>OW796109.1:5365873-5799691 GCA_941860345.1 Chrysodeixis includens
AAGTAATAGGCATAACCAATAAGGAAACATTTAAGTCTTTGGGTTTTTTGGCTGCTAAGTCTTTTCTAGTGCTAAGTTGTTTAGCTTTGATTCTCGCTATATTTCATTAAGAACTTAAGCCTGTTTTATTTCCTCATACTAGTTTAATGTGTCATACTGTAGTTGATATTGATTACAACGACTGGCAAAGATCTCAAGATCTCACGCTTTCCCATTCACATTTAAGATATAAATAATAATTATTATTATTTATTTTCAGGTTACGTTCGTCCCGGACACTACCACGACTGGTACACAGAGGTGACCGGCGTCGAATTCGACTGGTCCCCCGCTGAGGAGGAATCATCTGAGGAAGACAGCAGCAGCTCCGAGAGCAGCGAATCTGACGAGTCTGATGAGCCTGAGGTCCCAGAGGTTCCAGAGGTCCCGGAAGACCCTGAAGTCCCAGAACCCGAAGAGCCCTACGTCTCAAAAGTAAACTTTGTCAACTAAAGTGTAAATAAATAAATAAAGACCAGAATATACCTTAAAACGTATATTTATTACTATAGAGTTATTTTCATTTTACATTTCTGTAAGTTTTATAAATTATTGTTAACAAGCGGATTATACCAGTATGTACTTGATATTCGAAAGTTTATTTAGCTTAAAGCAACGATATAGAATGTGTCTTTCAACTATACAAATGCAATAATTTTACAGATCACAGTTTATAATAGCACATGAAGTGTAACACATCTGCACAAGCCCTTGTATTAGGAATATTTTAATAAGTTATATTATTACTTAGTTATTTAAATGCACTTGAGTTAAGCTCTAAGTACAGGTACACTAGACAATGCAAGTTTCTGACACTTGTAGAAGCCTTACTCAAAAACAATACCATATACAGGGTGTAAGAAAACTACTATAACGACCCTGAACAGGCGTATACTACTATCAATCTAAATACCAGAAAACATATTTTTGGAGGTCAATATGAAAAACTGTTAAAGTTATTAATTTTTGTTCCATCCATCTAAGGCAAAATTCTCCCCGAAACTCGGTAAGATTTCATACCACTTACAACACTCCACACCACCGCGGCACATAGAAATGGTGCACATTGGGAGAGGCCTATGTCCAGCAGTGGACTGTAATAATTATGCTAATTGATTGTTTGATATCATGCATGCTGTATTTGTACACTCTCTATCAGAAAGATAAAGAAAAAAGAGAGTAAGAGAAAGACAATGTTATCTTCATAGTAACGTTCTTGTGAACGGATTTTTTCATTTCAAAGTTTACCAGTCTAGAAAATACTATTATCTATGAATTTGTATGGCAAGTATAAGAATAAGGTCGAGTATCGATACTTGCATTGCCACGCGTGCTTGTTTAATATCAAAACATTACAAATGTATCTCTATATACAATATTACAAAGCTTGACAAGTTGCAGTGAAAAAATGGTTTATACAATGTTAATGATTAGAATTCAAGAGATTTTAAAGTGGTTTAAGCTATGTAGAGTATGATTACTATGGAAAGATCTATTTCTATATACATAAGGGTGAAATCACATTTGGCAGTAACAAATCACACTTTTCTCTATCCTTTTCTACTACTCAGAACCGTCATGTATCAGAGCGAGATAGCAACAGTGCCTTAAGAGTATTCGTCTATTGGATCACCTGCTTTCTCGCTCTGGTAAACAACAATTCAGAGTGACAGAAAGGGATAGAGGAAGGTGCGTTTTGTTGCCACCAGATGTCATTGAACCCCGAGTAAGCAAAAAGCTTACAAACAGCCATCTTAACGCAGAGTTCTGCATCATTATTTACCCTGCTAACCGCAGCACACTATATCCTACCTATCAGCTACTTCTTCAACCAAGTCTACACGCTGTGGTTGAATGAATAACCTATTAAGTAACTCATTACAATACTCCTTTTCTTCACAGTACCTATCGTCCTTTAGCTCTGGTCGTCTTAAATAGTTTTTAAGTACAGTTTCGAGCTTCAGGCTCGGGTCTCGGCATTGGGTCAGCACTTTGGGGTCCAGATCGTCCGACATGACCTGTAAGATGCTGAGTAAGTGCTCGGTGCTCTCGTCACGGCCTTTCTCTATTAGACCAGTTATAGTCCGCACTATGTTGGCTCGTACGAATTGTTCTGGAAGTTGAAATTGTTGGTGTGAAAATCTAAGATTTGAAAGGAAAAGTGGTTAATAATTGTGTGTGGAGGTTGTACAACAATACTACTCCGTTGGTTCGCTAATGCATGGCACTGACTATACTGTAAAGGTAGGGTGAGCCATTCAGTTTCATACCAAATACCTATTTATAACATCTTTTTTGCACGCTGTATTTCAATTCAATGATACCGAGGGCACAATATTAATATACACCGTGTAACATAATTAACGCACATCCTAAAACTACTTTGTTCAGAATCGATAACAGAATCCATTTCATTAATAAAAATAAATATTTTTTTTTACCAAAAAATTATTTAGAAATAATTAAATTGTAGACACTATTTTCATAAAGCACTCGAAGTAAACGAAAATAAGCCTTAAGTCGATGCAATAAGGCTTTAGCAATTCACAGCGGTTCACACTTTCAAACACACACACAAGTTCACACTTTCAAACACTAACAAAGATACATAAAAAGGACCGCCGAAATACGTAATACAATAGGAAAGAGCGAGACAGCCGAGCGCGGCGCCGCGCCGGCGCGGCGGCCGGCGCGGGCGCCCGCGTGGCTCGCGCTTCCTCGCATTAGTCATCGGCCGATCGTTATCAGTGAATGTTTGTCATTATTTGTCAAAACAAAACTTTCGCGCACGATGTCTTTCCGGTATACTAACGTACAGTACACCGAGATGGTGAGGACTCTAGCACAGTGTGGTGATAACGTAGCATTAGCGTGTAGAACATTTAATGATAAACACGGCACGAGTGTTGACCGCAGGACCTAAAAGACCTAGTGTATTGTGACGAATCAACATGGGCCGAGGACCTTAAAGATAGGATAGTGGCTGCTTTTGAAACAGTGAAAAGGGACATTCTAGTGTTAAGTGAATTGCGACAACAATTGCGTAAACGAGCTTTTAAGTGCATAGAACAAGGTGGTGGACATTTTGAAAGTGTTTTAAAAACAGGACGCCGTCGTATGAGTGCCGATTAATTTTAAACATGTAAGTTTCTCATTGTTTAATTATTATGATTAATATCTTTTAAACACGCCGCCTTTGTTTAGGTACCTATCAAGTTCATCTCTATCAGCATTTCAATAACAATAACTTACGGTTTTTAAAATCATTCATACTAAACAATTCTAATAATAAACATAAACAATTTTATGCAAAGACGTCATAGTATCTACGTACATAAAAATGTAGATAATCTCTTTAGGTTTTCAAATTGGTTTTAAGGGTTTTACTTTTCGTATGTTATGATTTTATGAACTTATGATAGTAGGTATTGGAGAAGCCGCGCGGGCTGCGAGACCTCCACTTTTGTGCGTCTGTGTGCGCGCGTAACGTATTGAGCAATAGGGCGCCCACGCGTTTTGCCAATTATTTGTACAAATTATTCTGACAATATGTAATAAAAACAAATATCTAAAAATGTTTCAATACATTAATTGTGGATAAAAAGGATATTCTTTTTGGGGTGTCTGTGGATGTGCGTTATTTCCGTTACACGTTGTATATTGAACTTACACTGAGCACAAAAACTACAGCCCTGTATCTGCCTTGATCGCAGTCTGTGGCAGATTTCCACCTCTATTACTTGTACTAAGAAATATTATTTATATTACTGAGTGGTGTTCAGCCTACCTTTAGCTTCACTATAATGCTGTGCGAAGTATCTGACAAGGAAGGCGGCCTTGGTGCGTGCGGCGGGCTCGGGTACCGCCAGCAGCTGCAGCAGCGACTGGCAGCCGCCCTGCGCTACCAGCTCGCGACATGACGGCTCGAACTCACGGACCGCACCTGTAAGGGAATAAAGTTCAAATTAAATAGGAGATTCCATACGAAAGGGTCTAATACTGATTCAATATAATAGATAATATACTTAAAGTTTTACACAACGGCATCTAGTCTTAAATTAAGTATACGATAGTAACTTGTGTTATGAGTACTAGACTATTCATTTCCATATACTACATAAGCCAAATTTGGTTTCGCGAGTCATATTCAAGCACGTGATCGAAACCAAGTTACTAGTGTATGCCAGAGTGTCGCCGTCGACGGAAACGTTTAGGAAGACATCATCATCACTAGACTATTAATTTCTAAATGCATACATATTATAGATAAACAATATGACATAAAACAAATGATCGTACTCATCACACAAACATTTGTCCTGGATGGAAACTTAACCCACGACCTTCGGTATAGCTGGACTAATAACCACTGAACTTACAGGCCAATCACATTTTTCAACAATATTCGTCAACATTTACGCAACGTCATCTAGTCTTAAGTCGATGTTAATCCAGGGTGCTAGCTATCTCCATAAATCCAACCATTTGAGCATAAAAGAGTAACATACATCCTTTCATACTGACAAACACTCGACTTTAAAATACAAGATAACAAAAACTAGCCAGCAACTTACAAGAGATAGCAAACAAGCACTTGGCAAGCGTGGTCCCTCGCTCCGTCTCCATCAGATTGAGCAGCACGTTGAGCAGGCCGCACTCCAGCGCGCGCGCCTGGCAGAACGGGTTGTTCTGGCAGAGCGTGCCCAGCAGCGCGCTGGCACGAGCACGAACCTCCTCGTTCTCACTGCCGTAGCAGATGGCAAAGACAGCGAACCCACCCATTTTGTAAAAGTCTGGAATATGAAAATATGTCGGTTATGAAAACAATTTCTTGTCTTGTCTTTGTAAAATGTATAGTCAAAAATGGTGACAGAAGAAAACCAGAGGAAATAACACCTCAGAATTTTGCAAGGGTGTGTCAATCCACTTGAAGAGTCCTGTGAGCTAAGTACAGTCTTGAGCAAAAACATGTATGCAAGACCACACGGTTGCAGTAGATTTCTTATGCGAATATCTGGAGCTGTTATGAATATTCCTGAAATTGTAAGCTAAACATAAAATGTTTAATTTGAAAGAAAATTTCACCATTTCAAAAATCATTTGACTAGGACTTAAACTTCAATTGTATAGTTCTGTATTTGATCGTGACTTTTATTTCATCAGCTAAACTCACCATTAGCCACATCTAAGTCATCAACATAATCCAGTAGTACAGTAAAGGCATTCTTGACATCATCAGGCAGATCATCACCAAGCTGTATGCTATTCATCTTTGCGGAGTTCGTTAACACTTTGATTGCGTTCTCCAGCACTTGTGCCACATTCACTGTTAAACTCTTTAATGCATCTTCAAGGAACTTCCGTCGCTGTAACAGGTTTTATTAATACATTTTAGGTTAAGTTTGAATTTTTGGTAGTTGAATGTTGGAAGGCTAAAATTTATGCATCTTTAGTATTGAAATATTTTTTTGTAACATTCATAAATGAATTTATATATGTAAATCAAATTGGAGTGTCTTCGTAATATTGATTGATATTGAAACAACCATATTTTACTATATGTATATGCTTAAATGTATACATGTTACAGTCATAGTGATTAATGAGCGATTATACATAATGACTAGTCATTATGGATAATAGCTAAATTCACTAGACAGTGTAATAAATTAATCACATTATCTAGTTATTATTCATAATATCCTGTCAAAGTTAGCCAAAGTAATAATACGGTCTTTATCTTAGGTTCACCCTTGTTTGATCGAACAACGTTTGATATAATATTACTCAATTGAACAACGTTTAAGAAAATCATCACTTTGTATAATGTCGTTTGACATAATTCTCAGTTCGTCGAATATTTATTTGCTATATCAACATTTGCGCTAATGATCAAAAGGTATAATGTTCATTTGATATCCACACACCTGCCTAAAAAAAAAACCTAACCTAATCTAAATTAGGTGAGGTTAGGTTTTTTTTTTTTATTTGTTAAAATCTATGTTTATTGAGGTGAAAATATTATCTTATATTATTTTAATTGTTAAAATAATCTTTCTGATATGTATGCTTAAGGAAAATTGAAATACAAATTTATTCTTAAATGAATATCTACTTGTTTTATCACTTTATCCAATTCTTTGAAGAGATTATGTATAATAGCTAGTTAATGTGATTAATTTTGTGTGAATTATCACTTTATCCAAATTGAGTAGATATTATTCATAATAGCTAGACAGTATACATAATATCTAGATTAATCACTTTGGCTGTAACATACACAGTAAATACGCCACATTAACATTAATTTCTGTCTTTCTTTCTGTTTCTGCTAACATTGAAAACTACTGAACCAATTTCAACGGGACTTTTGTTGATAGGCAGCTGATGTAATAAGGAGTAATTTAGGCTACCTTTATTACAGAAAACATATTTTATTTGACAAATTAAAGTAAGTAATAAAGTAATTGACTATTTATTACAGCTAGTATATTTTAAAATAGAAATACTTTGCAAAGGCAGGTATGTCAAATCTTTAACAGGTTTATTAAAACACAGAATCTAAAAGTGAATACTACATGCCAAAGCATATACTATACTTTTAGAAGCACACATCTTACCTCATCATCCATTGGACCTAATTCTGTGTTTCCTGGAGCATCCTCAGCCTTTGTAGCTTCCATTGCAAACCGCAACAAACCCTAGAAATTAAAGATAAAGATCATTTATTTTGCAAATATGGGTAGATACATAAGATGACATACAGTAAGCTACAGTTCAGCCATATTTAGCCATGCGGCATGCAAAAGTGTTAGAAACACAGAAACCTTAAAAACTAATCACACCAAACTAATCACACCAAACTAATCACAAATAAAAATATTTTAAAACAACAAAAAAAAAAATGTTAGTAAAACCAATAAACTTTTAAGATGTTGTGCTGAGATAGTATTTTTGCCTCTTACTATTGATTTGCTCTGATGTATATATTTTCTTTACATATTTAATAGGTGAATTATTGATTCCAAATTATCATCACCAATCAAGAAATTACATTAATTATTGTGGTTCTAATTTATGTACAATTTAAACAACTCTTAAGTAGTTTCGTTTCTATTCATTAAAAAGAAATTTCTGTAACTAATTCAGTTAGTGATTAACTAATCAGTGATATTTTGGTATGAGTCATATTTGAAATGAAAAAGTGATTAGGTGATTCAATAACTTCTATAATTACAAAAAAATAGTTATCCAGAACACACTAGTAAAATTTTATGATGATATTTAATTCTCAAAATAATAGTCTTAGTTATTAAATAAGTGTATGATGCAATGATATTAACCTGCAAACTCCTTGGTTGCCGCGGCTGCTCGGCAACCCGCTGGACAGGGCTCTGCTGGCTGCTGGCAGGATATGTCAGGGCCCCAGACATCGGGGGCCGATTCTCAGGGTTATTCGAACCCATTTTAATTAACCAAAACTTTGAACACTTAAAATCACACTAAAACAATATAAGCAACCTCCTTGCTTGCTTGTTGTTAACTGTATACGAACTAACTGACAAAACCACAGCTTTTATGTAATACGATGAATCATTTACTAATGACCATAACCTCTAGAAAATTAAAGAATTATCGAGAACTGTTGAAAAGCAAGCGCTAGACAACACACTTCTGTAGAATGACAGCGTTTAGTTTCACCGCTATCCTGCTCAACTATGACACTGTCAAGTCATAGTAAAAAAAAACTGCATGATAACTAGTCTTTTAGCTCTCTAGTTGTTAGGAGTGATACATAAATTAATGAGGTATGGCTTTTTTGCTAGGTAAAGAAAGAAATGATAGAATTGCAGTAATAATAACTATGTACTATGTATGGCCCATAATTCCGCTATCCTCTGTTCTTTCATAAGCAGATCGCTACATGTCGCTCAGTGGATTTATACTCGCTAATTAATTTAGCCACCGATACTTACTGTTTTATACCTAGTAATACTGTATTTAAAGAGGCATTTTATGTAAGTCTGTTTTAACCTTTCTCTTCGAAAGCATTTGACAGGATGTTATCAACATATTTTAGTTAAGCACAAATCGTGTTATCTGCGAATACAGGTGGTAATCTTACTTGTAAAGATAGCAAAAACAAAAATTCAAAATACGGCCGTACAGATAAAATCCACGAAAACAATAAATTATTTACAACCATTGAATGATATGTGTACAAAACATGTTGATAGCTAAAGATTTATAACCATTAAAACTTAATAAGGAAAAGGAGATACATACGTAATTATGTAGGCTTAGCGAGAACACAAAATGATAATCACAATATTTTCTGAAGAAATTATATTTCGCATCTATGTATCCCTACTGAAATCATCACCATTTCGGTACTGGCGTAGTAGAGTAATATAACAAAACAAAACCGAGGACTTACCAAGTCGAAGTCTCTAAGTAGTACTAGAATTATCTCAATAAACTATTATTTCCCTTCATACCAAAATATCCAGCTAATTTTAAGTCGTCAGTAAAACACAAGGCATGCTTGCAACAGTAATACTGTCTTCTAAAAATGTTCATTACCTATACCTTAAAAAGACCTACAGCTAAAATTACTTGCTTATTAAAATATAGGTAGCTACCTACCCTAGCATATACAATCGACTTTCTACGAACTTACCGCAGTAGATAGAAACTGGGTAAGTATTTATTTACTTAGGTACTAAGATCGCCGGATAATCGAGAAAGTAATCGGCTTTGCTTAGAAGACCGGTTAAGTACAACCCACATGTAGAAAAGCAAGAACTTATCTTAAGAATGTTTACACGCTAGATAAACTACACAATTATCTTAAACATCAATTCTATCTATGCGACGTTATGCGACAATCTACTTTCTTAGTTATCATAAAGATATTTATACAACTAGCATAGAATTGACACTTTCTGAACAGTAAATTCAAGCAGGCACACCTAAATCTTTTGAGAATTTTCGTGCAGAGATTGCAACGCTTTTTGCTAAGCGTGAATTACATTTTTGAAAATAATGATAGGTCGTGATCGAATAGGTAGGATAGGATCGGATAGGTAGTGCGTAGGTATATTATATACTTGTTTATTAGCCGTTTTTCGCGACTTTGCCCACGCGAATGTCGGTTGTAGCTGTAAAAACATTAGCAAGCACATAGCATTACTTCATGCACCGTGGTAAAATGCAGCCTAGGTTTAACGTTGAATTTTAATCCAGGGTGTCATTGTCATCTAACCCCATCCAACCGTTTGAGCGTGAAAGAGTAACAAACATCCATCTGTCAATCCATACTTTAAACTTTCACGTTTATAATATTAGTAGGATCTGAGTATTTTTTACGATAAAGCTATTTATCGTCCACAAATAAAGCCAAAATCTCTCTTTTCTAGTCGCTGTACTTGTTAACATGCTAAAAGTAGATACTATGATAATAAACATAGGATTATTTGGTTTGATAAATATCACTTGAGATATGTTATCACCATGATAATACTGAAGCCAACTTACATGTTATCACAATAACATCCCGCGCGGCAGGAGAGCATTCTATTTTCCTTCAATATTTTGCAAATTAAACGCAATAAAATCTTTTTTTTGTGATTGAAATAACATTGCTAGTGCAGTGAGAATTTTTAGGAATATTTTAGTTAACCACAGGTGAGTTATTTAGCATTTAAAAACATTTTATTTGTCTATGAGCCATGCTTCATCTATTTTCTATGATAATTAATAAAAAAATGTACGCAAATGTTTGGTTATCCTACAATATAGATATTGTTTGTTGTATAAAGAACTCACTGAAGCTAGGTACGGTAACACAAAACAAACCCAGCTTGTTATTTATTTAATTTTAACATAATATAAACCATTTTACTAAGATTTTTTCGAGGCATTAAGTATGTGTTGATGGATGATAGTATTCCAAAATAGCTTAAATAAAGAAAAAAAAAAAAGCCCCACATCAAAATAAATTAATTGTACGTATCTTTGTAACTACAAAATACAGTTCTCATGTTCACTATCAAACAAAACGAAAGTAGTCAATCTCACTTATGTAGGAAAAGCATTAAAGTATAAATTATTTATTAATAGAAACAAATCATCATTTGAATCGTAGTACATAATTAATATATATTATATCAGGTTAGGACTTCGGTCTGTCTGGCCTTTGAGGACACATCGAATGGATGACTCGTATTTTGGTACCTACTATTTAAATCTGGCTAAAACTACAATGTATACTTTTGCCTGAAACGTGGACCCCGGTACCGAAACCGGTAAAAAAATTGTAACTCTGAAAATCATTTTACGGATATCATTATTTATTTCTGTACAAGGTGTAGTTAAAGTCCGATTTGCTTTAAAAAAACAAAGAGCAAAGAGAAAGCGGTGCAAAATACAAATACCGCAATACTGATAAAACAATAAAAACTTGTGTATTTAAATAAATAACATTGTTTATCACTTGCTACATAGGAGAGTTATCTAATATACCTCACACAAGGACTATATCTTATCTGACTTAATTATCATAATTATATTGTTGTAGAAATCGATAAAGCTAGAACATTATGTTTATTTGCTACATAATTAATAACAACGTGTTTTGATGACACGAGTGAGAAAATATTAAGCAGGATTAAAACCTCTTTTTACACAAAGAACCGGGTTACTTTTTTAATTCAGTTTGAACTTCATTTATCTAATGTTGCCCGAAACTTGTCGGTTTTAACTGCAATAATCTTATTCCCCTCTAAAGCAGTCGGTTAAAAAGTAGTTTTGAGTCGGAGTTAGCTGATACCCTGGATTCACACATACCTAGGCTAAAAAGAAGCTTAAAAGAGTAACAAACATCCGTCTATCCATAGGTACTTATAAACTTTCGCGTTTATAATTTAGTAGGAAAATACTAAAAAATTACGCATCACTGCTACAAGTTGAATAAAGTAGCGACAAACGTGTTAAAACGTATTACATCCGTATTAACAATATTGTTTTAATAACCAAAGCAGTCAATTATTCTGTCTGTCTCTATAATGTGATTTCAACCACGTAACGTTAAGAACTTGCCTGAATACCTAACTAAAAAAACAGATACACTTTCTAATTTTATTTAGACTACTGACAACAAAGTTAAAAACCAATCAACAAAAAATAACTCACAGAAAAACATTAACAAACGAGAAAAACATCTCATTTAACATTCTATAGCCATTTCCCAGTAATACAGCCTCGTCTATCGATTTTCAGGGATGGCACCTCGTCAGGACTTCGTCGCCCAGCCGCAGCCGATCAGAATAGATCAGGGCCGCGCGCCGCCGCCGCCGCCCGCGCCCGGCCGCCTCCAGCGCCCCCCGCACGACAACCCTACAGTCTACATTAACAGGCCTGCCAACATTCCAAGGACTACTGTCAGTGTCAACAACACCGAAGTAGCGCGCACGTAGGCTATGGAAATTGCGAAAAGTTCTGATTCGGTTAAAATTGTATAGAATATTAGAAATATATAGCGTCGGCAAACTTTCAGCAAAGATTCGCTATGTATTCGTCTGTACAACATTCGCGATTGTTTGTAAATAACGGTGTCCCATATTCGGATACTCGTTTGAACCTAAGTTAGAATAAGTCAAAAAAATCATTATCAAAACCCTTTCTATCCTTACAATGCAACGTTCCTGTAAATATCACTTTCGTCCAGCAACCCAAAAATTTAACACTCTATAACGTTAAACCAGAGACATGCAAGTTTAGCTTAAGTTACAAATGGCCGTATATTATTTGTTACAAAGCCTCATCCTAAAAATAAGCCATTACAGAGGTAGTCTAGCCTAACGATGCGATCGATAATTTAGTTCATTGTACCGTTAGTAGGGTATCTTTACATGTCCTGATCAATATATTTGTGTTGTGCCGATCTAAATGTGTTTGGCTGACTCAATTAAACTTTAACAGGTAGTGATTCTCTTGTACTAATTGGATAAAATTAAAGCATTGCCAAAGTAAATCAAATTTGAAATTATGACATACTTATGTATGTATGAATTTTTGAACTAGTTTTTGACTCGATCATTGCAGATTCTACCTAGGAGTCTTTAATATATGAATAAGTTTGCGCATTTTCCTTGAAAAGAAAGAGTTAAATACTATTTTATTATGAGATACAATACTACGTTACAGAATCTGATTATTTTTCTTTATTTCAACACTTTCATGAAGTAGGGTAATACGATTTATATTTAACTTAAAAGTGTTATGAACTGAAACATAAAAGGGACTTTCAGACTCTGAATTGCGGACAGTAAGTGGCCGGCGTACAATTTTTCAGCAACTTTTAACTGTCTAAAAAATCTAATTAAGTAGTCCGACATTAGATACGTTTGCAAAACATTGGATACGTATTTTTTTCCTCTATCACAACAATAAAAAGATGTAATGAATCTGGCGAATTGTACTGACGGGTTTTTAAATACCCAAGTCAGTCAAGTAACCCGGCCCCGACAGTTAGCTTACTGCAACAGAATCAGTGCTAATGTTCATTACAAGTATTACGGCCAAATAAAATTAATAAGATGTGCTAAGCCTCCTTAATTAATGTGTCTGGAGCAATTTTAATTAAAGAAGATAAATTATGAATATTTTATTCAAAAAACATTCATAATTTTCCAAGGCTAGCTTTTTTAATATCGTGAAAAACACTTTTATGGAATCGACGTTCTACAGAGGAGATTTTTTCTGTAAGAACGTGCAATAAAAATTAAAAATAGAGACAAATGTTACCATTTATAATAAGAAAAGGAAATGTTTTACTTAAAACTAAGTAACTAGGAATAATCACACAATAATAAGCTGTATATGAATACGATAACTTAAAGATTTCATTAACATTTAAAATTTAATATTAAAATAGAATACAGAACTTCACTTTAATGATTCTAATTCATATTTTGTACATATTAGAGAATAGACGATCATGTATTGTTAATTAGTTTAAGTATTATTATACAATAAATAACTAATACATATAAAAATACATGAAGATACTTATTTCTTAATTGACCCCCAGTTGCATCTCTTGAATATTTTCAGCTGAACATAAAAAAACTAGCGACCTACTCCAGCTTCGCACGGTTACAATATTGGTGTATAATACATATAAATATTCCTCTTGATACATTTTACCTATGAACAAATGCCGCATCAGAATCCATTGCGTAGTATTAAAGATCTAAGCATATACATATAGGGACAGACAGACAGCGGGAAGCGACTATATGGAATGGCGATGTGTTAAAACTTATATTGACCTATATTGCGCGAATGGTAACTAAATAGAAAATTATGAACCAACCTTTTCCACTAACGAATACGTAATGGCATGTGTAATTAAGTGTTTAGGAAAGTGTATTTTCGGTAGATGTAATGTTTCAACAGGAAGGTTCATATGTATAATACATCAGTACTACACCCGGGCGAAGCTAATGCGGGTTGTTAGTCTAATTTAAAAACTTCTTTTAAGTAACAAAAATCTAAACCAACATAAAATATAATTCTTAAATTTTGTACTAGCCTCCATTTTAAATAAATTCAGCTGCAATTGACTGTTTTCCTGCGAGGTGTCAGAAAAATATATGCCAGACATTCAGAGATCGCGTGGCGCCGTGCGACGCTATGCATTGTGAGAATTTTCTGAAAAGTTTGCTATAAATCTACTCTGTAGGTGTATAAAGAAAGTTGGCAGCAAAAGTTCTTGTTATTAATGCTATTATTGTTTGCATTCTACCAGTGTATAATAATATACAGGGTGAATTCGAAGTCGTGGGCAATATTTTAAACTAAGACACTATTAATGATACTAATTGCGTTAGGGCTGTTTTTACCTAAAAAAATAATAATAACGTAGGTAGTTACCTAGTTATTAAAAATGTGATGTATAATTAAATAATAAATAACATACTACCATAATAAATTACTTATCAGATAATGCCAATGATCTAAAGTATCAAAATATTTAAACGCGGCCGTCGCATCATCCACGGCCGCGCGGAACTTAGAGATACTACTTACTTTTTTTTTGCGTAAAAGTAATAACGCAATTAGTGTCATTAATAGTGTCTTAGTTTAAAATATTGCCCACGACTTCGATGTCACCCTGTATACAGTATGATATGCCTTCATACAAACAACAACGCGAGTTATGCCTACGCTATCGAATCGTGGCATGATACAGTCGCGAGCGCGTCGCATTGACGAACGGACGGTGTTATGTTGATGTAATTAAAGTGCTGTAGATGGGCACCCCTATCGCTTTTACTTACGTTCGGCTTTACTTTTGAGAGATGGCCGAATTAAACTACTGTATTACTATGTGTTTATACTGAGATACTACTATTCAATTGTGTACCTACAAGACTACAAACTTAACTCCGGTATTTGCATGATTCTAAATGAGGTTATAAAGTTACCCTTTCAGGCAGAATACTGTCTTATTCAAGTGTCTAAGTATTTCTTTTAAATCTAATAAAAGTTGTCTGTTAATTTCATCAAAGGTTGACTTACAGTACTAACCATTTCTGACATAGTTCTGCTGAGAGATTTATTTTGAAATGAGCAGTACCCTTGTACAGCTTGTTTGTTTTGTAGTGTGTTCGAGTCATGTTTTGTAATTTGTGTGTCATAAATAAGGATCCGTTAAGAACTGCCATCAAAGTTTAATATGCATCTCTAAAATATACATAAAGGCAGATAATTTTAATGTATCGTAAGATTAATATGGTTGTAATACTGTAGGAAGTAATAACATAATAATCCAGCCTATTTATTTCCCACTGCGGGCACAGGCCTATATAGGCAAGGCATTGATCACCACGCTAGCTCACTGCAGGTTAGCAATTTCAGATTCCAATATATGAAATCCAGGTTTCCTCACAATGTTATCCTTAACCGTTTGTAAGTAACGTTTAAAAATAATCAAGAAAGTATATAAAACTTTGAAAAAGTCACCTTGGTACTTGCCTGCACTGGGAATCGAACCTCGGGCATCTAAATCCATACATAGAACAGCAAAGCCACCGCCCACCACGACAATTGAATATTATGGGAAAATGAAAATTATTTTAGTCATATTAAATATAGTTATGTATTTACTTTAAAAATCAATTGAGATCAATTTATTTTATACAACTTATAAGTTGATACGTATTTCTCTTTGGTAGTATTCATAACATCAGTTGATTACATCAGCTGACTAGAAGTTCTGAACGTTAAAATGTTTCTTCCCTTTAATTTTATAATCTTCATTATTCTGTTTTATTACTATACATATCCTTATTCTTGTAAAAAGAGATTTGACGTAGCTGATGGGGAAGCAATCACAGGGTGCGTCATACGCTATCGTTGACATAGTTTCAATAATGGATTCGTATATTTTACTGCTGAAGTTCCTATTGAAGAACCATTGGAAGCATTTCTCCAGGCCCTCGATGAACACTAGAAAGTCTCGCGGCAGTCCGCTGTCCTCATCCACATCGATGGTAGGATCATCGTCCTTTACCGACATGTACTCCTGGAACTGCGTACATTGATGAATTTTGATGGCTTTGCTCATTAAATAGCTGGCTATGTAAGTCAGTGCATTCGTAGCTGGTAACTTAATTTTGTTGTAATCAGACCTTTCAATGAGGAGAGTATTAAGAGCGGGATCCTCGCATACACTGCTGTCAACAGAATCGGGTTCTTCCTTCGGTTCAATTTTAAATTCGAAGCTATCAGCATTACTTAGCAATTGTGATAAGTCTGAGAGATTCCCTTCTTTCTTGACTTTTACCAGGTGCGAGTGTAACGCCTCATCGAAAAGTGGTGTGAAATATTTGGCTGTTCGTTTGGCGTAGTTATTACGAAAGCATTTGACCACCACGTCTTTGCTCATGCGGTCCAGCTGCAAACAAGGGTAGCCTTCCGACTTGAGATCATCATAAAGCTGTAGGATAGCCATTATCGTTATCTGGAATCCCTCTATGAATTTACTCGTAAAAGTGATATCGACTTTTGTTACCGTGCTAACGAGCTTTATCGAATCAAAGAAACTGATCATATCCCTCATAAATGTTATCTGGTCCTCGCTTCCACAGAACGCCTGCTCGTTTTCAAATGGCGAGCGCGAGGCTGGAGACATTAAAAGGGCGCATAGCTTGTTGATCATTTTAATAAATTTAACTGTGCCTTTGGCAGTTTCGCGTAAAACAAAGAAATCGATGTAGCAAGAGAGAGCTGCAGCCACTGTGTCGCTCAACAACTCCGTTGCAAAGTGTATTTTACTTTTTTCGGAGGCCGATGGTTTCATGTGCGAATCTGATAGCTTAGGAGCCAGCTTTATTTCTCTAAGCTTGTCTATTTCATAAAAATATTTTATATATTCAAATTTGGCTACGGAATCAAAATAATATATATCACAGTAAAGTAGACTGTCTCTCAATGATAATAATAACTTGTGTGGGGCAACTATGTAATAGATTTTTACACCTTTAATAATAAAAAAGGGTTTCGTTAGTGTTATTTGATTCAAGTTAGCATCGGCCAGTACTTCTAATCTCAGAGTAGTTATCAAAGTTCTGACATCAAGACCAATATCCATGGCATTTTGTAACACTTTCTCGATCCAGGTGGTCACCTGTCTGGTCCTCCTGCGATCTTTTATGTAAGCAAAACCCAAAGGTTGTTTCCACTTCCCAATTATGCCTCTTAGAACCACTACTAGAGCATATTTGGCCGGTGCAGGTTTCTCAACTCCATTCACTTCATGAAACCCAACGATTTTGTCTGCTTGTCTGTTGTAATATAAGTATGATTTTAGATGTATAGTGCCAACGACCACGGAGCAGATTTTATCAGATTTTGACATGTTACTAACTTTTGCTTTTAATATATTCAGTAGATTATCGCTAATCACTGTACTAGTAGGCAATGGAGAGTTGATAATTGTCTCAACGTTCGGTAGACACATTGGTCCTTGCAGTAAGTTGTACGCCTGTGGACTTGTGTAGAACAAGTTGATACAAAACTGTTTATATTCAGGCGAGGATCGATTACCTGAGCTTGCAAATTTGAGTTTAGTGTGAGCCTTGACGATGGCAGCTAGGGGCTTGGTTAAGTACCTGTCACAAAGTTTGTGGAAGTTGTTTTCTGTGTAGATCTGTCTGGCTGCTGTTCTGGCGCGCTTCCTGCAACTCTTCAGGTCCTGCTGGAGGTGCGTCACGCGGGGGAGAGTGTTTACGAGGTAGGCGGCGGTTTGGATCGCCCTGTCTGCTTGTACATTGTGATCCGTTTGAACCAGCGTGTTTGAGGTTTCGTTCCCTTCAGTTTGTGTTTCCTGCACTTGAGGCCTTCTTACTGGTAGCTTCAGGATAGGTACGGCGCGTTTCTTGAGTCGCCTCCTGAGTAAGGTGCCTGCGATTCGTGAAGGCTCGAAGTGTTCCGCGCAGATGTAATAGACATGGTCGACCCTGTCCTGCAGCTCTTCTCTTCGAATTAACCGCAGCCATAACGCACGTCTGAAAGTAATGGATGTGTAAGCAAATAAAAGCCATAACAGGTACAAAAGATAATAATGCTTAAAACCTCTTTTGAAATATTTGAATATACCCTTTATCTATTTATAGGTTTTCATCCCCGTCCTCTCTCTACTTCCACAGACATTCTTTCATTCAATCTTATAATTATACTTGTAAACATAAAATTATAGATAACCAACCACCGCCCACCTAATAACGTTTAGATAAACTTAACTATAAAAACATTCTCATTCAACTCTTAAATCAAAGTATTTTGTAGAATTCAGATATTTATAAAGCAAAACATCAGAATTGCAATATAATGTAACAGACTCGCTATTGCAGTGTGGTATAAGTTAAAGCCTGTTGTAGTTTAAAGGAAAAATTAACAAATAAATGTCAAAAAGATACCAGCTGCTCCAACCAAGGGACATTCCTACAATCTTTAATGTCAATAAAATGCTTAAATGTATGGCAATGACATTTCGTTTCGATTGATCACGTGACTGAGACCTGGCATCTCCATGCTCCATACATTCAAGCATTTTCTGTCAACGCTAAGAGCTGTCAAAATGACAGTTGGCTAAAGAGAAATTTGTTTCTTTCCATCCATTTAACTAGATATACACCGTAGGAAGACGTGTCAAAAATAGAGTACTCTGTTTCCCTGATAGCTTTTTAAATAAAATAGGAACGTGCTCGTCAAAATCTTTAATAACATTCATAAAATAAAACGAAATAAACGTATTTTTTCTTTATTCAAACATATTTATCTCAGGAATTAATTACCACTTGGTTTGAATACTCTTTACGCTTGTTATATCTTGATTCATGAAGAATAGTAGTCCAGCTAAATCACTCGATATTTTAATTATGGTATTTACAGTGCCCAAGTTTTCAACACCCTGTAACCATGTGTTACGAATGCCTCGTGATTAACGGTGCAACGTAGTTATTTAAAGAGATATACGGTATTGAGCTTTGTAAAATGTAATAAAATTTGTTGCGTTACATGCTACACAACAGCCCGGTTTACACGTGTGGACTGCGAAATACTGATGCTCATCAAACATATTTGTTATTTCTTTACAGACAGTTTTCAAAGATTCGTTATTCATTACCTATAGCGTCCACGTGAAGGGCTAAAGATTTCCTTCCCTCCTTCCACCTATCTCGATCAATCGCTAACAGGGGCCAGTTTCGTGCGATGTCTTAGACCTGATATATGACCTCCTAGGTTAACCATATTTCTTAGTAAAATATTACGCCTTGAATTAAAATAAAGTAAGTATATGACTGTTGTTCGCGAACACGGTTCGAAATATGTTCGCGTTTGTGTTCTAATACACCCATAATCTTTGCAAAAAATGTGTACGCCTATATAGATTTCATAACGCACACAATAAAAAAAATAATAGTAAATTTATAATATAATATTCTTTATTGAAAGCCATAGAATCACAGTAATTAATGAATAACGCGCAGGTAAATAATATCAGGCAGGCACGTCGTGTCGTGGGCAGCTTACAACGAGGCTCTATGCAATAAGCTGATGCGGATATTTGGTCTAGAGTAACTGAACTACAGAATATTACATTTATACGAACGGGCAGAAATGGCGAATCTATTTAGGTTCCGTATTTTACCCATCGGCGACGAAATCCTAAAATAATTCGAATTGAAGTTACTGGATCTATGCAGTTTTGTTTAACCGGTTTTGTTAACACAACCAAAGAAAAAGAGCAAACATTTTAATTTTGTTGATTGAAATGTCTTTATTAAATTTGTTCCAGGCGTTCCCAATTTTCATAGATTTCACATCATATCCCCATAAAACAACATTTTTAAATTAGTCTTCTACTCTAGGGATAAAAGGTAAAAGTACAAAATTTCCTTCTTCAAAAGACTGCTAAAAATAGTTATTTCGATTTGTCCTACTTACGAAGCTTGGGAAGGATGCTAGTACATACTCAATCAATACCATTAATAATACAAACGTGTGAGGGTTTTCACCTATCCACCACTCACACATTCATAGCAAAACTGTACACATGAATTCAAAGAATATTTTGCAAGGGGAAGCCTAGCTAGTACTCCAATAAAGGTCATAAACTAATTTCCGCCGCTTCAACCGACATCCACATGACGAAACTCGAGCAAAAGCATGTTTCATATGAAATAAAACTTTAAAATAAAATAGTTGCATCCAAACACTAACCTAAAAGAACATTGAAATTAATTTTACAAGTTAAAGTGCGGTAAAATTAAGTTTATTTAATTGTGATCATCGATATTTTCTTCGTGTCCGTAAATGGGGATTTGATGCAGGCGTCAGGAGCGCATCAGGAGCGCGTCAGACGCGTCAGCCTGCGGCGCGGACCACGCGCGAGTGTCGGGCCGGTGGCGGCGCCCGACGAGCCGAGTGACCTGCGCACTGAGCTATACACACACATACACGACTATATACCTTATATACAGCGAAGTACGTACAACCTATGGGGATGGAAGGATTTCGAGGAGTACTTCTCAAATACACGAGATAATTGAACCACACTGCTGAGAATATATCCAAATTCTACAAAAATACAATAATACATCCTTACTTTTAAACCTAAGTCGAAAACAGGCTCCCCATATAAAAGGAGGGGGAGGTTTCTGTATCGATCGAACACGTGCATGCAGTTCCAGCCAGGCTTACCTTTCAACTTCTAGTGGTAGCGGAAAGAATAACAATTCAGGATAATTGGCATCAGTATTCATGCAGTTATTCACTGAACAGTATTTTTGTGACATTTTGAGGTCATGGTAGCACGGAGTATCGGGCAGGGGGCCTGCACACGTCCGGCGGGGAGCGCCTCCGCGCTGTGACTGGGGCTCGCGGGAATTGCCGCATCGTACACACGCTGCAATTGTGTTTGTGCGTGTGTATGATCGTCTCAAATTATTCGGAAATTAACCATTTGATTCCTAAGAATCAATATGCTGTAATTCTAGATGTCGTGATGTTTATTTTGTGTAAATAGAAGAAAAGGAGAGTCGATCTCTCTCTCACGCTTGGTTACTTGTTATAGTGTAGAAATGAGACGGATGATTATTCCTGCCTTGTGCTATTATTTACTCAAATAATATACCAAATTATTCAACTGTTTTTAGTCAGTTGCGCTCAAAATTTACCAAAATTACGTAGTACCTACATAATGCTTATTTTAAACTGAAGCCCGATTTCTATCGAATTCTAGGTATTTCGTAATTATCTTGCATTAAATTATCTAGCTTAGATAAGCCTGCATTGTATGTATATGTAAGAATATACATGTTTCTATTCAGATAATATTCTGCAATCTTACAATTAGTAGTCTTATGATTGTTAAATTATAAAGTTTACTCAAGCGTATTTATTGGGAATGCCCGTTGAATGACTCCGGTTGGCTCCGAAACTAGTCGGCCATTCCCTGTATAATTTTAAATTGATGACTCCATTGGTTATAGCCTAGGTAGTCTTGTAAATTCATGTAGGAAATGTGCAATGGTTGGTGGGAAGAATTCTCATACTTAAGTTACTTGCACCCACTCTGGCTTCCAAAGGATTGTGTTTAGAAACTTTTTTCTTGAATCACTCGTTCTCGTGGTTCGAACCGCATGAAAACATCAATTTAAGTATTTCGTGAGTTTAGCGTTTACGTAACTAAAACACTGTTTCAAAATACGAGTCTCTACTTCTCCTTAACGTGCCTCTCCGACTAGCAAAGGTTGGCAGTCAGCTTCGAATAACGAGTCCTAGATCTCTTGCAAGGAGACATAGTTCAGCAACCCTCGCGTCTCCCGTCCATTCCCAATTGTTCCTCAGCCAAGACTTCTTTCCACCTACTTTCTCCTTACCAAAACCAGTTTCCTCTATTTATTGGTCCGTCAAAGATGTATTTTTTTGGTAACTCGAGGATCTCCTCTTTGATAAGGGGATATAGGATCTCCAGTAGAGCTGCTGCAAATGCACAAGTTTTTGTTCCGTTTTGTTTCCGATGTACATTATTGCAACTGTTTTTTGTAAATCTGCGAATAATGATGTGGGTTACATGTTTACCAAATTGTAGATTTAATTTAAGTAGATTAAGCCATGAATATGTAACTGTTTTTGTTAATAATAAATAAATAAATAGATAATTTTCTGGCTTCAACAAATCATCCTCATAATTCGAATTAATATGTACGTTACTAGAGGACTTATTGAATAGTCGACGTCTGGTGTCGTATTAATAAGAGTATAGCCCTACAAAACAATATAGAAATCTGGTACGTAAAGACATGATGATGATGTCCTCCTAGACTTTTCCTTCGATGGCGACACCCTGGCATATACTAGCAGCTTGGTCTCAATCATTACGCTCTTCTGGACTCCAGACCAGATTGTGATGTGTTTGCGGATGAGTGGAAAGTCTTCTTGTGTGAATGCTTGGCGTATTGCGAGACGGTTGCATGCTAGAGATATGTTTTTGTTTTGTTCTTTTTTATACAATATATTTTATGCTTGTGTTTATTATTTAAATGTATATTTTGTTTTTTTTTTGTGACCACGTAAAGACATACTGAGTCCTCAACTAATAAAACGTTTTTCATTGTGGAGAACTAAGAAGGTATTCCTTGTAATTTCAACGCGAGTTTTTATTTAATACGAGTAGTATTGAGTGGTATTAAAAGATATAATTAATAAAATCAGTATCAGCCTGTTATCAAATTTTTCGTTATAGGTACGATCTTTTTATTTAACAAAGATTGGCTATCAGCTCCATAAGGCATCTTTTTCGGTCTTATAACATTGACAAGAACAATGCCATTAAAAGAAAAATATGGAAAATGCTTGCAAAACGTACATTTAACGATGAACATCTTACCCGGTAAGCTTGACTCATACATTTTACACTAAATAAATTATACAAATTCACCAGGTACCTTACTGAGCCATATTTTCTGGAACACGGTTTAATATAATCGTCAGTCAAATCTTAATCATCTTGTGTTCTAAATTCGTTCCTCATCTCTAGCAACTAAATCGTTGTTCCTGCTATTCTAAAAGAAGATATAGAGGTAACATAGATTTACACGGTTACATTAGATGTCTGTATAAAAATGACCGCTGTTTCTAGCCATTATAGCTATACAAATATGTACTTAAAAATCTAAATCCGTTCAGAAAAAATCTAGAAGTAAAGGACAAGTTACTTTGGTAAAAATATAATTTTGACTAGGTAATATACAGTATTGGCTAATTTGACAATTTAGTAATCGTAGCAGTCCGTTGTTACCTCACATTGAATTTGCCAAATTACTTAACCAGTTCCGCCTTAGCATGTTGTAAATTTTTGTCTTAATTTTAGATACAATTTTTTATCATTATTATTTTTAAATGATTTACTACTCTACTAAAAAATAATATTTTAACGTAACAAAAGAATGTTCCGTTCCCGAAGACAAAAGGTGTAAACGATTTTGTGGGATATAAATTTAAGATGTATTTAGAAGAAAACTTGATATTAATAATAAAAAAAACCTTATGTGAACTTGTCTTATAATATCAGTAGAGAATTTACTTCTAATAATTACTTTATTTTTAGCATATGGCTAGAAAGGTAGAGTAGGTTAGGTAGAGTACGTATAAATAAACTTATGTTATAGTAGACTTGAAGTTAGTAAACTGTACCAGTGCACTTTAATAGTCTAAATTTATGTCATGTCATGTCATTTTATCATTCTTTACAATTTGTATGCTATGCAGGATAAGTTGTCATTTTCATTTTATTAAGCTAAATGTGTTTTAAGAGATAACGCATGACACGTTTATAATTATACCAGTGACCCACCCCAGCTTCGCACGGGTGACATACTGATGTATTATACATATAAACCTTACTGAAACAATCTATCTATTAACTCAATTTAATCAAAATACATTACATAGTTTAGTTTTAAAGATCAAAGCATACATAGGGAAAGACAGATAGACAGTTGGAAGCGACTTTGTTTTATACTATAAAATGATACCTAGTATGGTGTTCTAGTATTTAGATCAGTGTAGGTTACTATGCAAGTAAGCAGGTGTCATTATTCCTCCGTAATAATTGATTGGCAACAATAAAAATAAACAGGAGTGTTGAGGAGGGGGCGGCGGGCCCCGCACGGAGCGGCAACGTCGCGCGATCGATCCAACGTTTAAGGCCAGGAGGAGTTTCCCCGTACTACAAATGTAGAAATATACGCTTTTAAGTTTCTTTGGAAATAGACTTCCTCGAGAAGATATACGGCAAATTTTGTCTAGAAAACTGTTCGAGGAAAACCTAACTGTGATCCTCGTACATATTTATAAATGAACTTGTTTTCGTTTTTGAAGTTTGCTAAGAGCTGTTTGGATAGCTCAGCTGTATACACACATATAATAATGTCCGGACCGATTTCGGCCACAAATGACACCAGCCAGCTACGCAGGACAAATTTACGCAGGCACAAGCTTGTGCGCAAACACAGGTGCACTCTCTATTCCTTTACTCTCATAGCCCAATGGGACGGTAATCCGACACGATCAGAGAGAGATCAGGCGCATTACCCACGTTTTTTCGTGCCTACACATACAACGTTGATAAAAGCGAGAGGCGTTAAATGAAACCACATATTCTGTATATCATTATAAGGCTACACAACAAAAATCAAATCAATGTAAGCAATATTTTTATAATAACTTTCGTGAGGATGATTCATACTTAAAACGTTATAACGGTTTACTCACGCGTATTTATCGGGATAGCCCGACTAGTTTCGGACCCAACCGGAGCCAACTAGATAACTATGCCTATAAAACTTAGTCACCTAATCAGGAAGATACAGCATGTTCAAACTAAATAAAAACTAAAAAAATATCCTGTGACTAAACTATTGCTTACATTGATTTGATTTTTGTTGTGTAGCCTTATAATGATATACAGAATATGTGGTTTCATTTAATGCCTCTCGCTTTTATCAACGTTGTATATTATCTTCCTGATCTAATAAACTTATTCTCGTGCTCAGCGCGTCAGCTTTGCATATTGTTCTGTCTTCGGCGAAACGAAAGCGTTTTTTCACAGTAGAAATGTCGGTCCATTCTCTGATGTTACGGCCCCAGGATAATTTTCTTCTAATACTAATAACATAAAAATGAAATCTTATTTAACTTAAAAAATTATTTTACTGATTTTTTAAAATCTTGTAAACACAGAGTATTAAGCTCTATCTCATTTAAAATACAGGTTTACAGCAACACGTAACCAAAGTATTACAGGATAATTATGCTACTTATCATCATCATCATCATCATCATCATTATCATCATTGACGGCGATGAGGATATTTTTTCCGACTCTTTGTAAATATGTAATTTTTTAGTTACATAAGTTTAGTTATAAATGTAGATATTTCTTATTTAGTATTGTTTCTGTTCAATAAATATCCAATTATTTTGTACACTCTAGTTGCCATCCAGATATACGTCAACCGACTGGACTGACAGTCACCTGCATCAAACTCCAACTCAAGCACATTTCTTTAGAATAAAGCACTTCGCATATTATAATGACGACATTATTCAACAGTAAGCAACTTACCTGCATGACAGAAGTCAATGTGAGCATTCAGTGAATAATGTCACTTAGTTTAGCTAGTTAGAGTGTAGGCTTAGGTTAAACTTAAGTTGTTATATATACATTTTGTTTTGGAGATAACACTAGAAACGTTATCTCCTCACTTATTGGCTGCTTGTCCAGAAGTCAGCGTTACGGAAAGTGCGCTGTCTATCCTACGTCGATACTTGCAGACTGGTTGGAATATGACAATTATTTCAACCACATCGTATAGGTACTACCTTGGGCTAAATGCCAAGACATAAATTTTGAAAAATCATTGCAGTACATAAGTGCTCTTGATTGTCATTTTAACAATGTGACAGGTTACGCCTTTAACGATGTGATCCACAACACTACACACGAGTAATATTTTTCGACGCGTTATTCTTCAGGCGTCACCCACATTGTCAGTTGTTGTGTTTTATCATTGATAATTGATACCTTGACGACATGAGATCAGTACCTTCCGCAGCCACTCTCTAACGTGGCTGCTACTACACCTGGAATGCCGGCGAGCAATGTAGCGCGTGCGCAGCCCGCCCGACATCATCAACAGGATTTTCTTCACGATCTTGATGAACACGTGAAGTTAACAAAATGACGTGGTTAGCTGAAAACTTGCGGATGCCTTTAACATCGCCAACGTTGAAAATACAAACCTACCAAACTGGTACACTCGTACCAACGGCACATAGCAATGACTCACCAACTGGCCTGTAATAAAGCCGATGATATTTTAGTGTATTTTCAAAGTTAACAATGTTTATGTTGAACATGAACTGACTTTTCGACTTTAACAATGTTATGAACGACTTCGCCAGACACGTAGACTATTTAAGGAGGTGTCTATTAAACGACGTTCATTTGATTTCGGGATATCAACTGGAGAAGGTCTCCGCTTGTTCGGAATATTTGCTTCCTGAACAAGAACATTTACTATCACGGTTCACACAATAGAATTATGAGACGTGTCCAGATCATAATGTCATCTCCCTACAACGAACAGTCAAGTCTCAGCGGCCATGCCGATGTGACACGAGCGACGAATCTAAGAAGACCTGTGGACTGAGGCGCGCCGCGACCCTGACAACGATCTGGATACCGCAGGCAGCTGGCGAAGTGGACGCTCTACAGCAAGACAGTATACTACGATAAGTAACGTGTTAAGATACAACTTGTTATCAATGTTACGAGAGATGTTTAATGAAATGGTTTATGGTATTCACTGGTTTTCTATTTTATCCTCTATTGGTCCCAATTAACCTTGAAATTATCACAAACATTTGAAGTGTATCGCCAGCCCTGCAGCAAAGTACAAACTACATCAGGAGGCACGTACAGTAACACATTTTTAAAATCTAACATGGAGCACAAGTGGGCTACCAGTCAAAAGTCATGTGCAACAACGGACGCGAGAGTTGCGAGTTCACGATGAAACAAACTCGTCGTAGTCCAGTTTATCGTGTATGACGGACCCGTAATTCGCGATTTGCGCGAGTTTCAAGTGTCTTACGGTCTTGTTATTCGCGTATTTGGCAAGAATGCCGAGATCGCTGAGAAAACTTGTCATTGTCGAGTTTATAGTGACTTTAAATTTGCTAATACGCATGGTGTCCAGTTTATGAACGCGACGACGATCTTGTGATTTATCATACCATGTTGAATGCCGAGATCACAATGAAACAAACTCGTCGTTCATGATGTATTACTATCTTATAATTCGCGTTTTTTGTCGAGTTTGTATAACAATCTTGTGATTCAACATCATGCCATGTTGAATGACAAGATCGCTATGAAACAAAGTAGTGTCGTAAGTATTCAGTTCATCCAATTTAGGTTTTATCGTAACAAAGGTACACAAAAGCTGGATGGTGCTATTTAATCATTTTATTAAACTTGGCATTTATAAATAATTTAAAGATAACAATAACATTGTCAACAAAGTATACTTAAACATATTCTTTAACTCTATGCTTGTCAGCTGGCTGCAGCATGTTGTCAGGGTTATCAAGCCTCAGTTCTCGAGTCGCTTGTCGTTTGGCCTAGCTGGCACAAGCCGCCGGCACAGGATAACTGATAATAGCTCAACGACGTCTTCGTATGGGTATCTGCTACCAAACTCCCTTCACAGTTAACTACTATAGTTCATCTTGTCGAAACTTTTACACTCTTCATTACACGTTTGCACTTGCTAATGACTGGGTTCCAAGTCGACGACAAACGGTATCCACCCTGTCGGTTGCAATTATAATATTTTTTAATTTCTATCGCTTCACGTACTTTCATGGAGTCACAGCTAATCGCTTTGTATAATATCTGTGGTTTGTCAAGTGTTAACCGATGCTCTCCTTTAGCCTCCAGCACATGCTGGGCCAAAGCAGATTTTTGGACTTGTCCCTGTTTTACAGCTGCAATATGTTCCTTGATCCTTACTGCGAGTGGTCGTTTGGTCTCTCCGATATACACACACCCACAACTGCAATCCACCTTATACACGACGCCAGACGTTTCGATATCCTTCGGTGTGCGCAGATGGTTTGATACCGTAGAGAGCGGCCTTAACACAGTCCTGATGGAGTATTTCTTCAGGACTGTTCCAATTTTGTCCGTCACTCCTTTCACATAAGGCAAGTATGCTGGCACACTGCCTTTGGCTCCGCCGACTTTAAGCTGCGAATACCGTCTTTTCGGAGGTCGTAGGTTCACCTTGTATCCATTTAGTCGAAGTACTTCCCGAACATGTCGGAGCTCACTGTCTAAATGTTCAGGGTCACAGAGATCGTAAGCTCTGTTCGTCAGCGATGTGACTACGGATTCCAAGCGCCGCGGAGAGTGATGCGAATGCGCGTTGAGAATCCTCTCTGCGCTAATAGGTTTACGATTCACGCTGTGTCCCAGGGTACCATCGACTCTCACCGTCACCTCAACATCGAGGAAAGGTAACGATCTGTCTTCCTCCATTTCGTAAGTAAAACGTATTTTCGGGTGTATGGAGTTCAGTCGGTCTACGAATTGCTCAACTTCGAACGTGTTGCCCTTCATGATGCAGAATACATCGTCGACGTATCTCTTCCATAGCTTTACGTTATGCGTCTGCAAGTTTATAGATTCCTCAACATGTTCCATCCAGATGTTTGCCATTATCGGCGCCACCGGGCTGCCCATGGCTACTCCGTCGATTTGGGAGTAATATTTTCCTTGGTATAAGAAATAGTTGCCTTCTAAACAGCCATTCAGTAGGACGATGTATTCTGTAGGCAGATCTTTTTCCCTCAACTTCCTCTTGATTACCTTAAGGCAGTCCTGAATGGGGACATTGGTGAATAGCGATTCAATATGAAAGCTCACCATTACTTCGTCTGGGTCCACGTTCACGCTTTTGATGATGTCCACAAAGTGACGAGAGTCTTTCACGAAAGACGAAGTCTGGCCCACCAATGGTTTTAATTTTTTGGCAATGTGTTGCGCCAAACCATAAGTTGGTGAATTATTTTGACTCACGGTCGGGCGCAAGGGCACATTTTCTTTGTGTACTTGAGGAAGACCATGCAGTTTCGGTGGCCGAATGATTTGTGGTTTGCACAACAATTCATATTCATGTTCTTCTTCTTTATTCTTCGAAATAATTAACTTGTTGTCCTTAATCAAGGTCATAATGCGTTTTGGGACCATAGTCGTCCAATTATGAGACTTCGGTCTATAAACTGAAGTGTCACACAACATGTCACTCATTTTAGAGGCATAGTCACTGGAATTCATTACGACTACGGCGTTGCCTTTGTCGGCCTTGAGCACTACAATATTCCTGTTATTAAGCAGCGCTTTTAGTGCTCGCCGCTCTTCTAAAGTAACATTAGGTGGCGGCAGTTTTGAATCTTGTAAAATAGCGGCAACTTCTCGTCTGAGTGGTTCCTTGTCGTTTTTCGGTATGCTGTTGCGGGCTATTGCCTCCTCAATGCCACTTATGATATTTTCGTAGGGAATGCGTGTTGGCGTTAACGCGAAGTTCCACCCTTTACCCAATATGCTTTGCGTGGCCTCATCAATAATTTGGTCCGACAAATTTATCACCGTCTCCGGTCGAGCGGGTTGTCTGAATGTCGACTGTTCGTTGTCAGAATGCAACGACTCCATTTCGGTGTAAATATTCTTGCCAAGAAACTTGTACAAATTTTTAAAGATACTTAATAATATATTTAAATAATAAACTAATATAAAAACACAGAGAGGTATATTTCAGTTGTTATCCCGAAAAGAAATGAAAGCAAATGAACCACCACGTCCTTATATACATGTTTCCGTGATCATCGATAGCGTTGGTGAATCCAATAATTCTGCTCATCATGAACATTAACATTGGTATACAACATTGGCTTTACAGCCACTATGCCTGTGTGAACAGGATCATGTCATGTTTACGGAGTGCATTCGCGTTCGCCTGCCCGCCGGCACAGCAGTGAAGAAAAAGCTACATCAGGAGGCACGTACAGTAACACATTTAAATCCAATATGTAACACAAGTGCGCTACCAGTCAAAAGTCATGTTCATCATCAACATTAACACAGTTAACGTCGGCAAACAACGGCCGCGCGAGTTCACGATGAAACAAACTTGTCGTAAGCTTTTGAAGGCGACGACGATCTTGTAATTTATTATGCCGTATTGAGTGACGATATGGCTAAGAAACAATCTCGCCGCTGTCCAGTTTATGGTTTATTACTATCTTGTAACTCGCGGTTTTATCGGGTCTATAATGTATTACGATCTTGTGATTCAACATCATGCCATGTGGAAAAACGAGATCGTGTTGAAACAAACTCGTCGTTGTCGAGTTTATGATTTAAAACGAGCCCGTAATTCGCGTTTCTGTCTGGTTTATTTAAATGTGCGACGATGTTGTTATTCACTATGCCATGTGGAATGCCGAGATCGCTGCGAAACAAATTCGTCGTTGACCAGTTTATGGATTATTACGATCCAGTGATATCTGTTTTTAACGAGTTTATAGTGTACTACGATCTTGTGATTCAACATCGTGCCATGTGGAAAAACGAGATCATGTTGAAACAAACTCGCCGTTGTCGAGTTTATGATTTTAAACGAGCCCGTAATTCGTATTTCTGTCTGGTTTATGTAGATGTACTAAGATTTTGTTATTCACCATGCCATGTAGAATGCCAAGTTTATGGATTATTACGATCCAGTGACACATGTTTTTTGAGTGTATTTAAATCTAGTAATTCGCAGGTTGCCGAGTTTATGAAGGTGACGACGATCTTGTGATTTATCGTGCCATGTTAAGTGACAATCTCGTCGTCGTCGAGTTCATGATGTATTACTATCTTATAATTCGCTTTTTTTGTCGAGTTTGTATAACGATCTTGTGATTCAACATCATGCCATGTTGAATAACGAGATCATGTTGAAACAGACTTGTCGTTGTCGAGTTTTTGGTTTATAACGATCCAGTGAAACGTGTTTTATGTCGAGTTTATACCGTCTTTAAATTTAACGATTCGCAGGTTGTCGAGTTTATGAAGGCGACGAGGACCTTGTGATTTATCATGCCGTGTTAAGTAACGCGATCTCAATGAATCATGATCATGGTGAAACAAACTCGCCGTTGTCGAGTTTATGATTACTTCGATTTCGTAATTCGCGTTTCTGTCTGGTTTATTTAGATGTGCGGCGATCTTGTTATTCACCATGCCATGTGGAAAGCCGAGTTTATAGATTAAATCGATCCAGTGATACGCGTTTTTGGCGAGTTTATTGTGTCTATAAATTCGCTAATTCGCAGGTTGTCAAGATTATGAAGGCGTCAACGATCTTGTGATTTATCATGCCGTGTTGAGTTCCGAGATCAAGATGAATGAAACGAACTCGCCGTTGTCCAGTTTATGGTTAACGATGAATTTCACACATTGCGATCAAAAACCAACTTATACGTTTGTCCTTAAAAGTCATGAACGGAGAATCTCTGCGTGTATGTTGTAATAGATATACCGTCTGAATCTACACTATACATGACACAAGGATATTTTTTTTTTATTTGACTCAACAATGTAGGTAACGGTTTCAAAATTAAGTGCATATAGAAAAGAAAACCAATGGATGCCATAAACCATTTTATTAAACATCTCTCATAACATTGATAACAAGTTGTATCTTAACACGTTACTTATCGTAGTATACTGTCTTGCTGTAGAGCGTCCACTTCGCCAGCTGCCTGCGGTATCCAGATCGTTGTCAGGGTCGCGGCGCGCCTCAGTCCACAGGTCTTCTTAGATTCGTCGCTCGTGTCACACCGGCATCGCCGCTGAGACTTGTGTGCGTTTGACACGTGTTGGGGAACAGTCGTAATATGTGATGAACATTTCTAACTCTCGGCGAGTCACTAGGCTCCTGCAAGTCCCTCGGAATGTCGCGCTCATATATTCTGTACGAATTGCTGAGGCTTGACTGTTCGTTGTAGGGAGATGACATTATGATCTGGACACGTCTCATAATTCTATTGTGTGAACCGTGATAGTAAATGTTCTTGTTCAGGAAGCAAATATCCCGAACAAGCGGAGACCTTCTCCAGTTGATATCCCGAAATCAAATGAACGTCGTTTAATAGACACCTCCTTAAATAGTCTACGTGTCTGGCGAAGTCGTTCATAACATTGTTAAAGTCGAAAAGTCAGTTCATGTTCAACATAAACATTGTTAACTTTGAAAATACACTAAAATATCATCGGCTTTATTACAGGCCAGTTGGTGAGTCATTGCTATGTGCCGTTGGTACGAGTGTACCAGTTTGGTAGGTTTGTATTTTCAACGTTGGCGATGTTAAAGTCATCCGCAAGTTTTCAGCTAACCACGTCATTTTGTTAACTTCACGTGTTCATCAAGATCGTGAAGAAAATCCTGTTGATGATGTCGGGCGGGCTGCGCACGCGCTACATTGCTCGCCGGCATTCCAGGTGTAGTAGCAGCCACGTTAGAGAGTGGCTGCGGAAGGTACTGATCTCATGTCGTCAAGGTATCAATTATCAATGATAAAACACAACAACTGACAATGTGGGTGACGCCTGAAGAATAACGCGTCGAAAAATATTACTCGTGTGTAAGTAGTGTTGTGGATCACATCGTTAAAGGCGTAACCTGTCACATTGTTAAAATGACAATCAAGAGCACTTATGTACTGCAATGATTTTTCAAAATTTATGTCTTGGCATTTAGCCCAAGGTAGTACCTATACGATGTGGTTGAAATAATTGTCATATTCCAACCAGTCTGCAAGTATCGACGTAGGATAGACAGCGCACTTTTCGTAACGCTGACTTCTGGACAAGCAGCCAATAAGTGAGGTTATCACCAAAAAAAAAATAGATAATTGTTATCTAATCTCATAAAACGTCAAATGAAAAATCTTGACTGTGATAATTATAATAGTAATTCGTTAGCGTAAAGACATTGCTTAACAGTCTGTGTTAGGAATATTTAATTTGCATTTGGCAGACCGGTTTACTTGCATGTAGGCTAGCCGGGTCTTTGGCATCGCCGCCTTCCAAAAAATCAAACTGAGTTTACTACTCACATAATTATAATTATGACTGCTAATATTTTATATACACCGAAATATTTTAGGATTAAGAACTTATCTAGATTGCTATTAGCAAAAAATCACGAGTTGTGTATTGTCTGCAAGTTCTGTAAACTATCATTTGAAATGACAAATGTAACATGTTACATTTTTTTTAATAGCTATATGGTAATTTATATTTTCCTTCATATAAACGTGTCGAAGTTAAAGGTTTGCTTATGTAGAGCGAAGTAAAAAATTTCTATCATATTTCTATACATTTTATGTAGATCTTTTTGCAAATTTTTAATTTGTGGCATTTATCTATGGATCTTAGCTATATTCTATATATATAATATTTGTAATTTTTACCTCACATTTTGCTTTAAGACGCAGGATAGACAGCGCAGATTTCGTAACGCTGTCTTCTGAACCGGCAGCCAATAAGTGAGGAGATAACGTTTCTAGTGTTATCTCCAAAACAAAATTTGTATATAACAACACATTGATGAAACCTCGAGTATGACAAGGACTTCTAAATCTTTCTTTTTAGATCTTTTCTAACTCCTAGTAAGGGTGTAGGCTAAGGGTCTAGGCAGCTTGCCTAGACCCTTAGCCTACACTCTGGTATGGATGGTATAATACATGAGTATATTAAGTATTGCACCCGTGCTAAGCAGGGGCGGGTCGCTACGCATCTGTCGGGGTTCGCGGTGCTTTGTGAAAGCGATTCCGTAGCCCCCGACAGTAGGGAACGGAGAAGCACTCCGGTGGTTTTAGCCGGTAAGAGTCCGGCACACCCCTTCGCCTTTCCCAGTGCGATGGAAGTCCATGAGAATTTCCACCGGAAAACACAAAAAAGGGTCGCCACTCATATGTATTAACAATTTCGATGAAATAAAAACGTAATCGCGTAAATAATGAGGTGCATCACAGTATACGATATAATTACTGAATCTTAAAAGTAAAATTAAGCACTATCGGTTAACCATCGTCATCATTATTTCGGCCCAGAACCATCCACTGCTGGGTATAGGCCCCTATCTCTGTCCCTTTTCTCTGGATTGCGCGTCTCATCCAAGTGCCTCCAGTATACCTACTTGTAAGTTGTACTGTCATATGAAAATGGTACGACACACCTATTTTTAAATTATAATATAGCATTTGCATAAAGCTATCCATTAAGTAGGCTTGTCGGTTATTTAGCATCGCCGATATTCTCGGTATGAGTCTTTAAAAACGCCTTAAAAAACATTAACCCTGATTGCTATGTGCTATTTGCGAGGCGTAAGTGATAAACGTACTCATTATCGATGCTTCAATTTATCCAAATCAGGTCACTGCAAAACACGACCATTGTAGATTGAAGTGTGAAATTAGCTCCACGATTAAAGGGAATCAAAGAATGTAACAACAAATTGAGGTATGCAAGGCCAGTACCGCGGTGCCCGGGTCCCTTCTACCTGCGCCGGGCGACGGTAGCGCGCGGTGATCGGCGATAGCTCGCGCCTTGTAACGCGCCCACATCCACTCCGCGACAACTGGTTCTAAACCCACTGGCTTGCGGTTAGGTGAAAGTTAACAATGTCTACAGTTAAATGCTTCATTCGCGTGCAAAACCTTCTTCTTGATTCTTTTCAGTTTGGAATTATCAGGCACACATCGATCAGTGTAGCTACTCCTGATATAGAAAAGGCAAACATTTTCACAAAAATATTTCTGTATCGAAAACAAAACAAACATGTTTTCGAAATGTCTTTTAAACGTGACGTCAAAATGCTTTTAAATATTAAAACATCAACTCGATAATAGAATTTATCATGGAATACGATATCCGTAATGCCAGTCACATTCACAAACTATTCTAGTGGTATAAAAATAACAGGCGATGATTCATTGATTGCCTTCTACCGATTACCAATTGGCTTTGAGGTGAGAAACAAAAAAAATACGATTTGTCACGACAAAATTACAGTTTAACACGAAATTACGTGTCTTGATCATAAAGGAAATTCAAACGCTTATTTTGATCGAGCAATTTGCGCACAATGGCGATGCTCGACTATTTATTTTTTGGAAAGTGACCGAGCTATATACTTAGTAAGCCTGCAAGTTAATTGTATTACCTGCCTAATAAGGACAAAGACTTCGCTGAAAAGGTCATTCAGGGAATTTGCAAAAATAATTAACTCTTTGGTAGCTTGAAAATGAAGAGACAGCAGCGAAACTCATGACACAGATGTTTTAAAGCCCTGAATGTTGTTCCTTTGCGTGTATTAAGGATTCCAAGTCGGTCAGCACTTTAGATGATATTCTCTTGAATGGGCTTATTTATGTTGATCCGAGCAATGAAGTCGGGACGTAGGATAGGACGTACAGATAGACTTGAGCCGGGCGGCTGACTGTACATAAATGTAAAAAATGAAAAGCGTCTTGTCAGCCCGAAGATTATCTTGGCAGTTATGAACCACCCACCTATTTATACCGCGTTGTGTCGGTCGCCGCGACGTTGCCAGCTCGCACTCACTGCCGAGCACTTTGAATTTCGAACGCGGACCGGTATTGTTGCTAGCACGTAGAATTCGCCCATTTTAGGAGAAAATGCATGTGAAAAGAGTTTTATAATTTGTTTCCTTCCAAATAGGTGGACTCAAGATGGTATTCAAAATGCTTCGCTATGTATCTGTGTCTCAAAGATACCACAATTGTAGACATATAAATACAAAATCAATAAATGTGTAATTATAATGGGTTACTAAGAAGTGAAAGTTAAATATTTGAGCATCGTTCACATTATTATTTCGATCAGGACAAACTGTTGTAGTACTAATAAATAAGCATTAAATCCTCACATTAATTTGGACCTAAATTATTATAAAATCGGAGTTGCTTCTTTTCTTACTTTCATTATTTTTCTCTAAAATCACTCCTCCCTGCCATACAAAAAACGTTGATATTGTCACGTGAACAATTAGTCTACTTATAGCTGGAGAGTGAAAGATTAGTCTATTTATAGGAGTTAGTAACAAAGAAAACCATCCTACTGCTTAAAACATAGTTTTGTATGATCACCTCTCCCTCTTGGTACATTTACAATCACGCTCAAAACGAAAAATATAGTTTCTAAAATAAAACCTTCTTTGGAGTAATATAAAATAACAGAAGAAATTAAGAACCTGAAATTCAGTTACCAATTGAAAAATCATCTAACACCCTATTTCTTATTATAGAAAACAGTTATTACCGTAGACAATAAATACTTATTAATTAAGTTAAACATAACATCCATTACTGAAAATCAATTTTAAATCAGAAATGTAATCCATTAATTTTATTTCATAATTGCACACGGAAATATTACCCTTCAATATATATTTTTTTTTTATTAGGAGATTTTAGTATGTAGGTTGGCAGCTCTGGCATTCTTGCGCTCGCTCGCGGCAGCCACTGAGTGCCCGGCACTCAACCCGCGTAACTGGATGCAGTTTCGCGCGCTTCGTCGCAACCAAACTCAAATAGTCGCGTATTTCTTTACGATAGCACTTTGAAAGTTGAAACATGATTCGAATTTTCAGTGTATTGTTTCTGTTATGGATTTTAGCGTTCCGACTTTAGCAGTATTGTCTTCGAATGTTTTGGGAGAATATTCCGAAGTTTAAACTTTTACTTGTTACTAAATCTGTTCGCTTACTTACGCGAGTAGGTAACGTTGCTTGAAACCTTTTTTTTGCAAACTTCTTTTGTGTCTACGAGGCGGTATAATCTATTCAATTACATATCTATGTTTATTGTGTTTTTTTTACATAGATGAAGGGGAAATTGATTTCGCCTTGTGTGACTTTTAGTGAGAGATTATGGCGGCCAACACAGAATAATAACCATTTCAGCGTCAGCCTTTGCCAAGTGCAGTAAATGTGACCTATTGTCTCCACAATGGTCGATAACAATCCATTGTGAGCCTTCGCAGGCGCTTTAACGAATCTATCCGATACTTTGGTGCTTATATCTAGAATTCTAGACACTTTTTTCTTTGTCTTCTATTCGAGAGCTGGTTTAGAAAATTGTTTAGTTCATGCAATAAAAGAGCATGTTCTTTTTAACCGACTTCTAACAAAGGAGGAGGTAATCAATGATGATGTTTGTATGTATGTAAGGTATTCACTTAAGCTAATGCATTTAGTGAATACCTCTGGTACCTACCTATTTAAAGATGAACTCAAAAAAAAACATTGAAAAAGTTTTAGAATCGATTTTACATTTCTGATAAAAAAATTGTTGCTTGTAAAATGTTAACTTGTATGTTTAGGATAATTATTTTGAATATCCAATATGGTCATGTCAAAGCATTATAAACTCCAAGCTCCAAAATAAATAAATGTTCAGCTAGATTTTATTTATTAGTACTAGGCATGCGGTTTCCGTTATTACCGCTCACTACAAGAGTAATTAGAGAATCGTAAATTAACCAATCTAATCAGTTTGTTTTATACCTACCCATAAAGTGCTGGCGTACCACCGCATAATTAAACCGTTAGGCCATTGCGTCCCTTCACTATTTGTTCAATTTGCACTAACTTATATGGCTGGATATTAGGTACACAGATTGAATACAAAATCAAAAGGATTTTATTTCGATGAGGACTTTTTAGGCACTTTCAAAACGTTACTGACTCTTGTAACGTAACAGTTCCAAAATGTAATTCTAATGGACAAGAACCGGCAAGAAACTCTATAAGATACTCATTTAAAAATCGAAAAATACAATTTATACTTTACAATAAGTATGCACAGATGAAACTCCTAGAATAATTCTAAAGTTTTACCAAATGAGGATCTAGCATAGATAATAACCCATTTATAAGATTTTAACTTAAGATTATATAAGTCAAAACTAAAGAATTTGAGTCAAGCATTTCCCAAATAGCTGGCCACTTTAGATCGCAGAGATCCGCCAGCCGAAAATAAAACGCTGTCTTTGTGACTGTCGACCGAGAGTCAAGTAAAATGGGTCACTCTATGCTGTACTGCAATCGATAAAGTGTATGTGTTATAGCGGCGTCGGTGGGAGAATTGGAAGCACTAGAACACACTACGGTACTCCGTGTAGATCAGGGATGGCGAACAAATGGCTCAGATAGATAGATAAATAGAATAGTCTTTATTGCACACGACATGAGAAAAAAAATTGACAAATGTAAAAGTTACATGGTGCCACAATGGGCTGTCTTATCGCTAACAGCGATCTCTTACAGAAAACCTTGTCAGCTCACCACAATATTTTGCACACGACTGATCACTAAATTCATTATACATCAAGAAAAATGTTTGAAGTACAGGGGTGCGTTCATAACCTCATGGAATATTTCCTTAGAAAAATGGTATCTAGATACGTAAAGGTTCGCCATCTCTGGCATGTTTGCCTCAGTGTCCTTCGAGTGACGCCGACGTCTCCAGATCTAGAAATATTGTGTAGTACATAGCATACATACATACCTACTGTTACTTAGATATAATTATATGTAGCAGCGCTTAGCTGAACCGTGACTTATATTATCAGTTTCGTGTTGAACGATATATGTACATGAATTCTTGCATCAAATTTCAGTAGCTCTACTACCAGGATTCTTGTTTCTCGTGATTTTGACGTTTGTTGATTTGTCATTTAGGCTCTTTAGGTTTTTAGGGAAATATCCTACCACACTGCCCATCATTGCAACTCCTTTAAGCTTGGATCTACAATGATAACTAATAAATACCACCTAGCACTTAAGCTCGGTGTGTCTCAAAGAAACGATTGACTATCTTGGAACTCGCAACGAAATTAATCAGAAGTACTTAGTACTAGGACTAGGAAATATATTTTTCCGCTTTCCCCATCGCAAGTGGGAGACGGAAAGTAAAAAAAAAAGGGAGGTAAGTAGGTATTGTAGGTATACTTACCTGGACAACGTTACACCCCAGGATAAGAACGTTCTAGTCCATTCGCTACATTCCTTACTCGACCAGTTACATGTTCCGAGACCTTTTCATATAGCTTCATGTGTTCGGCAGTTTTTCTTCGTTTCTACAATTCGTCTCTCTAGCTATATTTACAGATAAAACTGGGTTATCTAGTTATAATAAACACAAAGATTTATTTAGACGAAGACGGATCCCGCCTTCTTGTACATTAATCAGATAAGTCATGCTTTTCTTAGTTAGGTATAGTTATAAATTATTCGAGAAACTGATTTTTGAAACTTGTTATTTTCCGATACGTCATAAAATTGAATGGAAATGTTTTAAGAAAGAGTACACTTTTGTTTATAACGTTAGAAAGGTACTGAATTTTTCCTACATTATATTGAAACAGCCTAATCATATAGGCAAGACTTGACTATAAGTGTCAATTCTTGAAAATAAGTCGTCATAGATTCTTTTCTTTCATTGCTTTCGTACAATCAATACTTACATTATAAATGATATCTATACAAATCAATAATACAGCACTCTACATATACATGTATTGTTTTGATAACTACAAATTAAACGTTATGACAGTGAGTTGTCCGCTTTTCCATGAAGTCTGTTATTATTTATCGAGGCCGTCGGCTTGCTATTTATCGCGGGGTTTGTGGCCGACTGACAGTTAAAGAAAATCTATTTATACCTTAAATACTACCTTACGTACTGTTCTGTTTAAAGAGTTATTCTTGGTATGAATTTTTAAACCATAAATGGTAATTTAGTTCTAGTTTTCTAGAACTTAGTATTTGACTTAAAAAATAATAATTTGTCCGACAGATTTCCAAAAAACATTGGATAAGTTTTTGTCTTTTATCAAATCAATCGAATCGAGTAATAAAGTCTAAAGTGTTAGTGTTTTCTTATCATAATATAAACGATACAAATACTTAATAAACCTATCTCTATAATATATTTTGCAATCAATGATTAGTTTTTATTATACCTCAATATGTACTACAATCATACTTTGTAATATCAATGTACTTTAGTACATTAGCTACAGATGTAACTTATTTATTTTTATTTATTATTTATTATTATAAAAGAAATACAATATTAATTTAAAACAATCTCCCACATACTGATGTACTTTACATATTATCCTTTTAAAACAGTTTACCTATCTTTAAAACCGCTTCAAAATCCATTTCGTAGTTTTAAAGATCTAGGCATTTTATACTATGTACTGATGTTTAATGGACAATGTTTTAGTCTAGCCTGCTTAGAAATTCTATTTAGCTTTTGCTACTAAAACTGGACTAAATACTACGAGCTTTGTGCCATCGTTTTGTCCGATACGTAGTCCAGTCTGCAACTGACAGTCGCAATGACACTTGTCTCGCTTAATTTACCAGCGTTAGACTTAACTGTTCTATTCACGAAAAGGAACGTACATTGTTGACATTAATTAAAGGCTCATACTGTTGTAGCAGATAAATAACGTACTACATCTACTAGCACATCTATTAGCTATTTTATAACCATAAATGTGTATGATAGTATTCGATCTAAATGCAAAAGTAGGTACAAAATACTTTCTCAAATCATTTTACGGTTCGCCGCGTTCACGCTTCGACTCGCGCCGTCCGCGTCACTGAAATTCATTTCCAAAATGGCGGACCTGTCATTGACAAGGTCCTTCTATATTATTGCAAATTCGGCTAGGTTATGTGCAATTATTATTGTCATTTGATTTCAGAAAATTATAATATTGGTGTTTAAATCCTACCAATATATGAATACTTACTGCAAAGGTACAAAACGACCTATATGGATAGATACCTACTTGGTGAAACTTACGACGATCTATTTAATCCTCTCTCTTAACTCGAGTAGGGCAGGCCAGGCCGTGCCAAACTAGTAAACCCAAAATAATCAAATTGAGCTCTCTTCTGACCCCTTAAGCCTGCTCGATCCCCTGCAAGGGCTTCTCCACTGTTCCCTTTGTCTTTCACATCGAATTATCGACTAAATACAGCGTACACCTAAACTTCGCCGAAGTTACTTTAGAACATAACCGCATAAGGAGGTAACTCTTGCACGTTGATAACACCCTTATTACGAAGCAGTTGGGGTGAATTTTCTCTTTTGTTTAATTAGGTTACGTGTGGTGCACCACACAGCACCACGTTACGGATTGCACGTAACACACTTTATTATTTTTGTCGTTAGAAACAGGTGTGAAGTAAAAGGTTAAACAATTCCAATTAATTGTATCATTTAAATGCAACCACTGACACAAAAACAAATAGAATAGGAAATAGTTTTTACATTGTCTTGTTAAGTTATTTACAATTACAATTTAAGTCATTTCCAAGCCAATAAACTATTGAATGATAAATGAAATAAATGTAGAAGTTACCTTTAAAATATTACATTTTGCGGCGGCGTTTTCCTTAGATATTATAGTAGAACGCCCGCGGCGTCGTTCGAGAACATTCTACCCCTTTTCATCCCAGTGATCCCCTTTGCTACTTTATCAACCTGTATCTGTACTCCTGGCATCGTTAGTTACGGCATTACGAGTAGACTATATTAATACTGTGCTTATTTCTGTGACACAACTTATAGTAACTAGAAATTAATGAGTAGGTACTTAATTAATATAGCCTGTCTTGTTGGATGTACATAATATCTACTACGATTTTTTTCCAAGCTCCCCAACGTTTTCTACGCTCAATTTAATTAACATTTCAAGCTTTTTCTGGGAAAAAAATCCTTGTATATTATAACAACAACGGCGAGCTAACCTAGTTACCAAATGAGCCGGTTTAAGCCAGCCTACATCCAGCTCCTGAGCGTGGGAGAAATGTATTAAAAAGTGTTCTTCATCACGAACATGCTGAGGGACAGTTATTCATTTATTTATTTTAGAAACACCTTCCGCGCCCCATCTGCGGTGTCTCCACGCTACATATTTAATGCGCACATTCACAATTTGGTTCTGAAAACATTTATAACGCCATATTTTTTTTAAGAAACAAAATATTTTATTTGTATAAACGTACCGATAATATTATTTATGTGTATACCTAACTCAGCTACATTAATGGTTACTGGATAAAATCTCGAGATGATTGATTGAAAAGTAAATAGGAATTATTTCTAACTGTTTCGACCAAATCCATTACGTGTTCCAAGAAAAGTAAGCAGGGATCAACAACGGAATATTCTCAGTACTTATTACCATGGAGTTTTCAAACAGAGGTAGGTAGATACATTAGTTACGTGACAAAATTATAGCACAAGTCACCAAGACATCGCAATGTGTCAACAACAAACAGGAATTAGCGTACACTTTCATATTTTATAAGGTAAACAAATCCCTAGGCAACACCTCGAAAACTCCCTTTCAATGTTTTTGGCTTTAAATTACACAGCGCAAATCCACGTGTCATGTAAGTCTCGCGTGTACGTGAATGTTGGCGAGGCTGGTGTGGTGTGGGGCCCCCGCCAGCAGGGGCCCGGGGGGGCTGGGGGCAGGGGGCCGCAGGGGTGTGGGCCCCCCGGCGCCCCGGGGTGACGACCTTCGCGGAAGTCCTACTCGCTGCTGTAATTACTGAAACGGCCTCAGCAGGTCTTCCAACTCAATTTTCTTTGGGAAACATTGATTTTTAGCTACCCACGACACGTTCCACTTCTCTTGTTGATCTATATTAGGAAGAATAATACAATCAGCTGTTCGATTTACACGTGTACGTTAGAAAACATTTACAAACAAAAGCTACACACCTACTTGGATAGGTTTATTGTGTTTTGGATTGTTCGTGGAGGGCAATCTAAATTCGTTTTCATTAATTTTCCCAACAACATAGGTACCTACGTATTGAAAAGGTTTTTGTTTCGAATGTTTGGTTCATTATGAGATATTTATAATAAGTTTTCATTCATTTAGACGATAATACCTATTCGTTTGTTGTGTGAAACGTGTTAATTCTACCTTACATAGACTTTCTAGAATACCATCAGCAACTGTGTCGTTCTAGGAATATTACGTTAGGTTTTTCTGGGAACTAAGCAGTCGCGATTCATGCTAAATGAAGGCTTCGTGAAGTCGGTAACGTAACAATACATTGTTAGTATTCAACTATACTGTAATAAGCAATTTATGAAACGGTCAAAGACCTTACAGGCGATGAATATGGTTTTACTTTTATGTTGTTATAGTAATTTTGAAATATTGTTGTAGTCTTTTAATACAATGCCTTCCTCAAAATAATAGATAATGTTGGGTGAGCTCTGTGCTTCATAGTACATGAAATTTAGGTTCTGTTTTGGATAATTTATACAATTTGAGAGACCAAAGAGCTTGTATAAATAAAACCAGAATTTTAAGAGATATTCCTTAAAAGTCTGAATACATTAATACAAAGTCCACGCGGTGCGATGCATTGCCAGCGCTGGCTGAGCTGGCGTCTAATTAAAAGAAAAAGTAAACTTGTTTAAGCTTGGCAAGTGTTCATGCCTATGGCTTCCGTACAATTGTGAATGCTTGGAATCGTACCAAAGGGAACAGGGATGGGGCCAAGAGAACTATCCTTTTAGTAAACTTGGACGAACACACTCTAACACGGAACTTAACTAAAAAGGAAATAATAAGTAATAGATATTTTTTGAAACCGTGGAAATTATACTCCATTTAGCTTTGTGTTAAAGTTTCGAATGTAAATAAGATTCTGTACAAATTATTTATTTTCTTCCACTTTTTTACAAGAAAAGTATTCGTTAATGTTAGGGTTTTACGATTTTCTTTTGACAAAAGCGGTACTATTTCTGTAGTGACTTCTTTCCGACCTCTAACTACGATTCGAACACTTTCTCCTTCGCCTGTTATATGTATGTCACCTTTGTAATAAAATATATTAATCTATATCACGATTAGTGGCCACTGTGGCCAGCCAAGCCAAAGTTGTATCACGACTTATTTAACCACGATTCTGGTTCAAAATCGATACTTAGAATTGAATTCGACATTTGATGACTGACAATTTTAATACTCCTAGAATTTCAAAACATCTTTAAATAACTAAAAAATACTCTTTTGTGTCAGTAGACTTTAAAGCTTTCAAAACTATTTGCGCTTCATTTCAAAAATGTATTTCACAACGCCAAATTCATTCCGTATTTGCAAACACTAGATAGTCATTTCTGAATAATATACCTGAACATATTCGAGCATAAACTCAAAGCTCTAGAGAATCTTCTAGAACATTGAAACTCTCTACAAGCATGTTTATTAACAGTATTTGTGTGAACCAAGAGCGTATACCTAAGCAATTGAGAACGCGACAGTGGCCAACTTAGCGTGAAGATGTGATAACGTTCCGTACACCTAATTGGTCTTGCTGTACCTACAATTAACTATACAAGCTGCATTTATGTTCAGTTTTAAGTGTAATGTGTATGGTTGCTAATGTTAAATTAAACTCATTTCGAAGGCACAGAATAAAGAAAAGATTAAATAATTTTGAGCTATCTCGGACAGTACGACTTGAACTAAACGTTACGAATATGGATTTTTAATGCAGACCGCTTTCCTTGCAAAATTGCGATTGGTCGATACAAATAGTTTTTCGATAGCGTATTTCGTGCTTCTCGTAGCCTAAAATCGAAGGGGACTTACCTAATCCTTTTTGGAAAATTTTCTGCTCGGAAACAAAGGTATTTAATAACCTTTGGATAAACATTAATTTTAATCATGTACGAACGTACGAACTACCGTGCCGTGCGACTCTTAAACATACGCTATCGGTTTACATCAAAACTACTATAGAATCTACCTTTAATAGACCTTCATACAATAAATTATAGTACCTATCATTACGCCTACATTCCGTAAAGGGTTTAGCAGGTATTAAAGGTGCACTTACTGTTGTAGGTGTAAGCACACCGCGCACCGATTACGGGATAAGTTCCATGTAATTGGCGCATCGCCATTAGCGGGACATACAAGTAATTACAAATCCCAAGCCGCTACGGAGAATTATCAAGAAGAAAAACTTCAGAACAAATACTTGAGATGGGAATTGAAGCGAGAAACCATCAAACGATACTCTCGGATAAGGTAGCTATTCTCAAAACGTTCAACGTTGAATGTAGAGTCGACGAACAATGTAAGATCCTACGAATTCGATGCTGAATGATTTTAGAATAGACCCTTAAGAATGTGGTTGAGTATATTCTTCTTATCAGCCGCTTAAGGCTATTAATATTTCTCCTAGGTTAAGGTATTAAGGTAATAACCGCAAATCTTTGAACCAAATTATTGAGAACGTCGGCGTCGCTTCGCTTGCAAGTCGTCTCTCAAATCCACGCTCAGTTGGAAAACACCCTACGTATTTATTTATTTATCTCCCTGTTTCTTTTACAAAAATATTGTTAAGCACTGTGAAAGTGAGTCCTCGAATGGCTACAGTGACGAACAGCGCTAGTAACATGAGACAGCAAGCGAAGTCTTTTCTATTTGTAGTCCAAGCTCCTGTTTTGATATGACAATAAAACACAATTGTATGTATGTCTATAAACAAAATGGGTGACTAACGTCGTTCGCTTGGCTGAAAGTAAACAGACCGGTATAATTACGCTATGCAAGGTGTTCCCGCGGCTCCGCCCGTGTTTTGTGAACAACTTCGGAGTTTAGATAAGAAAAAGTTAAATGAGACGGCCGCTGTCGGCGTTTTCACTTCGGAATCACTGTTTTTTGAAGTTTCGTACCCTTTGAGAGTCATTGTAGGAAACCTGGTTATCTCTTGAACAAATTCTGCTTTAGTTACGGCTTTTTTGAGATTTGATCTATGTAGGTAAAGTAAGTTTGTGAGAATTATTTTGACACTCGTTTAGACTAACAATGGACCACTTGATACCACATCGTACACTGAAACAAAAGTCAGCAGAGTCAAAAAACTGTCAACGATATAAAAAAAAAACTCTTTTTACTTTTTTACGCAAAACTCTGCTTAATTAAAATGTTGTTAACAACGCGGCAATCAATGCTGTAATAAGTAATAGTAGTTATGCGATTGTTGATGTGTGGCCGGCGTGGCACGATTGCGAATAGCCGACATTGCGTTACAATGTAGGTCAATGTCCCGCTGCATTCCCGATTCTGAGATTTCCGTGTTCGCGGAAAAACGCGCCGGGTTTGTGTGAGTGAGTTTCGACTAACGTGGGTAGGTAGGTATGTTTACACGTCTGACTACTGTTGTGATTTTTCTGCCTGTATTTGGAACTGATAAATCATGATAACGTTACTATCTTTTATGCAGTTTTTTTACTCATATAAATTAACTAAAATGTGGTATCGACAGACTTATAAAGGCTTTAAATTCGATTATGACCATCAAGGAATTAGGAATGATACAGTTGTATTATTATTATTATAGTGTGATATTATTTTTCCACAATTGCTTTTTCTGCCTCTCTCTAATTTAACTAAGGAGTTTTTTGCCGGTTCCTCTCCATAAGAATTACATTTGATTACCACGCAACTAGAAATCAGTAAATTAACGTTTCGAAAGTGCATAAAAAGTCCTTCTTGGCATAAAACAATTTGATTTTGAGTGATTTATGATGAGTGTTCGGAATTCGCATCTACTTTCTGCAATCTATGCCTATTTTCGACCACAATCTACAATAACAATACCTACTTTTAACAAATAAAGAACTAAAATATAAACTAACCATTGCTAAAATTGCGACGCGCTGCCGCCACGCCAACACGCCCCGTCGCAAAGTAGACCTTAAATTGTAGGTTATATTTTTGTAGCTTTTAGTTAACCATCTGACTAGTAGAGATCTAGCATTATCAGTATAGTGAACTCCATATTTAATTATAACAAAGACCAACAGATTCGTAGCAGTATCCCGTTTAAATCTATCCTTTGAATGTAAGGACGGAGCGCCTTGGAAAGACGCCAAATCGTTTGAATCGTAAGAGTTATGATCCTTTTGCTACATTGCAATTAATATTAGTCGCTTAAATTGTTCGTTATCATAATTTTAGGACGTATAAATGACTATATGTTAGTTTGTAGACACTGTCTTCCGTTGAAGAGAAGAAAGATTGTGCAATGTTGTTTTGCGAAAATTATTAATATACAAAACGCATAATATTATAGTTGTAGTATATTTGAATAAAGGCTGTAGTAATACGCACACTTAGACCGGAAAAACAGTCAAACCCTGCGCTCAGGCTATCTGAAAAGATCTGTAAAAAACTCTACGTAGAAAAGGAAAAATGCGAGGCCAATCCCAACATAGCTTGAGAAAACAACACGATTTCGAGAAAATGCCATAAATTGAGTAGACTTTTTACGTATATTTTGTGAAATAAAGAATATTAAAAATATATATATTACAGGAAAACAACAAGATCCGTAAGTTTATCAATTTCCTAGTAAGTTTATAATCTTTCGTAAGATTCTAAACGAGAGATAACTTGTATTATTTTACGCCTACATTTTCGTAAATTCGTTCACAAAAAGACTTAGTATTTCAATTTTATTTTAATAAGTAAATATGAACTAATGTTATTTTACGTAAAATAAAGACAAGCAGGAAATCGAACAGCCGCAGGGTTGTCAGTTAGCCAGGCAGGTAAAACGTGAAGTGTCAGTCAACCGACACCCGAGCCGTGCTGCCTGAGGTAACCCTACTCAAAAGCGTTGCAGGAAAGAAAGAACAGTTTGTAATTATAATACTTTTTATGATGGTTCTTGTTCTAAATAGTCTTTTTTATTATGCGCTGCGTAATTTCTGTTTTATAGAATATGGTATATATTCCAGGACAATTGAAAGGGTGTTTTTGAACATAATAATAATTGTAAAACATTCACTAAATCGTTCAGTATTCCTTATAGAAGTTCACTATAAAAAAGTATATACAGATATAATAATGCGAACCTATACAACCATTAACAAAAACTTACACTTAGTTATAGGTATTACCTACGTATGAATGCATCAAAATATATTAAAGAAAAGATTATAGTAATCAGATTTCGTTTAAATTAAGAATGAATTCAAACCGACTCTCTTCCATTAGTCCTCACGTTCGCCATTTGCAATGCGGACCATGTAAACCCACAATCTTTTATCCAACCTTTCGGTCTACTTTATAACCTAGATATTCCATCTGCTGCCAGCTATTCTATGTTGAATGCCATCGCATATATCTAGCCTTCTAAAACGTGTATTATTTGTAGGATTCCTTCTCATTTTATTCACTGAATATTATAAAAACTGGCTGTCCGTAATGAGCAAGAATACCATTAACTTACCTTTCTTTTAAGAAGAAAAATAAACCACACCTATAATAGGTATTAAATAATATAAAAAAAAACTTCTGTTAAATTGACCAACAAACTTCAAATAATAAAGCCTACCAGCCAGCCTGTTAGCAGAAATGTAAACAGAATTTACTAACAGGCCGCGCATTAAAATGGCGGCCACTCGGTGCCCACGCTCTCGTATTATTCTAGTAAACAACAGTAACAATAGAACTAGTTCTTGTTTTAGCCTAAATACTGTTTTATTTTCGAGATACATATTTAATTTAATTATGAAAACAGATGGCAACCTTATAATTATACGTTAAAAACAACTTATAAGTACAACATTAACCACGTGCTGAGACACTGAACGCACATTCGTTCACATCGATACAGTCCTTAATAAAAATAATGTTGTATTATCTGTTCACGTCATCTGTTATTGCATATTTCTCATACCTTATCAGGCTGATTACGATAGTAATATGTATTGCTATGTAGCTGTTCGTTGTATTATATTAGTTATCTGTTTTGTCCGATATTATACATGCATGCCTTCGTACAGACACACTTACCTGCACAACAGACTAAGGATGTGTCATATACCTACCTACTCGAGTACATTGTCATGTCATCTTCAGCACAATAGTTATGAGTTTGGTACGACGCGACGGTGTTAGCAGCAGTTCACCTGTAATGTTCAGTGCTCCTCTTCAATAAACGTTCGCTACACATCAACCAGCCATTAAGCTCATAAATTATTACCTACTGATTTAAAGTTAGGCGAACACGTTCCATACACAAAGTTCTTCGCAGGCACTGGTGTTAAAACATCTATAAATAGGTAGGTACCCTGTACGGCGTGGTAAAATGTTAATGGCTAGGTACGACGCGGCGCAATAGGGACTTTATACCTACCTAACTTGGCTTAGTAAGCACAAACTGCAGCATTGAAACTACCTAATTCCTCCCTGGGGTGTCCTATTTCGCAAAAATTGTGAAACCTGGAACGGCGCCATAGGGGGTAAGCCATCGTAATAACTCTCATTTTGCAGCATTCGTATGAAAGTTACAATGTAATGTTGAATCGGCTGCGTGTTGTGTAACTCCGGCCGTTTGGCTTGTCTATTTATGTAGGTTAGCGCATGGCTTCGCGTGTCTAGGGCTAGGTTCGTTAGGCAGGTATCAAAGGGCCACGGGGATTTCGCCGACTTTCGTAATCTGTGGAAACGTGGGCTCGAATGCCGCAGCGAGTTGGCAACGTCGCGCGCTCGACCGACGACCTCGCGTTATCGCCCGCGGTGACGCGATACGCTGAAAAGGTCATCAGTCGCCGCTCCCCTCGCCACCATCCGCTAATGTCTTCGCCATCTAAACAGTTGCAGTTTCGACATAGAATCCCATAAGTACACCGTGAAAAAATATTGTTGCGACGTGGCGTCGTAGTGCGTAGCGGCGTCTCGCTCGCGCGCCCGCCGCGTCCCGCTCGGCTCCGCCCCCCTCCGACCGCAGCGCCGCGTAGCGGCCGCGCCGCGAAATGTATACGTCGCCTATACAGCGTTGCCATTCCGTACCTATAATTTCGCTGGACGTAAATTTCAACCGAAACAGTTCAATGGACTTTTCGAAAACTCTTAAACGTGTCATTTTACGTAAAAAGTCCTGTGTTACATTGATTATTGTAGGGAGTGGTGTGTGACCGTCTGTTTTGTTAATAATATTGTGATATTCAAGTGTGAGTTGCGTGTCCGTGCTTGTAATCCGTGAACAAAGTTCCGTTGGAAGCTAAGAAATCTGTTTTTGGCTCTAAGGTGAGTACCAGACCATTATCTATACACTACACAACTCAGGTTTTGTTATATGTTAACTTTTTGAGGTGATAGTGGAAGTTGAAAACTATCTCACAAGTTCGCCTACTTTTCCTATTCCGTCATCAAAATACTTAGGAACCGAGTTTCTAGCTAACTGCGCAAATAAGCGCGGTGTCAGTTTTCTCTCGAAAAGTGTAGTTATGTAAATGCATGAAAGCCAAGAGTTGGTGGCATGGTGGTGCTAGTACTTGGGCTCAGCTTATGTAAGGCACAATAAACTTACGATAAGTTCACGTCGCGACAACCACTGGTGGTCGCGCATCGTTATTTTTATCTTGGAATGCCCTTTGGCCAAACATTAAAATAGCTGTGCATCCGACACCAGCACCATGTGTCGACCAGTGTTACGTGTGTAATTGGGCTGTGGTGTGAACGACCAGCCTCGAACGCTGCTGTAGGCCTATATCGGTTCAGGGCTCCCCACGCGACCCGACAAGCTTACTGCATACTTTGTAACACTCAGTCTTTTCGTAATACATTAACTGTATCGTACACGTAACCTCTAACACTGGCCGTGCATTAAATACGCAGTGTTAAACAAAATACTAACTAAATACTGTGTTACAAAAATATACAATTTGAATCATGTCTAATCAGTTCTACGTAAAGCATATATAAACGTGTTAGAAAGTAGCAGGATGTAACAAAACTAACATCCGTACATAACCTAAGTTTTAATAAATAGATTTGTGTGACGTGTCCAAACGTGGTATCTAGTGAATACGCATAAATAAGAATGCTCTTATCATTGCCAGATAGGAAAAAAATATCGCGACCTCGCCTCGCTGTCGGTCATATAGCAGGCTGGCAGTAACACCAACGCACTTACCTATTGATAAAAAATAATTAATTAGGATAGGGACAGGCTGACTCAATTACGTGACTTATCAGTTCAAACATTGGTGATAGGAACGACTCTGGTCAAGCCATTTGGTAAACGAAGTCAGTAATATCGTCAATTCATTAGCGTTAATAAAGAAAACAATTTAAATAAAGACGATAATGACGGCCCGTTACCTTGTTGGTTAGCCAATTTTTTCACCAGACAAAGTATGCCAACTCGACAGAATAACTAGTCAGACAGGCTAGGTTAATCTAGACTATCTCCGCCTCTGAGCTGTAGACAGTTAATTACGAATTATCTAATAAGAAATATGCAGGAATAAATACAGCGTTCCTCAAGCCGTGATTAATGCAGGTTTAGACCGTCCATCTTCTTTAGACCTAATCTCCTTCGCAACTGGTACGTCTTACATCCTCGGTAGACTGATATATATGTGTATTAATGGTATTTAAACGTACACAACTAAGATCGTTTAACAATTTAAACCTAACTAAGACAAATGAGAAACGATCACCAATTTATTTGAACATACATTATTTTGACAACTGTTATATCACCGATTAAACGGTTTTATTTATTTATGTACACAGAATTTTCAAAAAATATCTAGTGATATAATAATATATGTATTACATAAAAACAATAGGTACAAAGGTACTACTTATTTCTTAAGAAATTTCTGCCAGCATGCCTGCGACAAACTAAAAAACTAATAACAATGAAAAAAAAACGTAATAAATATATCAATTATTATATTAATGTGGTATATAAACATGAAAATTAAGGTTTTATTTTTGCACGTAAAGTACAGCATCGTCGAATGCACAAAACCAAATTAATACTATTTCGGTACATTCCTGGAGCCACAGGTAACATTAAGGCAAAACACATAAAAACATCGTAAAATCCAATCAAGGTTATTCACATTAGTATTACATTGTAGGAGGATATTTTCGACCAAATTGAAAACTGCATTAAAATCATATCACGTTCACTGCAAACCGATTTACGTGCATAACTTCGATGTAAAGAATTCGCGAAACTAATATGTTGGAACTTAAGTAGGTAGTTATTAAAATGTTCACGTTACTTTATGGTTTCAATTTATCGAACTCATCAGACGTAAATAATGCTGTATGGAGCTTTTTGCAATATATTACGCGTAAATGTTGCTACCGAATTGTTTTCTTGACTTTGGAAACGACTAAGGTAATACAATTATGAATCAAATAGGATATCACTCTGTTATATACAATGTCTTAACCACCTCAAAACACAGTTTTAGTCCTAACAGTAGTTTTAAATAGCATTATGTCCTTAATTATTTAATACAGCGTTAAATACATTAACTACAGATCAAAATTCTATTCTCAACGACATTTGATGTTTTAGCTCAATGTCAAATTGTATTTGCAAAGCCAGTTTCCCCATATTACAATACTTTATTAGATCAGCCGTTTAATTGACTCATCATCGAACCACAATTCGTCATACCTATTGTATAATTGTAACACTTAGTTACGATAACATAGTGTTAGTTGTAGCATATTATATTTGGGTAATATAAAAAAAACTTCTCTCTGTACTGTTGCTTACCATAAGATTTCGACGCAATATGTTTTTCCTTCCATTCGTTTATACGTCATCAGTTAGTCTCAATATTATCTTTCACACAGTGCATGTATCTCCTTTCCTGCCTATATTAAATAAGCAATACTGTCAGAATAATACTGCAAATGTGACAATATAACTCTGTGTCTGCCTGTTACGCTTTGACGGTAAAACTGCTCTACAGATTTCAATAAAATTGACTATGGAGATAGCTTGAAGTCTAAGACAGCCTAATCTATAATGCTGTAACGGAGATACGAACAGTAGAGACTCGAGAATAGATAATTATTATAAACTCAGAACTATACCGAGAATGTATAGCTGACAGTAAAATAACATAAGACATTCAATAATCCAGTTATAAACGTTACATGTATGAAATTGCGCTTGTAGCAGCGATTGAGTTAAACTAACGACTCTGGTATCATCGTGTGTCGACTTCAAAGAAAATCGTAACTGTTGAGACTATGAAATAACTAGTTTAGACTATGTAGTATGTACCTTGTATTAGTCATGAGTAAAGACTTTAGGGATGATAGTGGTCTAAATAATAATGTCGATCAGTTAGGTTAAAGAAATATTGCAGACGTTTTTGTAATATAAACACAAGCATACAGTTAACATAGACAATACCTATTGCGCATCACGTAATGCCGCTGTATTTTGTTGAGCGTACTGTATAACGTTTTTATTTTTGTTAGAATTCTATTTTTTGTGTTTTACTTGAAAATATGATGTTCTTTATTATCTACGATTTACATCTATTACCACGAGCTTCAGCAACTTATCTAGTATTGAAAACCTGAAATGATAATTAATACATTGAATGGTGATAGGCATTAGAAAGTGTCTCATTGCTAGGCACAAATAGTTTACCCATATAGGGAAGCTTAAATTAAAAATACTACCTAATTAACAGACTTCTTCGAACATATCCTAGACAAAATTGAGAACATTAAACTGTTCTGAAGTCGTTTTAGAAGCGGATACAATGTAAAAGTTAATAAACAACGTTCTACCCACGTATTGCAAAAACTTTTGCGAAAATACGCATTCGCGTGTTCCAATAACCTAGAACAAGCGTAATTGTAAACTTGGTTTAAAATTGTGACTTAGTTTTCATCTGAATGAGATATTTTGTATTCAACCAGCCATATCCGTTATCGGCTCCCTATTGGTGTAGCGTTTTCAACTATTTTAGTGACAAAAATTCAGACGCCATTTTATTTTATCAACTTCTTTTTTTTATTGTTTTGCCTATCTTGATTCATATTGGGTACTCGTACTGTAAAAATGTATCGATGAACTTAAAGGTACGCTTTTCGTGACAGTAAAAAATAAATTGCATTGGGATGTTTACAAAACTTACCTATCGCTATTTGGGCTCGATTCCAAATTAGTAAATTCTTAGAATAACGTAGAATGTTATGAAATAGAAATGCAAATTGTATATTCTTTAACTTATATGAATTTTGTAAAAGTATCTGAATATAATAATATGCTAGTTTTGAACCGACTTCAAAAAGAAGGAGTTTCTCTATTCCTCGTCATCTGTTTTTACCTATAGACTTGGTTCATTGAATCAATACACGTATGATAAAGAGGTAAAATTAAGTTCGTGACGTGACGGAGGTAATCTCAGGAAATACTAAACTGATTTTGAAAACGGTTTTACGAATAAAAAGCCATATTATTGAGTGGCACGTGTCAGCTGGCAAATAATATAATGTGCCTTCATATAATTATTATGACGATAGAAAACATCTATTTCGTTCTACTCCTTTGTCTATTCTCGCCAACTTCGTCTCTAGGTTTCCCAGTCGGGGATCGACGAAGTCTGATGAAATACAAAATGCAACTTTTACGGTAATTAGAAATGTTCATTTAATTTAAACTCATAAAGAGATTTTTTGCAACTTTCCTCTGAGAAATCTTGAAGTACTAATGTTTGTTTTGAGTTCCTATCGCGAATATTTTAGAAATATGTTTTTCATGTAAGCAGAGTATGCGGAATGTTGATTGTTACTTAATTCGGTCAGTTATCAAGTTTAGTCGATGAGGAATAGTAAGAGATTATTATGATGATTTATTTGAAATTGTTAATTGGAAGATGGTATATGATTGTCTGTTTATCAATGTTTGATTTGATTGTGTGTTTGATTCGTCACAGAAATTGAAGTCTTTCCTAAAAAAAGGAGAAATTTTCTCAAAACTGACTTAAAATAAATATAAATTGAAAAATAATGAACCTCAATCCTTATCCTCGAATACCTGTAGTTGTGTTTGAAATAGAACCAGCGACCTCACTAACGAGACATAAAGCATTGAATACGTGTAACTCAAAACAATAATAACACGAGTTCATGTGAACTTCGTTTAATTAAATTTCCAAGCTTCGCGATCGCTTCATAAATATAATTTTATCACGGACGGTAGTCAGTCATTATGCCAGTGACGTGATTACTTTGCGCTCGTTATTTTATGTCCGGGGTATGGCTACAGCCATTTGTAAAATAGAATTCCTTTCGAAATATATTTTAATCCTGTTTCGTAATAAATGTGAGTTTGGGAAGGAAGCGATGAAAGTTTGCTTTTTCGGCAAAAGTGCCGAAGATATAATTCAAAACTATTTTTGAACGAACTCTGAATAATGAACCGTGATGGTATCTATTCAAAAATAGTTCTTTTTTTTTTCGTTTAATGTAACCTAACATTTGCTTTTGTACAAATGTTAAGAAATCATAAACCCTTTGGAATGGGCGAAATTTTGGCAGGTAGAACTTGTTAACACCACAGTATAAAAAAACATATTACTATACTGTGCTAATACTAAAACTGCCGGACGCTGTTAATACATCCTAAATTGAGTTAAAGGTACCAGATATACAAAGTTTATCTTCATATTCTTAGTTATTCCTAGTTTCTCAATAACTGTGGAAAAACACGGGTGTTTTTCCATCGTTCTCCAAGTCCACCAAGCCTGTTACCAAGATATATTGCAGTCTGTTTCCAGTTATAACCGGATTTATTTAAAAACTGTAGATACTACACTACCTCATCTCCAACGCCCATGGTATTCTCGGGTAAATCATTTTGAACAGACTATAGATAAACCATCCTTCCTTGTTCCATCGCATTAGCAAACCTCAAATGTATGGGAATGACATTCCATTTCGAGAAGTGATCTTAGTTGTGACTTCGACATGTCAGTTCATTACATTTGTACATTTTGTACTCGGAGTCCGGAGAGTCACTTATCTACAGGCAGTGGCCTCTGCCGATGACTTTGAGCTGTAGTATATTACCATAGTATTCGATGACAAAAGTAATATTGAAGACGGTTTAATAAATACTCGGGTTCAGTTTCATGGCTGACAGACGCAGCATAACTGCATAAAGTAAAATGAGCTGCATACACGTGTAGTTGACACTCGTTTTGAGTAATTTGTGCCAAGTGTCGATTTACTGAATGTGAAACGTCAGTGTTGCAGTATACTTGAGCTTTATTTCGAGGTGACTCATGTGTGGGAGACTGAAGGTTAAGCCTTTTTTTCTACTCTGTAGCCTGTTCATTACAATCTTGGCGAATTTTGTGTGAGGATAGATGGCCAATTTCATTAGGAGGCCAATATCTAAAAGCCGTCTTCGAGATTCTTTTACCAATTTGCTGTTTCCTACCAAGAGTCTAATTTAATTTAGTAAGAAGAAGTGTACGAAATACGAATAATACTAGAGCTAGAGGCTTCGATTTGTGGAAGTCAATTACAGTTCCAGTTGCAGGAAGACTAACTTTTTTTGCAGTCGAGTAAAAAATACGCTAAACCCATGACTATACCTAAATTGTATTGAAATTGGTCTAGTTGTTTAAGTGTGAAGAGTAAACTAACATACACACACACTTGTACATAAGTTTATAATATTGGTGTGATTTGTTTACAAGCTTCAATTAATATAGTATTTGTTCATTAGGTTGTCGGTGGGTCGAGGTCGGTGCAGTGTCGTCGGTCGTGTCGGTCGTGCCGGCCGTGTGCAGTGGTGTGTCGTGTGCGTCTGTGTGTGTGTGTTGTGCGACGTAGCGCCGGTATGGCGCGCAGCTAGCGAGCCGCGCGTGTCGCGGCATGCGCGCCGCCTAGCCATGCCAGCTGCGCAACAAGAGCCATGGCGCAGTACTCGCAACGGACACAGCCAATGCACAGGTATGTGACCCTACCACACGTACCCCCAAAGTTATGCTTTACAACTACCCTACACAAAATTTCAGAGAAACACACACTCATACACATGATGATATGACTATCTTCTACCATAATCGTTTTTGAACCACAAAGGTTTAAAAAAGCCTTTCAGCCTGCGTAAGAAGTTCAATTTAAGCCGATAACCAACTGGAAATTCGCATGTGTACCGCACCATGTTTACCTACAAATTACTATTCTTAAAACGTAATTCTTATACTGATGAGACTTATAGCCAAAGACAAACTTTGTATCCATATGAAAATATGCTCGCATTTATCTTACAGTATGGACTTTGGATATTCAGTCCACATCTTTCGGTATTTCAGGGCGGGTAGCACGAGCACCGTCTAAAAAGTATTCGTTTTGAAACGTCAGCATTTGTATGGTCCAGTTTAAGAATTTAATTCAAGTTCTAAACCACCATACAATTATAATGTTTGCGTTGCGAATACGTTGTCGATCAATGGTTTTTGTGCTGTGGCCTTTTTCATAAAAATATTGAAAACCCTTTATAATAATATACTACATGTAGTACGTATCCACCAACGTATTATATAAAAATGTACATGTACAGTGAAGTATAGCTACGATCGACGTTCAATCGAATTCAATGAAAATTGGTTCCGTTCAATTTTGTTCCGTATGAAATTGCGTTCATTTTCTCATTATCTCCACGTGTAAGTACGATTAATGGTATTCCTTTGAATTCGCTTTTTTGTGAAACGCGAAGCAAAATGGCTGAATACTCGGCGAGCGTGACTGTTCCGTAGCCAGAGCTGTATCTAGAGAATTCTGTTAAAATTACTGTACCTAAAGATTAATAACGGTGTCTGCAGCTTCAACTGGTAAGCCTATAATATGAATTTCAATTAAAACAATAATGTTCGCGTGTAATCGTCCATCATACGTTTTACTGCTAGCCAGGTATTTATTGGCAGTGTACAGTAAAACCGGTGTGTCGCTGGGACCGCACCTATGTCCAGTCTGTACGCCTCTCACAAATACCTATTCTAGTCTAACGGTATTACTTAGCTGCGGCTTTGTCTCAACTTGCGTTTTAAAAAGACAATCGTAATTGTCCTGGCTCGCAGCAATTTACTTGCTGTCAGGTCCAGTCGTTTGCTGGTCAACGTTATTATGCTCTGAGTTTTGCGTTCTATATTACTTCACGCAGAATTATCAATGTAATTCACAAAAACCTTATTACACCAACACGGAATGTATGATGTTCCGGCTTTATATTAATTGTGTGTACCATGTCCATACATATTCACAATGTAGATAATTTAAATGAGCCGTCTTGTAATATTAATTTGCGTCTGGTTCATGACTCCATTGTGCCAGGAAGCACCTGTCACTTACATGGTATAAATAGTTCTTTGAGTCAATAATAATTGTTATATATCGGTGTATACTTATATTGTGTAGTAAAAGGCAGATGTTTTCGATTACGCCATCGTCTTGTAGTATACTGGCCACGTTTAATTGACGTACCTACAAGTGTGTGGAAGATAAATAGGGCTTCATTTATGTTTATGGACAATGTTAAACAAGTATTTTGTTTGTTATTAACGTTGACGTCAAAAAAAAAGCAAAATACTGTGAACTCTTTTATTATTTTTTTAATTTGGATACGATCAAACTTTTTCGACAGCTATCGAAGAAGTCTTTATATCGTAATGAAATAATTTGTGTGCTGATTGGACTTGTTCCATATTTTAAATCTCTGTGTTAATCATATATTCATATTAACTTTACTAACTAACGTACTTTTAGTGTTCGTGCTAGGCCCCAATTATAATACTTTATACTTTGTAGTATAGTTTTTTAATCCACATGGCGCATGGCACATGTCATGCATCTATTTATCATGTTCATACTATAAATAATCCGCAATTAGACCTCGATTAGTACTCTATAACAAATATAACCGCATTTTCCTTACATACTTACATATTACATGCGTGTTACTTACCCATCATAAAGATTAATAAGAACAGATAATATTAATAAAGATAGCTTGATTAATGTTATAATAACTTAATAAATAATTCATTTAGCCTTTAATGAGCTTGCATTACAAACGCCATTGCTACGATACCGACCAATTAACTGTAACTTTAATTACTTAATTCCGAGTAAGCACTAAGTGACTAACTACCTAAGAACAATGAAAACTATCTCGCAAAAAAATAACGTTTAATAATTATTTTTAATTGATTATATAATAAACGTACCTACATTTTTAATGAAACTTTAACACCAGATGTGTTATTTATGACGTATTAATTACAGAAATAAAATAAAAAGCAAGGAGTTACTGTCTTGTCCAGTTGGACAGCTACTGAATTTTATTCTGTCCATTCCTAATAAAGGAAACACTTATTTCATGACTATCTAATACATAAAAGTAGGTACTAAAAAGCATAATGTATGGTCGAATTGAAACTCCTCCTTTTTGAAGTCGGTTAAAAGTTACAAGAACATTTTTATTTCAAACGATAAACCAATCAAAAACGGTCTACTCGTTGATGAGCTACGTTGTCAAACGACGATAGAAACTATAAGAAACATGCAAGTAAATGCAATATAATGCGTCTAGTTGCGCAGTAGTGTAGTTTGGATAAGCAGTCAAAGCCAGCAGCATAGTATAGATGTGTATTGTTTATTTACTTAAAGTGCAAATGACTATGTATTCCATTAGAAACATACATAGTATACATACGTAGATGAAGTGTGTTTAGCAGTATAGCTACGCATTATCCGGTGAAACATAAAGTCAGCAGCATAGATCTGTTAAAAAAGAAATAAGTACGTTTATTTACCTAATTATCAAGATGCGAATGCTATGTTCCTTTAATTAAAGAAGCACAACCCAAATATACCGTCCCGTTTTGTCTAATAATGTATCTTGTGTATTTTTTGTTTGGAGATCCTTAATATAACTAAAAAAGTAGATCTTGTGTTTTTACCTTAGAAACATATTTCTGTGTATATTCCTTAACAGTACCCCTCGTATTCCTTTCATAACGTGTTAAGCCGTATACAATTTGAGTAAATAACTGTTTAGGTTAAATTATGTTTTTTTTTTTAACAGATTTACGCATACAATATAGAAAGATGTACAGTACTGCTTACTTATCAGTGTAATGTATTTTTTTATTTAAATGTTATATCATTATTCTATCCTTGACCGGCTAAGCTGTTCTGTGGTTTACTCGGCTTTCAATCTAATTAGATGCAGCTGAACCGATAACTAATTAGCACTGGAATACATGTAGGTACTGTATAGTAATCCGGTAGGTTTTATAGATTTACGTATCTCCCTTTGTAGACTCTTCTATAACTATTGAAATGATGTGTAAATGTCTGATGTCTAAACATGTTTGGTTCCACCATACGTGCGAAAGTTCGATCGAGTTTGAATATTTCATTTTGAAATTTTGGATCAAGTTTTTTTTAACAGTGAATTTGAGTTCACAATGTTGATGATTAAAAAAACCACGTACTTATTTCATTTATTTACCGCTACTATTCCACGTTTAAAAAAATATTTGCTTTTACTAATCAACTATTCATATTCTTAATAAAGAACCAAATATCAGTCTACCAACAGCCTAAATAACATTACCAAAACTGGATCTGGTTGCCAAGACGCGGCAGCTTTTAGGTCTGAAAACATCAAAATTAGGTCGTCTGGGTATAAATAGGTCAACCTATCTGGGTCCCGGCTGAGAGTTAACACTACACTGCAATCACTGGGCCTTTTAGACCTTCAAGTCTTTTAGTATTTAACTTGATGGAAGTGATTTTTATTTTAAATGCGCATTTGTAAGAAAAAATCTGTTTATTGATAGTAAAATACTTTAGAAATTTTCATTTTCTTATTTTTCTAGCGTTCTAGATTGTTTAATGTTTTAGTGGCCCTGAATTTTGCAATTAGTTTATGTAATGACTAGCTTTCCGCTCGCGGCTTCGCCCACGTGTAATTTGGGATTGTGGCGTTTTTTAATGATCTCGACAGGACTTTCTTTCATAGGCTAAAAAATTGTTACAATTTGAATTATATTATACAGCTTGAGTTACTCAGGGATGATGTAGCTTTCTAATGGTGAATATTAATTTGAAAACGATAAGTAGTTTTGCAGTTTGTCGATTACGTTATGTAACAAAAAGTAAAGCGAGACAAAAACATCGTCTAGAAAAATTAAAAGTATCAGTTGATCTCCTCCCCCCCCCTCGCCCGCTACTTAAGGGCTTGTTACTCCAAAAATCCCTTCTTAGTGGTCAATTGTGTTACTAAAGGAAGCCTTGTTCAAAATATCAGACTTCTATACGGAGAGGTTTCGGCTGTGCGTTAGTCAATCAGTCACCAAATCGCACCCGCGAAATCACGATTGGAGGGTAGTTTGCAAAAACTTACATTACCAAACTTATTTACTTGCCTATGTACGTGTTCGTGCCAATTTTTAAGTTTATAAACCTAAGGAATAACATTTTTCATCGAAACGTTTTTACCCCTTTTCGCCCCCTTGGGGAACAAATTCCAAAAATCTTTTTTTAATGCTCACTCCCGTCAGTAAAGGAAGCTTTGTTCAAAATATTAGACTCCTACACCGGGCGGTTAGGGCTGCGCGAAAGTCAATCAGTCACTCAATCGCAACCCCCTAAATCACTATTGGAGGGTAGTTTGGAAAAAAATTATAATGCCAAACTTATTTACTTGACCATATACGTGTTTGTGCTAAGTTTCAAGTTTATAAACCCAAGGAATAAGATTTTTCATAGAAACGTTATGACCGCTTTTTACCCCCTTAGGGGTTGAATTTCCAAAAATCCTTTCTTAGTGCACCCCTACATATCTCAAGGAACCTACATGCCAAATTTCAGCTTTCGACGACCAGTAGTTTCGGCTGTGCGTTGTCTGTCAGTCAGTCAGTCAGTCAGTCAGTCAGTAACGGAAGAGTTTTATATATATTATATAGATTTCCTATAGTAAACATGCAGTTATTACTTCTAATCGAGGACACGTTATTTTACATGACAACTGACAAGTAGCCATCTTGGATAATCCGCTCATTAAAATGGTTCTACATGGCTTTGATTTTTCACCAAATATTTTAGACAAAGTTACATTTGTACGTTGAATTTTTCATATATTATTCTGTTGTATTTAATCTTTCTACTATACAAAAGTACGAAACGCCAACTAATTCGTCGATGAATTATTTATTAATTAGAATTTTACGTCAAGTTTCACTGTTCCTAGTTATTAATATCTAGCGCTTTTATCTCAAACCATAACTTGTTTGCAATTGAATGCGAATTGATTGACACGAAGTACTTAGTGTTATACTTATGTAGATAAACATACTTACAAACATGTTCTATTGACTATTAGTCAATGTTAAGCTACGTTTACATAGCGACTAGAGACTTTCTTTGTTATTTCATTGAGTATCTATATGTAGGTACATCTCGTATTTTAAAGTTGAGTATGGATTTAATTGATGTCCCAAACTGGGCCCAAACCCTGCGTATCGTGTAATACATAAGGACAGTGTACTGTGTAATTGTACCAATGGAGTTACCTACATTTAACATTACATATTTACCATTCGGCTGCATTTTACAACGTGGTTGTCAAACATTTTGGCGATGACGTGACGGTACTGAGTCCAAGAATATCAGTCATTAAAGAATGACTTTTTTCTAGAACTCCTATTTTTTAAGGGTTCTTCACGTATTTCGGGAGTAACGTTCGTTTGTCGAAGCAGATAAAGCTTTACATTTAGAAGTAAAACTATGCAAATAACTATCCAGGTTAAAAAATAAATGTAATTTATTAGCAAAATATAAGTTTAACCATAGTAGGAACGAATATGAAAGTACATGTCTGGCAACGTCGCATCTCGCAACCACGTTGCCAGTGAGTGGGAAGGCCAGAGCGCGGCGCTATCGAGCGAGCGCCGCACCGGCGGGGCGGCGGCGGGGCGGCAGCGGGGCGGCGGCGCGACGCGACGCCGATCACGCCGAGCCTCATAGTTAGTCCACCAACCACACGTATACCGCCAACAACTCGCACATTTCTTTTTGTGATACAACTGCAGTTAACGTTTTAATAGCCAAATTAAATCAATCAATCAAATACGACCTCTCACCAAATATGGATGTCCAAGCCTTGATAGAATGTGTCCAAAAACACGAATATCTCTACAACATATATCATAAGGAGTACAAAAATATTCCACTGAAAAATGCCACGTGGGAACAAATTGCAAACCTGTTAAATGAGTCTGGTGAGTTACATTACTTGTCTTGTTCTTGAATAAATTGTATCTAGATAGTGCATACTGCATACGGGCAATATCTTAGTCAATGCCTAATTGTTATTAGTAGAGGTTCTTTATTACTATGAGTTCAACAGGCACCTGTATTATTAGGTTAACATTTTGTCCAGTTCGATTAATGATAAAGACAAAATCAAAGCAACTTTGAAAAACCTAACTAAGTTTTCTACATTACAGTTGATGCTTGCAAATTCAAATGGAAAACAGTGAGAGACGGGTATATGAAGCACAAAAAGCAATCGCAAGGTTCTTTCAAAAAGGCAAATGAGTACATTTGGGGATCAAACTTGGCATTCTTGGACAATTTCACCACGACACGTCCACTAGTCTTACAAAAACGGAATACTGATACCTCTCAGAGTAGTTCACCTTATTACATACTGTCGCAATCGCCACAACCCACGGCCAACCGAGAAGAAGAAGAAAACCACACTAACGAAACCAAATATAATCTAGCCCATTTCGATTCAATAGACTACTTATTCCTAAGCTACGCCGAAACTTTCAAGACATTCCCGGTCAGAAAACAGTGCATACTTAAATTAGAACTAGCGAAATTATTTGCTAATGCTGAACTAGAGCAGCAAACTGCCCATGAATTGGAAGAAGATACCATGGTTATCAAAACAGAAGCTCCAGCATTCTATGAAGCATCTAATCCGAATAATAATGGCTTTGAACAAATAGAGCAAAAGTTTTGAAGAAAGCCAAGAAGTAATAGGAAAACTGACTTCTACTTATTCTGTAAATAGTGGATGGTTACTGGAGATAAAATGTGCGTGTCAATGTAAAATATTGTCTCTAAAAAAGTGAAATATTTTGGAACTCCGCGTGGCAAAGTAATCGATCGTACCGGATTCAAAGACAACTTCTTTATTCTCTTACCAAGTCTACGTACACAAAACCCCGTTAAAAACTAGTGTTGACTTATTTCACGAACGAAATAATACATAAATGTTTATTATCAGTTACACAACAGCGATTTGTATTGAGCAGCGCGCTTGGCCGTGACTCCAGACTGTCAAGGTTTTACTCATTGAAACTTTTGCTAAGATTCAAGTTTGTTACACGTGATTTGTTTCAATCTAACGCTTACTAGTTATTACTTTCCATTAAAAATATTTAAGTGACATCATTGTTATTTTAGTTGTAGTTGTTTTACTTATTGTGGTTTATATGTGATGCCAATTTTGAGAGATTTTTGAAAAATATTCCTGATGCTTGGATATTGTAGAAATCTCAAAGCAATGTATCTTCTACGAAGACGTTTCCTTATCTACTGATAAGCAGCAAAACTGGTTATTGAATGTTATAAATCCTACTTATTAACATATTATAAGTATTTTCTACTGTTATAAGTTTTGGTACCGTTGTAACTCATCTAGCTATGTAAGAACAAGAACAGAAAGAAGTCATTATCTTATATTTCCTCGTGTAATAAAATAGCGCATTGTAATTAATTGGCTTTGATGTGAACTCATGACATTTGCCAAGTGTGGCCATTGAAACATTGTTTCTTTTTCGCACACGCAATGATGGCAGGGCGCCCAGTCGCGGCGATCCAACGCGAGTGGCCGGCGCTTACAACCCAGCCACACACATGTATACTGACTCAGTTAATCTGAGACCGACTTGTGAACCTGTACGTACTTACTTGTATATGTATACTTATAATACCTCATACAGGTACTTGTAGATTGATTTATTACCGATACTAGTCTATTAAGGAGCAAAAACTATTTTGTCTACGTATATCATAAGTAACATTTTCAAAATAGATAATAAATTTGTTTTACTTGAAAATAAGATGAATAAAGAAAATTTTAATTACTATAGTTGTATTTTCATATCCGATTTCTAGATACACTGCCACACGCAAGTCACTATCTATAAAATCTAACATAGCAAAACCTAAAATACCTATAAAAGTAGCATGAAATAAAAACTCGATTAGCACAATAAGTACGTAGCCGGTCGTTACACTGAACTATTGATTTTTCATTATTTAATGCAGTCGGCGGTAAGCTAGAAATACACGGGCACTTCAATTAAGCGTGCTGTGACTATTTTTGTTGCGGGCCGTTGACTTGCCCTTATTTCTATTGAACGGTGACCTGGACGTGACCTCACGGTGACCCCGGCTTCCAGAAGTTATTCATGAAGAATGTAACCGCGATTCTGAATGCTGAAAAGCTAAATAACTCAGTTTTTCTTTGGTACAAAGTCATAGCGCTATATTATTTCCATTTTTGTTTTGTACATGGTTCTTCAGAGGCGTACGTACGTAACAGTCGTAGATAGCTTAAAGGTATACTGCAAAAAAAGATTAATAGATATTTTACATTGCAATTAAAACAAGCTTGTGATTAAAATTGTTTTTCTCTCGGCCATACCAGTTAAGGCGATAAAAACTGGACTATGTATATCTGTTCTTTACGTTCATACTACAAATACTAATTCTTATCAAAATCGGATGAGGAAGTTTGACAGAGGAAGCGTAACAGACGGACAGACAGAATTACTTTCACATTGTCAGTATTAGTATTCAGCTCGAATGCAAGCAGTCTGTTCTAGACCGCCCTGTCAGGTGACCAGTATTTATGGTCGGGTACGGGCTAAAATGGAAATTGAATTTTAATTAAATTAAGCCTGGTAAAGGCATTGCCTTGTTCCTTAGTAAAATGAATCGATTTGAAAAAGAGTCTACTGAGAAGTAGCGTTGAATGCGAATGCCGTTTTTAAACTGTTGAAGTCGCGAATTTGGAATTATGCATATTCTATCAGTACTAACACACAACAAACAAATCCTAATAGATATCAGTGTATTAGTGTTTGAGGAATCGGCTTTTACCAGAGAAAACATTAATCTCCCACTCAGAACTCATTCGGAGCAGAATCCTGCAAAACAAATTTTATCCTGAACGCACACAAATAACGTATAGTAACGCTATAGTAAACACTCACACAACCGCAAAGTACAGCTGATCTCGCATCTCGTCCGATCACTTCGAAACGGGGAGCGAAATAGCGCAGGGCGACGTTGCCGCTCCGTGCACCCCGGTTGCCGCCCCGCACGCCACACAACTCGCAAGTAAATATTCAAATTTCGAACTTGGATGGCATTGCGAATTGAATAACATAGACTGGTGTAAAGGGCCCGTATTCGGTACGGATTAAGAAAAAAACACGTTTTGTGGCTTTGATTAATATGAAGAATTTCTGACCATTGATAACGTAAAAAAAAAAACGTTTTTTCAAAGGCTACCACAAAGAGTGATTTACTATTAGGGATTTTTAAAATTGTATGGGTTTTGACTGATGCGTTATGTTACAAGTTTTACTACTGGTTTATTGGAGGTCCATCAAGTATTGTATTATAATATCGAAGGTATTTTAAACATTATGCTAATAACGTCATTAAGAATATTTAGAACATGTCTACTAATAAGCCATTCTCATAAATTGTTGTTAAATGACGAATGTTCTCGATATCTTTACCATTATACATTGTAAGTAAGTAAGTAGGTATTCCGTAACGGTTCTTGCCAAAATGGTTAAAAACAGGTTTTACTTTTGGACTTCGTTAATTGGACTGTAAAGAGAATTTAAAGCATCGAACGTGAATGCGTTTTAACGACCTTACAAACTCGGTTACAGTATCTCTTGTAAAGATAAAAAATATTTCGATATTTTATGGACATACGGCAAACTTGAACCTTTTTCTTCATTTTATATAACCAAAACACTAAGTAGGTAGGTACTATAACTATAATTATTGGACAGACGTCAAAATGTGTTGTGAATCTATTTCATCCTGATACGAAAGTGTAGCTATAGATTGTGTCTGTAATTCCGACATACCGCGACTGCCTAGCTCGAAGAACGACGAGCGACTGACGGACAACGCGATCGGTCTGCTTGACGAACGAGGCGACCCGACGCGCCATACCGAGCCAAGCGCCACGCCACGACAGACGCGGCGCGAGCGCTCTCGCGTAAACTTAACGTAACTAATCGTGTCGTAGTGTACTAAACAAAATGGTCAGACCGAGTTATAAGGCAATCGAAACAAAAATCAAAATCAATGTTTTACTAGAATACAAACGTAGACGATGCCTTTGGGACATAGCGCATCCAGATTACCATAATCAGGCGGTTCGCAATGAAGAGTTGGGTCATATTTTAAAAATATGGCAAAAAATAGATCCAACCGCAACAATCGAGTCTATAAAGATGAAAATATTAAACATGAGAACAAATTACATACGGCAAAGGAAAAAGGTAAGTTATTTTTATTTCTATGTATCAATTCAAAAAAGAACAATGTTTGGAAAATTGTATTAAAACCAATATGTATTTGTTATGATTATCTAAAGGCAGGATCACGATGACTCCTTTGCAAGTTTCGGGGTCGATGACATAGTTCTTTTTATAACATCTATCCATAGATTAAAATAAATTAGATAAAACAATCAACGTGTATTTCTTCAATGTGTGTATTTCTATTTAATCAAATTTAATAGTTGTCGCCATACATTTACGCAGCCTCATGACGTCACGATTTTATAAAAATGGTGACGTCATAAGGTCGTCAAAGAAGAAATGAGTGTCTCACACTATTCTTAATTCTGTCAAAGTCGGGATAACGGCGAAGATTTATCAAAAAGAAGCTTTTAGTATTGATATGAATAATGATAATTAATGATTTATTTATACTTAATTTTATTTTGCTTTATCCTGCTGCTTGTGACTATGTATTTCGTCTGTACACTGAGTTGATAAAGGTGTTTAAAACAAATAAGGTTGCTTATACGAATGGTATAAAATTCAATCTACCTCTTCTTATTAAAAACGTATTTGTAAACATTGAGCCTGTAGACTAGTTGTGCTCTAACTCCACGTTTCTTTTGTGATACTTAACATTACGGCAAAATTATCAATGCAAGAATGACCAAAATCGACCGAAACAGGTTTATGATACGTCACAAAGTTCGTACTTTATACCCTAAACGTTTATTATAATATATCCAGCCATTTTAACTAACAGTTTAAATAATAATACCCTTTTTTATTTACGGTTACAAATATAATTATGATTACTGATTGTTGCCCGTGGCTTCGTCTGCGCAAATTTCGAAACTGCAAATAAATATCCCCCTCTGATGGTGTCAATTACAAAGTAGCCTTCTTCAATGCAGGTTGTCAGCTAAATCTATACAACATTTCATTAACATATTTTTCGTTTAAGCGTGAAAGAGAAACAAACATTCGCTTCACTATCACTACATAAAAAAAAATAAGTCGCTTTCTCTGTCCCTATGTTCCTATGAATGCTTAAATTTTCAAAACTACGCAATGGATTTTGATGCGGTTTTTATTAATAGGTAGAGTAATTAAAGAGGAAGGTTTATATGTATAATAAAATCCATTAAATAGTAGAGAAATACTGTTATTTTTGCGGATTCTAATGTCATGTCGTAAATAATTATTCTTTTTCTGCTTACATTGCAAGCGCAGGCTGAATCCTACGAGATTTATCTAAATAATGTACAAAGTATTGCGCACATTGACAAGGTGGTCTACAGGGAACTCTACGATGGTATAATACATATATGTCTATCTCGTATGGATATCCCACATTAACATTTTAAGTCATTTACTATTTACGACAAATAATGGCTGATTTTCGAAGCTAGTGTTTAAACAATACACTATTAATCCTTAAATACATTTTTGATTTAATATAGATTTATATGGTCCCTTATAGCACCAGATTTAAATGAATATTTTCGAAGGTATTACAGATTTAAAATTGCGGGACGTAGCGTTTGCTTTGTTTTTATATAATACATAATCCACACTTTTTCTATAGTATATTTATTATTAGTAGGATTCGTTTCCCAGCTTTAAAATCCTATTTCGAAGGTATAAAGCCGCCTGTCTGGGATCACTCGCACGCGGCACTTCATTGTGAGCGGCTGTGTCCGCGACTCCGCGCGGGCCCGTTGTTGAATTCATCTCATATTATTCGTTAGTTCACTTATTATTAACCTACTTAAACATTCGTTGAACGCAATGGCACCGAAATCGAACATAGGTCGCAATACATTTCAAAACCGAAGAGTAAAATTAAAACGAAAAATAAACAAACTGCAAAGTGCTGGTGATTGGTTGGCCGCTGAAGCTTTGATGCGGCTCCTACAAAAATCTAAAAAGAAACGAAAATCACACACGAAGGTGAGTGAATATAAAAAAGTTTGTGGGATTGTATGGAGTAACCTCAGAAACTATTGAACCAATTTCAAACATCATTTTGCCAAGAGGACGCCGTGTTATCCGTTAGTGTCATAGGCTATCTATAATCTATGTAAGTGTCATATTAACCCTAGAATTAAAGCCCAAAAAAGTAAACACGTATCATCCATACTTCCATACTAATATTATAAATAGGAAAGATTTGACGTTTTTGTCTGTTTGAAATGAATAGGCGCCGAAACTGCTGAACTGATTTAAAAAAATATTTTACCGTTGGCAAGCTACATTATTCCCGAGTGACATAGACAAGTTTCATTTTCAAAAGAATTAGGGTACTTACTAAAACCTGAATAATCTAAGCCAAGGTTTAAAAAAATAAATAAAACACTTCCTTCAATCGAGTGCACTGCAAAAACTATTAACGGGTCGGATATTCTATTCAAAAAATATCACCAGTTTAAATAATAGAAGAAACTCCGCTCGGCTAGCTACACGTTGAAGAGGTACGGAAGGGAAGTCAACATCACGAAATAAACTTGCCGCTCAGCTCATAAATTGTCCCTGTCTATGTCAGGAATTAATAATATTATAACTCAAGGACAGATGATCTGATTTTTTTATGAAATTTTGTATAGAGGTACAGGCTACTTTTTACCCAACTTACCCAAGTAACATTTTTAGCAGTTGAATGCAATGGGGTGAAGTGGTATTTATAATTTGCAGTGTCAGTAGTGGCACGGGACTGGGCGACTTGTTCTACCCGAAGCAAAGCGAGGCTAGCTAGTATTTTATAAAGAAGTGGTAGGTTTATAGGAAGAAATCTCTGGCTGACTCTCTAGAAACTTAACCGATTAGTTTAATATTTGCATCGTTACAAAGCTGAATTATTTCCGAATGTCATAGGCGAGATTTGATTGTGATTAATGATATTTTTACCTGAGACAACAAGCTGAGAGGTAAATAATGCTGTACCACGCGTGCGTGGTCCGCGCGGGTCGATCACGGAGTAAATACAAAGAGAAAAAGAGATGGCCTAAGCAACTGTGCACTGTGATTCTCAACTAGGTCCTGACGTCATCATGTGGGCGCGGCCTTAGTCAGTGAATTGTTGGCGTTCGTCCTGTGCACACGTTTGTGAACGTTCCCATTTTAAAGCATTGTTCGCGCTAGACGAAAAAAAGAATGAAGTGTTGTGTTTTGTCGTGTAAAAGTTACTCGGATAGACGTTCCGATGCTATGGATGGCATCACATTTCATTTGTAAGTAATTTTATGCGTAATTTATTAAAATAGTTCTAGAAAAATCTCCTAGCGTCGACATTTCTAAAATTAATCCTACCCGACACTAGATGGCGACATTTGGTGTCATGGAAATTAAAAATGTTTAGGTAATGGCCAAAATGTTATTTTTGTAGTTTTCATATCATTTTGTAAACAGGCCGCCATCTATCGTCAACTATGAATAACAAACATAAACATAACAAAAAAACAGGGCCGTATTTAGAAATCAATTATTTTTAAGAGATATATAACGGTTTACTCACGTGAATTTATCAAGATAGCCCGACTAGCTTCGGACCCAACCGGAGTCCTTAATCATGAAATATGAATAATTCTCACGAAAGTTATTATAAAAATCAATTATTTAACTGAATGTCCCTCGGCTGCGGATGTCTCATAAATGGAAAGTACTAAAAACATTAAATTAAATAATATTTTAAGTACTTAAAGCCCTCCTAGTTTATATTGTTAAATTTTAATTATTATGTTAAATTTTCTTTTTGTTAATGATGTATGTTTTAGATTTCCATCCGAAGATAATATAAGACAGCAATGGATTACAAAAATTAATAGACAAGACTGGTCTCCGACTAAATATACGAAAATTTGTTCTTGCCATTTTAATGACGAAGACTTCATAGTGACAAAAAAAGGCCTTAGAAAATTAAAGAAGGGAGCTTTGCCGTGTTTAAAACTGGATATATCGGTTCGTTTCAATGCAGTTTGTATTTACCCATTTTAATTCATTTGGTAAAATTAATAAACTTCGTATTTATTGTTTTATCCTTTATGTTACAGCTTAAAAGAAAAATTACAGACCCAACAATATCATCCCCTAAGCCTACCACATCTACAAGTGATTTAAATGAATTTCTGATAGTGGATGATACGCCAAGAAAGGAGAAGATTAAGCTTGAAATTGTACGCATCTTTTTGAACAACTTTTTATAATATAAATAACTTTGTATAATGAAGTGCATATTGTATATGAGAAAGTCTAATAATCTTCAAACCTCTTTTTTTATTATAAAATTACAGTTTTAATTAAAAAATACGCGTTAAGAAAATTAAATTAATTTTGCGAACCAAAATTAATTTAAAATAAAACAGTACTCCCCGGTACGAAAATTCTGAGTACGACCCTGTTGCATTAGTGACATCTAATGTGAGATAGTTACGTACCGTGGTTACGTAACTACAAAACAAAATCGAAAGAAGAAGCGAATAGTTTCGCTATTGACCGGTAGATAGAAAATAGAGAAGTGGGCGGGATCTAGCACCCCCTCACCCCGTAAAGTGTCACGCGTTGTTTCCTAAGGAAATGTAATTAGGACATCTCCTCTTTGTATTTACTCCGTGGGGTCGATAGTCTACTACTGAATACAGATATTGTATACTAACTAATACTGGTGACCAGCTAGCTTTGAAGGCACAGCGCTTTATGCCTTTTAGTTTTTTATGTAGCTATGTTTATGAAGTAAAAAAAAGGCCACGTGGGCTTTCCACGTGGGCATTCCAGCAAATATTGACTTCCTCAACATTTGCTGCCATGTTATAATAAATTTATTTAAAAAAGTAATTAATTATACATAAGAGCCCCATCGCGAACCAAAACTATCCCTCAGTGACATTCTTATTAACAACCGTCTGGTTTTTTTTGAGATTATAGCTTTCATACAGACAGACGAAAGTGACAGAGTTTTATAATGTTAGAGTATCGAAAAGTAACTACCTGTCCGTTACACTTTCACCGCTAGTAGCTGGATAGATTTTTATAAAACTGAATAGTATGGAGTATCTAGGTATATATGTTACAGTCATAGTGATTAATAAGCTATTATACATAATGACTAGTCATTATGGATAATAGCTAAATTCACTAGACAGTGTAATAAATTAATCACATTATCTAGTTATTATTCATAATATCGTGTCAAAGTTAGCCAAAGTAATAATACGGTCTTTATCTTAGGTTCACCCTTGTTTGATCGAACAACGTTTGATATAATATTACTCAATCGAACAACGTTTAAGAAAATCATCACTTTGTATAATGTCGTTTGACATAATTTTCAGTTCGTCGAATATTTATTTGCTATATCAACATTTGCGCTAATGATCAAAAGGTATAATGTTCATTTGATATCCACACTCCTGCCTAAAAAAAAACCTAACCTAACCTAAATTAGGTGAGGTTAGGTTTTTTTTTTTATAATATCTATGTTTATTGAGGTGAAAATATTATCTTATGTTATTTTAATTGTTAAAATAATCTTTCTGATATGTATGCTTAAGGAAAATTTAAATACAAATTTATTCTTAAACGAGTATCTACTTCTTTTATCACTTTATCTAATTATTTGAAGATATTATGTATAATAGCTAGTTAATGTGATTAATTTTGTGTGAATTATCACTTTATCCAAATTGAGTAGATATTATTCATAATGACTAGTCATTATGTATAATATCTAGATTAATTACTTTGGCTGTAACATATATATAAAACTCTTCCGTTACTGACTGACTGACTGACTGACAGACAACGCACAGCCGAAACTACTGGTCGTAGAAAGCTGAAATTTGGCATGTAGGTTCCTAGAGATATGTAGGGGTGCACTAAGAAAGGATTTTTGGAAATTCAACCCCTAAAGGGGTAAAAAGGGGTCATAACGTTTCTATGAAAAATCTTATTCCTTGGGTTTATAAATTTGAAACTTAGCACAAACACGTATATGGTGAAGTAAATAAGTTTGGCATTATAATTTTTTCCAAACTACCCTCCAATAGTGATTTAGGGGGTTGCGATTGGGTGACTGATTGACTTTCGCGCAGCCATAACCGCTCGGTGTAGGAGTCTAATATTTTGAACAAAGCTTCCTTTACTGACGGGAGTGAGCATTAAAAAAAGATTTTTGGTAATTGTACCCCCAAGGGGGCGAAAAGGGGTAAAAACGTTTCTATGTAAAATGTTATTCCTTAGGTTTATAAACTTAAAAATTGGCACGAACACGTACATAGGCAAGTATTAGGCAAGTATTAGGCAAGTAAGATTCCGTGTGGTGTCCGGATATAAAGAATAGCACCACCCCATATCCTCCACTGGGTGTCGTAAAAGGCGACTAATGGACCTTAAGACCCAGTGCACTGTACCAAGCACCGTGGGTCACCCGAATGGTGGCGGGTAAACAACCAACAATCGCATTCCCAAAGAGGGTTAGTGTCAGGCAGGCGGCCGACTATAAAACCATAGCCAAAACTTTAAGCAACACGTCTAGAAGACGTGTTGCGCCGACCCCAAACAATAATAATTGGGATAAGGGCAGGGGAATGATGACGTACATAGGCAAGTAAATAAGTTTGGTAATGTAAGTTTTTCCAAACTACCCTTCAATCGTTATTTCGCGGGTGCAATTTGGTGACTGATTGATTAACGCACAGCTGAGACCTCTCGGTATAGAAGTCTGATAATTTGAACAAGGCTTCCTTTAGTAACACAATTGACCACTAAGAAGGGATTTTTGGAGTAGCAAGCCCTTAGGTAGCGGGCGGGGGGGGGGGGGGGGGTGGAGATCAACTGATACTTTTAATTTTTCTAGACGATGTTTTTGTCTCGCTTTACTTTTTGTTACATAACGTAATCGAAAAACTCCAAAACTACTTATCGTTTTCAAATATTCACCATTAGAAAGCTACATCATCCCTGAGAAACTCAAGCTGTATAATATAATTCAAATTGTAACAATTTTTTAGCCTATAAAAGAAAGTCCTGTCGAGATCATTAAAAAACGCCACAATCCCAAATTACACGTGGGCGAAGCCGCGAGCGGAAAGCTAGTATATACATATATTTGCTAAGAAATGGCTAGGTCAGTACTTTTTGCTGCAACATATATTCGCAATTACAAAAATAAAACGATTGATGTTATATGTTGTATATTTTTTCGGCGAATAAGCATATAGGGAAAGGGTGTGCGGCCATTCGTAAATGCAACCGTGCGTGTATTTTTGGTCAAACCACGCAGTTGTCCTAAGCACATGCTTTTTTTTTAAATACTTTATATATTTAGACTTTTAGCTTTGACAGGCATGACTTCTTTATTGGAGTCTAGGTTTCTTTAATTCAAATCAACATCAACTCAGTCTACAGGCACGACTAAAAAGCTGAAACGAAACGCCTTAAAACTTAAACTTAATAAGTTTACTGTTACTATGAAAATTAAACATTATTTTTTAGGTTGAAAATAGCATGACAGGTGATGGCAAAGAAGAATTCAAACCAACACTGTGGTACTATAAATACTTGGATTTTCTCACTTCTAACAGTGCTATCAAATTAAAACCCAAGATCGTGGAATCTGGTGAATCCTATGATGATTCAGATATGGAAGATATGGCTGGTGTAAGTTACGGGAATGAACGTCGCATATACTTAACTAGTGAACCTCACGGTGTCACTCGACTTTCTCATCCCTTTTGGTCGTACCATGAAGTTGCGTTGCATATAAACCCTACGTCGATAAATGAACTATCTAACAAAAAACTTTTTCTAGTTGTAACAAGTTTCTGAGCTTATAGCGTTCAACCAAATAAGCGAATTACTTAACTTTATAGTACTAGTATAGATTATCCAAACTTAGCAAAAAAAATGTTAACCAGTGATTATCGACAGCCTGAGTAGACCCCCGACCGATTTTATTGCTCTTATAAATCTCAAAATGCTCTTAAAATTTTAACTGGATATTTAGGTGATTTTATTAGTTTAGACTTATTTTATGTTGTCTTATAAATTTAAACATTTCAGGTTGACTCAGCTATAAAAAATATGAACGAAGCTATGGGTTTAGAAAATGAAGACTCTCAGATTGAAGATGCATCTGCTGAAGCCTTCGGTAGGTCAGTTGGCTTACAACTAAGCAAACTGACAGATATGCAGAGATGGATAGCCGAAAAACTTATATCAGATATCCTGTTCCAAGCGAAACTAGCACATCTGTCTTCTACATCGGCAGTAGTTAATGAGGATAAAATTCTACCTATTGTCAAAGCTGAACCTGGATATGAACCCAGTGATATAAATGTGCTCACTCCGCCTGAACAAATGGTATGCGTGAAGGAAGAACCTGAAAGTGATTTACAAGGAAATAGCGATCTGCTAGACGAAAATGTCGTGATTGTTGAACATTTTAAGGTAGAAGAAAATGAAACTGAGAATGCTGTCAAATTCTTACAAATGTACTAAACGTCATTAGTAGCTTTAAATTTTATTGATTCGTACGTTTAATTAGCAGACAGAAATTGAAAATATTACATTGTATATTTTAAAAATTGAACAATATTCTGAATTTTTCTTCTTATTTAGGTAAAATAATTATAAATTAATGTCGTGTATTATAAGCTGTAGGTAAGTAAATTCTTTTTAAATAAAAAATATTTTAATAGAAAACTGTTTTTACTTCTTCTATAATTAGCTTCCTAATTTCTAAGGAAAAATTAGGGGTCTAACTAGAAATGTTATTTTATTAAACTCGCATATCTATTATTAGTAGATGAATATATCACACAAGAAGTTTGAAGAAACTACTCTCCGCACGATAATCTTATACCTACCTACCTTTTACATTTCAATGGATATTTAGAAATTTTAGTTCAAATTTGCTTTAGAAAAATACGCTTTCATCTACAGATCCAAAAATACAGGTACCTAACAAAGGTAAAGTGTGTTTATAGCTGTAGTGTCGCGTCACAAAACGAATATGTACGGAAGTCAATCTCCTGTGTATACTTCACTGTTTTATAGATATCTACGCTCGCCAGCCGCGCTAGAGTTGTGGTGCTTTGGCTTATGCAGAAAAACTATTATTCCGTTGTCCCTTGCATCTCGTTGTTTGATTTTTTTACTGAAAATAGAAAAGAAACTAGGTACGCAAATGTAAACCAAAAACAATTAAAATATGTAGCCCAGATTATAACTGTTTTTCTTCTTTGAGTCTTTTTGGTCTGTTGTTTACAATAATTCGTTTATTTTAGGGGTGCTCAATAGAAAATTGACGCTTAGGAATCGTGATAACTTCAGACTGTGCTTTGTTTGTTATTTTTAGCTTTTTTTAGGTATATTTGAACTTAACACAGTTTTCTGTCTTGACGAGCATCATTTGAAAGGTGTAATTCAGTTTGTTTCTGAGCATTAGTTTGGGACTGCGTTGGCTGTTTAAAATACTCGATATTGTTAGAAGCAGCTGTGGAGTGAATTCCTTTTGATTTACTTTTATTAGAGGTAGGTACATATTTAAAAAAAAAGTTCTTGATGTTCTCAAGCCCAGCCCCAGGGCGCTTGCACTGGTCCCAACCAGTCCTAGGTGCCCTGTCTAGAAGCCTATATACCTAACTATAATAGTATCTGTTATATAGTCGCGATGCGGTGTGATAGAAGTCTCGCTCGCAGCCGGGCAAGCCGGCCCGTCGACACAACAAAGTTCCAGCCGATAAACGCGGCGCGGCATCGATCCGCGGCGTTGCCGTTCCGCCGCACGTTGCCGCTCCGAGCGCCTATTATTATTTATTATGTTACGCGCGGCCGCTGCACGGCTTGCGTCACTCGTGCAATGCCCGGACTCGAGTGTTTTATGCCCAAGTCTCTTCTGAACGATGAAGCAGCTACGTGTTAAACTGAGTTCTAAGCTAACACGAGAACACATCACAAACACTTCAGCCTATACCTATCTCCCAGGCTGTGTAGCTATGCTCCTGAAAATTGCAAATTCAACGAGGTTTGTTGAAAATTTGCTACTGCAAATACTTTTAAGTACTGAAACAAAACATTTACTTTAGACCTACACTACTTAGTCTTCGATAGAAGCAGAATAAATTATTTTTTGTTGTTATAGGTACTTATTTTTGCTTTCCACATCTTTTGCAAAGGGTACACCTACCTATTTAGAGGTAGGGTTATTCGAGTGCTGTATTCATTGTGTATCAAAACGTCTTGGATGTAGTAGTGAATAACCTAATGTAGTAGTTAGTACTCTTAGCGTTGCCGTAGTAACATCTTCTTTACGATCCACATACCTACTACTAAAACACAGACGTTGCTTTGTTGTGGAAACTGCATTTAAAGAGTAGCCTTCTCTTTTACATTAAACGTTCGAAAAGAAGTCCCATATGTTACGAATTCCGTGCTCAAATTCCAATAGTTTCAAATTTCCTATTTTCCAAGAATGTTTCTATTCCACTTCATATTGTATTGTTGTCCTTGTGTTTCATACAATAATATAGTATTGAATAAGAGAATGTACAAAACGAGACCTTGAATACCACCTTAAGTCTGTTACTTTGTAACTAATCTATTCCATTTGGCGAACTGCAGAATACACCAATAAACTTGTTATTTAAGCTGTAAGAATTTATTAAACCTGTTTCTACCGAGGCGTAAGTATCTACCTACAGCAATTTCTCATTCTACATAACTTTTTTAATATAGTAAAATACTGTTTTTTAACAGACTTGCTGGCAAAGGTTGTCGTTTTATAAATGAGCTCTGCTAGCTCTAGAATACCCGGTGCTATTCTACAGTTACGTAAAATAATTTAATTGACAATGATATTAAAGGAGATTACATTGTCCATAAACCTTGAAGCCTGCTTTCCGCGATTATTCGCTTACTGTATCTCAGAATTTAATAAACGAGTTATAATCACAAATCTTAGCATTTATCAGATGAATCGTTCCTTTCGTATATTAGAGAAAGACGTGTGTTTATCTATACCTACACCTCTTTTTAATCTCTACGCCATATCCGGTTGATGCAGCACACAAAATAAACAAGACCGATACAAGAAATAAAAGCCAATTAAACTAAAAATACACCGTGACTTTTAGGTCGTTTTAAAAAAGCAGCCCAGTTCATGTATCCAATGACTAGTAAACGTTTATAATAAAAAAATATGTTTTTTTTTAAGATTTGAATGAATAAAAATATTATTCATTATTATGACACAAGGCAGTCTTACGAACACTCTGTAGTGAGCGCGGTCCGAGCCTTGTGCCAAAGGGGCCGCGCGGGCGGCGCGGCGGCGTCTTATCACAGGTCATTCACCTTAGCGTAAAACAGCTGTCTTACTATTGCAATCATAATGTTCGCAGTAAGTATGTAGCATGTATCTTCAACAGTTTGATACGTAAACATTTTTAACAGGATGTTTCATATTTCCAATGTATTATTTATTTTTTTCATGCATATTATTTTAATTAATGATAAAAAAAATATATTCGCGCCTAGAGGTATTTTATGACGGATACATTGTGTGGACGACTTTTTTAAAACGACCTAAAAATCACGGTGTATAATTAGCGTGAGAAATCATACACTAATATCTAAAATGGTTCTTAACGAATGTCTTACACGCCTGTGGATTCGCCGTGACGAGTAGACGAGAGGGTACCATTATTACAAGATTAAACGAACTTACCTAAGTGAAGTTCTATCGTAATTATACGTAGATCCTTGTCCGAGATGGTTTTACGTGTAGTAGGCTCCATGAGCCAGTACCAAATCACAAAGTTTCAAAGTCTCTGAAAAAAAAACTTTTTAATTTCTCTCGCTGGCAACCTCGCGCTTGTATGTCATTACGTTTAAAGCATAATTATATTATAAAATAAGTATGAACAACCCTTCAAGGGGGTCAATAATTATTATTGGGTGGGTTTCTTGGGATTGCCATCTCGGACAAGGATCTACGTATAATTACGATAGAACTTCACTTAGGTAAGTTCGTTTAATCTTGTAATTATACTAATCCTTGTCCGAGATGGTTTTACGTGTAGATGTTTAAAGAAGATAGGGTTGTGAATAGTTAGCAAATAAAGAAAGGATTGAGAATCTAATCAAAGTAAAATATTTATTCTTCCAAAAATAATCACAATATTTATTTGGTTTAATTAAACACTTACATTAATCTTATATAATCAAAAATATAACAAATAAACCAGTAATAGTTACATATTTACTTGTTAGCCAACTCACATATCATTCTACCGAACGTACCCGGTTCTTGGCTTAAAGGTCTATTATAATGTTTGGCAAATGTAGCCGAGGATTGTGACCACCCTGCGGCATTTCTAATAACATCAATATTTATTCCGGATCTAGCTGCTGCTGACGTAGATGCATGTCTGGTGCTGTGAGCAGAAAACAATGTAACATCAATTCCAGCAGCTTCTAATGTTAGTTTAATCCAGCGGCTTATTGATTGAGTTGAGGCACTATGATGAGGTTTTTTGAAAGTGATAAATAACTTGTCCGTATCTGTCCTAATATGTCTAGTTTTCTCTAAATACACCCCAAGGGTGTTTACCGGGCAAATCTCTATTTTCTCAGTAAAATTTTTGAGGTGAAATGTTGGCTGACGACTCCTTATCTTAGAGGTTTTGATTAAGTCTGGAATGTGGATTAACACACCATCGTTTTGTATCTTTATGTTTCCCACCTTAATGAGAGATAAAGTTTGTACTCTGTGTCCGGTTGTGAGTGCCAACAAAGTCGCTAATTTCTTAGTGAGCATTTCAAGGGATATATTTTCATTTGGGCAAAGTCCAGACAAATAATTAAGTACTATTGCTGGGTCCCAAGTTACGTTGTATTTAGGCGTTGGGGGTTTTGTCCGGAACACTCCTTTCATGAATCTCTTAATCCTGTCATCGGAGCCTATTCTAGGCCCGATTAAAAGCGATAACGCAGACCTAGCAGTGTTTAATGTCCCATATGAAGCTCTTTGAAAACATTCATTTAGGAACTGTAGGATGTATGGGACAGATGCCTCATAGGTATTTATCTTTTGTTTTTCACAAAAATACCACCATCGTTTCAAATATGGATCATATTGTTTCATTGTGTTATCCGAAATTGAGTTAGCCATTAGCGGTAGTGCAGCCGATGGGGTTCCCCTTCTCACATATGCTCTGCAGAAAGCAGCCCTGCAGCCAGGGTAAGTTGTTTGTGCAGGGGATGGTGAGCTCTAAAAGATGAAGATAATAAGTCTTTGTGGGGACTAAACAATATAAGGTCATCGATCGTCATTAGCTTAATCAGGGGGAACCAAGGTTGAGTAGGCCAATAGGGGAAGACTAAAATTCCTGTAGCTTTATCTGAACGAATTTTATGTAAACATTTCAAAATTAATGAAAAAGGTGGAAAAGCATAGAAAAACATGTCCTTCCAATTTAAGGTAAAGGCATCAACTGCATAAGATTCTGGATCACATTTCCATGATACAAACTTTTGACATTTTTTATTAATTCTCGATGCAAATAAGTCTATGTCTGGCATACCAAAATATTGGACTATTTTGTTAAATGCTGTCATAGAGAGTTCCCATTCAATATTTATTTTTCGGGATTCCCTATCAGCTTCAAAATTATCTTTTGTATTAATGTATGAAGCAAATATCCATACGTTCCTTTGTTCACACCATTGCCATATGTCTCTTGTTATACTATTAAGATGTGGAAACTGAACCCCCCCCATTTTATTTATGTATGCTACAGCCGTCGTATTATCTATCCTTAGTAAAATATCACAATTACTTGCATTTTTTGCAAAACATTGAAGCCCTAAGTAAGCAGCTTTAAGTTCCAAATAATTGATATGATATTGTTTTTCATTCAATGACCAAGACCCAGAAGCTGTTCTGTTGTCACATACACAGCCCCAGCCCGTGGTACTAGCGTCAGAGTGGATTTCCAATTGAAAATTGTACTGTCTTATTAAATTACATTTGTTAATATTTCTCATCCACCATTTTAATTCCAACCTAGTCACATCAGAAATAGGCATGAATGCCTCATAATTATTATTTTTCTGTAGCAAAGCAATGTATTTCTCATGTTCTAATAATTTAGAATATACCCAACCGTAAGGAATAGCAGGACATATTGAGTTAATGGTACCAAGAAATTGAGAAAATTCTCTTATTTTACATTTGTGTTTTCCTTCTATAGTTTTTATCAATTCCACTATTTTATTTTGTTTGTCAAGAGGAACTGACAAAGATAGATTTGTTGAATTTAACATGAAACCTAAATATTTGCAAATTTGGCTGGGAGTACAATTACTTTTTTCAAAATTTATGACAAAACCAAGGTTGGAAAACAATTCACAAGCAAAATTAATGTCTTTCTTGCAAGAACTCTTTGATTTGTTAAAATATAAACTATCATCCAAGTAATTAGTCAAAACTATATTATTTTTTCTTAAATAAGCACATACCGGCTTCATTATTTTTGTGAAAACAAAAGGGGCCACACAGAGACCATATGGCAGGGCGTTGAACTCATACAGTATATTATCAAATTTAAATCTCAAAAATTTCTTACTACTCTCTCCTATTGGTACAGAAAAATAGGCCTCCTTTAAGTCAATTGAGGCCATGAAACAGTCCTTTGAAATGAGTTTTGTGGCAGTTCGGATATCTTCTAACTTAAAATGAATAGTATCGACATACTCATTTAACTTTTTCAAGTTCAAAATGAACCTATATGATCCATTTTGCTTTGGTACTAAGAAAATTGGGGAAATGAACTGATTTGGATGATTAGAACATTTTGAAATAGCCCCCAAGCCTAAGAGCTTATTAACTTCTAGTTCAATTATATGTTTTTCATCATCTGTCCAATGTTGCGGTGTTGATTCATAGGGTGGAGGAAACTCAGAGAAAGGGATCTCATAACCTATAATCCAACTTAATATCATGGGATCATCTGTGATCTTTGACCAATTAGTTCTAAAATATTTTAACCTAGCTGCATGACAGACCTGATCTAGTAATGGTGTCTGGATCTGGGTTGTTTCCACTCCCTCCTTTGGACTTTGGTTGAGTGATGTTGTGGTTGTTGCCGAAGTACTTGCTGTTGAGGCCCACTGCGTACTCGTTGTTGTTGTTGGGGCAGTGGGCCCTTCTTGTTTCCCTGTTTTCTAGTGATGATTTTCTTTTGATGTACTTGTGTGTTAGTTTTAATTTTCATGAGCTCCGCTGTTTTCTTAAGAGCTTGTGCGCTTCTAATGGAATCTCCACACTCAGAACCGAATAACAGGGTGTCAGTCTTGCAATTCCTTAAGCTCTCTCTTATGTCCTTATTTGTCCCCGCTAGAGCAAAGAATCTTCGTGATATCGAATCTTGGTAAAAAATTTCAGATGCAATTTTTGCACCGTCATTTATCTCCTCTATTAGCTCTCTGGTATTAATATTACCTTTTAGTACCTTTGAGAGTGTTTTCCCTAAGCAGGAAAGCAGCGTTCCCGTTAAGTTTTGTCTGTACTTAATTCTGGTGTCTCTTTTCAGTGAGATATCAGACATAATTGATTTAATTTCCGAGTTGAGCTTTGGAGCAATTGCTTGGGTAAAGTTGCCCGGTGTGGGGTATTTTCTTAAAATTGTGTCTTTCGCCTCCTTACCCAGTCCATTCTGGAGTAATGTTGTCCAGCGTTGGGCCAGCTCGGGTTGGAGCGGTTCACCCAGCTGCTCTTTCTCCATACCCTCTTCACCCAGAGCCAGTAGGTATTCAAGGGGAATTTCATCCTCATCTGAAAAAGGGTACAAGACATTTCTTTTAGAGAAAGATTAATTCACTATTGACATGTTTATCCGCTCAGTGATAACGCTTTGTCAATTTATATATTATTTATGGACATTGTACAATCGCAATGTATTGTCGCTTGTCCTAATATAACAGGTTGTCTACCCGCCCAGTGGTAGCGCTTACCTGGCCCAGAAATAAAAAGAATTTGAATAATTAATTTTTACTTTCAGTTAGTGGTAAGTGGTAGGTGGTTTATGTTAGCGATTTACTAACATAACTCTATTAACTGTGACACACATGTTACCCAAACGTTTGAAGTGATAATATATGAATATAAGTAAAGGAGATCTTTGTACACTAATATCTAAAATGGTTCTTAACGAATGTCTTACACGCCTGTGGATTCGCCGTGACGAGTAGACGAGAGGGTACCATTATACAAATATCTAGCGAGACAGTACAGAGCCACTTGAATCTCGTGATCTACCTACGTACATACCTTAACGTTTTGCTTCATAAGTTGTCAAGTAAACACCGCAGTTTGCTAATTACTACAGACTAATGCTTTAGAAATGATTCAGTACACAAATGGCTTTAAAAACACCAGACGTGAACGAATCGGAAACTAGAATAATGCACACTTCGTTAGGCAACAGTGAAACGTTATCACAATAAAATTCTTTTGTTTCTTATGACGCGACGACGGCTCAAGTTATGAAAATATTTGTATTTTGTCTCGATATTTCAATAAAATATAGACGCGGAGTATAAATATTTTCATAATAGAGTGACATACTCTGGATGGCGAACATTATACATTCACGACGACGGATCACGTTATGAACTCTCACAGCTGTAGACTTATCTAGCTGTTAGCGATACCTATAAAATACATGTACCTATGAACCATCAGAACCCCATACACAATCATTATCATTACTTTTTACAAGTAAATGTAGAAATACAATCTGAAGAAATTAATTCAAGTGAGATTCCAGTCTTAACACTCTATAAATTGTAAGGCACACAGCAGCCTGTGAATACACCTGTTTGCTAAAAAATGCACCCTTCGTCTATTCCAGGCCTGCCCTATTGCACTATAAACAAGATATACTCTGTCTCCCCTCTCAGTCGCCACTCCCTCCGCAGCTGCGTACTCGTAAAACTTACTATCGTGGACAGCGATCTAAGCTTAGATATTTAAGTGCCTAACTTATACACCTATACTGCTATTTTTCCTACACATTCATTGAATGAAGTCCGTAATTTTGTATCAAGAAATCAAGACAGTGCCAGCTTGGATGCATAGAAATACTATCCTACAATATGATAGAAACGAATTTAAATTTCTATGGCAACAGAACAAATCCACAATTCTATAAAAAATAACAATGGTTGTCACAGTTGCTACGCGCTCAACTTTCCGTGCAAAAACCGATCGAGCCCCGCACGAAACAAATATTTGTATGGCTCCTCAGTCCCACAGATATTTGTTCTTACTAGCAAGCGTTCGAGATTTATCTCTGGTTCCCTTATGCAGGTAGAACTCGAAACAAGCTTACAAAAAAGAGGAAACGTATTGTGAAATATTATTATCTTTGTTAACACCTGCTCAATGTCACAATAGTCGAGTAAAAGCTGACGTACGGCGTAATCAGGTGTGCGGTGCAATGTTTAACGGGAAAGGCTTTATTAAAGCAAGCATATTGATTGTTAGAGCTCACGCGATGCCGGCATCAAAGTCTGACTCACTCCGGTCGACATAGGCACTGGCACAAGAGCGAGGGCCTGTCCGCGCAGACCTTCGCGCCATTCGGGTCACAGTTATGTTTATGACTTTTTTTATCTAAAATGAAACAGGCACGTGATGTCTTCATTCTGCTTTACTACCGTGCCGTGCGCGAGCTTTTGTTTTCGTCATACTTTCAGAATTTTAAGTACCGTACGTCCTTTTATGAAGTTTATGTTCCTCCTTTACCGTATCAGAATCAGGGAAGCTATTTGTTGGAGATGCTATTTACTTGGTATCCCGACTTACTTTGTTTCGGTACATAGCTAAGTATGAATAAGATTCGTTACAACATTAAAGTGAGATTAAGTTTTAAGCGTTAGCTCGTAATTATCTTTAAAGTTACCTTGCTTTTGCGTTTCGAAAAGGTTTTTTGTTCTCTCTTTTATTCATTAAACGCTAACGAGGCTTAAATGACCCAGTTTTTCTACCTGTAAGGACACAGTATAACGAAGTTTCTCTGGAAACTCGAATAGTTTCTCTGCAGTTGTAGGTCCCAGAGGACTCACAAATTTTGTAAATGGGTATGTATACGGGATTATTTTGTCTTTATAGCTGAATTTTGGGTTTGAATGGAGTTCTGAATTGAGTGCGCTTGTTATTATTGTGACTAAGATATCAAGAGAACTAACAAATGGCACTGTCTTTTTGTACTTAAAAAAATATCATTCACTTAAGATCCAGTAGAACTAGTCATGAAATGTTATGCTGATATCGACATTACACAAGGAAACTACGTAGGGAACAGAATATAAGTTCTTTTCCAGTTCGTTTCTAACAGCATTCAAGTAAAATTACCATATTTCTATGACGAACAAGGTTTATCATCGAACGGTTCATTAACTATTCGAAAGTTAATTGATGATTAATTATCAAGTTTTACAACTTACGTAATAAATGATTTCGTTCATCAATGTCAGAAATATATTTTGTAATCCAATTTCCTTTAGTCTTATTCATATTTCTATAATGAAATTAATTGCGTAGTAAAAAATACAAGATGAGTGTTGTACCGGCTAGCGGAGTAGCGGGTCCTGATAACCCTAGGAGTGCACGTTCGGTGTCAAGCAAACACGTGCTTCGGTGCGCTCAATGATATACGCAGTAGGTATAATTATGTGGTTGTCGGAAGGGTCAGCCGCCCCGCGCCTTCGCTCCCCCGCGTTCTATCGATCGCGCCACGTTGCCGCCCCGCTACTTTCCCCGCGACGTTGCCAGCCCGACGCTACTATTTAGACAGATTATTGTTACAAGACTGACTGGTGTATCATTACTTGTTGCCTCAAGTTGCCTGTTGCGGCTCTTTGCTCTATCCCTATGTTAAAATTGGACCTGGTATCATCTGTTGTTTACCTTCTACAAATTGGCTATACCTTATTCTCTAGCATCGCCAGAACTTCGTTTTTTCTAGCCCGAGTATTTCGTATACATTTATATATGTCCCAGGCGTTCGCGTTTGTTATTCGTTCATTACTTCGAGCTATTTAGCTCAAGGAACGTAAATCCGTCTAACGGGCATCGTTATTTCACTTCACTTCAAATATTTATCGTCCGTGCTCTATTTATAAATGCTGATGTTTATAAACTCGTTTCATTCATCCTTCTACATTTGTATTGATATTTTATGTACACACCTATCCGACAAGATGTAATTGCTCGATGTGCATTCTCACTTGTTTGCGTTCAGGGCCGACGTTTTTTTTTGTCTTACATACAATTTGCACTTTACTAAATCTATTAATATTTTAACGTGTTGGTCGCTGTTGATGTTATTGATGCAATTCTATATGACGATGTAATCGTTCTTGTTCATATTAGTACATGAAATTCATTTCATACGAATATGTTTATCGAAAACTGATTATTGTGGTGTACAGCTAAATAATGCAACAAACATTTTGATAACAACGTTTATTTACAAAAATAATGGAATGATTATTTACGTCTTAGATAACAATTATGAGAAGTCACCAGTAGTTGGATCTAACTTAATATAATTTCGTCGGCCATTTGATGACCTTAAACCCTTAATTAGACACAACACTTCACTGCGGAACTCAAGTTTTTGGTCCATATTAAACTCTCTCACTGCTGGTAGTAAAGATTCGAAAAATGACCTATCTTCGTCTTCAGTAGGAGCTGTGTAACTACACGTGGCGTCTGGGAATGGGGTATCCACGTATTCTATGTCATTCTCTTGCTTAGTACCTCTCTTTCTTTTTAAATTCTCTATTGTGGAAGGTGAGTCTTCAGGATCACTACCCCACATACTAGATTCGTTCAACAAATCAAATTTCCTATTCTTAAAACCAAGTCTTTTGAGTTTCGTGTCATCGTCATCACTCGGCTCGTCATTCTCGCAGTCCACGTCGCTTCCTGATTGGCTGTTCTTGTTGTTGTATATGTCGTTGAGAAACGACAAATGTTTCGCATACACATACCCCTTCTTGCCGTATTTCCGTTTTCGATGACGCACGAACGAGTCTCTTATATTTCTCCATTTCCCGTGAAGTTTACGATCTGGAAATACGAAACCGTTATAAATCTCAGTCTTAACCGGACGTTGAATGATAGGGCTATTTCTTGATTTTCTAAAATACAGAAATGGCAAAATAAAATGTCTTCAAAAGAAAATAAACATCAAAAGCTTTTTTAATAATAAAGTGACAACATTAACTATAGGACCATTTTTTTCAACATGGAAGGGTCTAAACGTGATAAATATAAAAATACACACAAGTAGCACTTAGATTACAAAAATTACCTATGTCATCATCTGCCTGATGCATGATGATTTGAACGGTGCTAGTGCTCCTCAAAGCACTCTAGTACCAGCTAGCACTTTTTTCCATCTTTAAATAAGATTACGATCCATTTACTCAAGTAAATTTAACGTTCGATTTGAAATTCAAGTCTGATTCTCAAAATCAATGTTTTTAAATTATCCTTTTCTTGGAAATAAAGTAGTTTCGATTACTAAGAGTTAGGTTTCCGTTAGTTTCAGATAACTATAACATTATACTGCGATCACAATCCACCTTGAGAAATAATAATTGTCTGTGGTACGGTACCCTAGCATTATGGTTTATTATGGCAAGACTTTGACCGGCCATTGTTACTAGACGACTAGAATCAATAACTGAGATAATAATAAATGGATATTTCAATGACGGCATTTTTTTTAATTCCATACAAATAAATCGATTGATTATGGCGACGTCTTTGAAAAAACAATTATTTCCTTTCGTGCGTATTCAGGCCATGTGTAAAGAAACCATGATTTACATATCCTTAATATAGAATTATTTAAATGTTATAAAAAAAATCATTTCTAGCCATTCAGTTCATTATGTTTTGGAATCCAATGTTAAAAATATTTTTAACGCATTTCTATCATTTACACGTCACGGACGTCACGGTCATTGTTTGTTAAATTATAATTGAAATTTCCTTCTTTACTTACACTCACCAACACGAACCTATAGAATGCAGTAGTGTACATGAAAGTATTCAGAGTTAAATGTAGTTAGTTATTTTCCATTGCACCGAGAAAAAACCAGAAGTGAATGGATGCGTCGGTGTAGCGAGGGAAAGGCAGGTGATCAACAACGATCGCGATCGATTGCCCGACTGGTCGCTCAACCGCGACCTCTGCTTTCAAGGTGACGCTTTTCGCAGGTTATAGAACGTTGTTTTCACGAACATCAAATATTCATACAATTCACCTTTAGCTGTTAGATGTATGTTTGCTAATGTAATACCTATTTTTCTCCTGGTGCTCTTAGTGTTAATATTCGCACTTAACATTTTGTAAGTCGACATGTTTTTGCTGATTCTCGAGACAATAGGATGAAATTTGAACAAGACAACTTAGGAAGTTTTTGTGATCTGTTGTTATGTCAAGTCCGTACCTATTTTATCAACATAGGCGGACACGTTGATAGCAAATTGTGGTCCTAATAAATGTATAATTTTATGCCGACTGCGTTTATGGAAATTTCGATCAGAATACTCACAAACATCATTTTTATCCTTATCTGGCATTTCGTCAAAATCAGGCATAAACACCCTAGCTATTTCCGACCACGCATGCTGCTTTTTGCTTTTGAACCTGTTGTCCTCACTGTTAAGGTCCCAGATTTCTGGGTATTTCTTCACTTCACTTATAAACAATTCGACATTGAGACTGTATGAGTATGAAGTCATATTTGGCACTTGAAAATCTCCGCGATTTGACTGCGACAAACAACGCGGCTGCCGCTACGGACGATCTACGCGGAATGCCGCAGCGGGGCCGCTGCGGCCCGCCGCCGCACCGCAACGTGCCTGCGTTTTGTGCACGACCTGGCAACGTCGCGCGTCGCGCCACGCAGCCGACACTCCCCACTTTTTGTTGAAAATTTATTTGTTTACTTTATTGTCTACTACTAGTAATCTGCGTGACGTAACTTCATTACCAAATAATAACACATAATGATAGAATTCGTTAGCATTCGTTGAGTTGGTTACAAATGATTACAATAACATTATCATTTATTTCTACTTTAGCCAGAATAATAAGTAGGACACTTTGGGAACCTGAAACATTAAAAGTTGCTAAAACTTAATAAGATTACATACCTAAAATGGTTAATTTTTACGAGCAACCCGTTCTGTCTAGGTCGTCTAAAATGTCGAATATTTTGTTGTCAGTGGGCGTTATTATTTTGTCGTTTTATGTTAGGGCGTGGAGGTCGTGGAGCCAGTTTCATGCCCTAATATTTTCCTCATATTTATCAAGCCTAACTGTGCACTGTGGGTGGTCTTACATAATTAATTGAATATTATTCTGGTCACTTACTACTAGGATTTTGTTGAACTTCATAAAACGAGGTTAACATTCTGTAATACTAATTAATATGCTTGTTTTTTCCTTAAACCGGTCTCAAATGATTTACACGCTTATGTATTGTAGTGCGCAGTTATAATAAATATTCTTCACTAGCTTTTTACGCGGCTTCGTCTGCGTGAATATCGGTTTTAGTTGCAAAGTATTATCCTCCTTTAACGCAGTTGGGTAAAAAGTAACCTACGTGTTAATCCAGAACGACAGCAAGTAACTTTACCAATTTCATCCAAATTAGTTGAGCTGTTTAAGCGTGGAAGAGTAACAAACATCCATCCATCCATACTTACATATATTGGTAGGATATGTGGCTTATATATTGAAATCAATTATACTGCTATATTGCAATACTTATACTTACGCATCGTACATAATAATCTATTGATCCATATAAAATTTAATGATCACGTTACTGGCTGGGGTGCGCATGGAATTTCCAAGGAGATGGATGACTTTTATAAAGGGAAAAAAGATCGAGGGTTGGCTGTAGGAATTACGTATAGAAGGGAATATATACGAGGCCTGGAAATATTCAATCGTTAGTGAAATAAATATTATTCCCACTGCATATAACGAAACTTCTTGCTCAATACTCAACGCTTTATTAGCATTCTATATGTTACACAGGTTGCTGTTGATTGGTATCTTATCAATCCTTAGGATGTGCTTAATAAATTTAAGAGTTTAAAACAAAATAGTGCAAAAGTAGGTACTAGTTTTAGCGAAAATAATTAGGTCGTCGATTTAAATAAGTTCGTGACTACTGCAAAACAAAACACGAAAACCGCAGATGTGGAGCGTAGCCCGTAGGAAATGAGAATATCCCGCTAATGTACGGCAAAGCTAAAACTCCGGGAATTATTGCGAAACTTTAGAATAATCGCACAACTTCACAATTTAGGGCGCGAACTGTGGGCCGACATTTTCCCATCTCTCGCTCCACAAAGTTTTGCATTCCGCTAAAAGATATGGCGGAACCCGCGGAACCTAGAAAAAGTATGGCATTTTTAAACTTTCCCCATTTGTAGAGCCAGCATTGAGCTGCCTTATTCTTTTTGCAGTGATTTAATTTTTTAAACCCGTTCCATTTAGATGAAATTCAACGTTATTTTTTATGAAAATAGGTAGATGTTTATTTACGCCCGCATTTATCTTCTGACATACACGAACACACACACATAAGCACAAAACGCGTCATTATTCCAAAAGGGTGAAAAAAATACGACCTACGCTCATTTTGTTTCCACAAAAACAATTAACTAATGAATATTATTATTGTTTCAGGTATAAACCTAAGATGGTCATGAGTTAGGCAGAGGTAAAACAACTTACAGTAGTAGTGAAAAAATAACATTTATTATAATATTAAGTAAGCGAAACCTGGACATCATCACACCATATTTAGGTATAAAAGGTACACTGTTTAAGGCAAATTCTGTATTATTATTCAGCATAAAGGAAAAAGGCGTATCCTTAAGCCAAGTATTTGACTAAAGTGTCTGTTTTTGTCATTTCATGATGTCATCTCCATCAATCAGTAGTATCGTATGTTGATATAATACATTAACTATTGGCTATAAATGTAACCAGCAGATAAACCAATATCAAACTCTAGCAAAATAGCTATCTTAGTTACTATCCATATATTATTTCTCTTTTAGACTAGAAAAATATTTTTTTATTTAAGTAATAGAATATTATAAACCAAATCCTTCTTAACATACAAACATAAACTTTGGTAACTATAAGAAAAAAATATATAACAAATAGTTCTTAAATAAATATAATATTAAGTTAACAGAAAATATAAATATGTATCTACTTAATTTCAGCCAAAAATAGCGTCAATTTTATGCAAAAATATTGCAAAGTAGGACCCACGGATTTGATTTCATTTAACTAACAATTTATAAGCAGAAATATTGCTGAATTTTACTTATGGAATTATATTCCGACAATGAAGTAGAAAGCTTAATAATACTTATTAATTAGTTTGTCAATTAAATTAATATTGCCATTAGTAGGAGGCGCAAAATAAGTCGGCGATTCTGGAGTTAGCAGTTAGTCAAATAACGCGCAATGTTAATTTTCCTGAGATTGTGATCGAACACCAAAATAAAAAAAAAGTGGTGTAGGAAAATAAAATCAATAAATATACTTCTCTTACGACTAACTTCAGAGTTTTACGCCGAGTTATTTTGCACCTACCGTAGTATTTTCTAATCATGAAGGTTGTCTATTCCTAGCGATCTAATTCGGTAAACAATTTCAAGTTATTATTCCGATATTGTTTATGTGTTCACAACAACACTAAACCCTCAGCTACTTTGTATTTGACCTATTGCCAAAAACTAGTCCGATTGTATTAGTGTAAGTAATACCAGACCAGTCGTAAACTCACTGTTTTTGCCAACAGACTTGGATATTGTCCATATTTTATTTTTTTCATAATATTTTGTAGTTGGCAAAGTTTCGTGTGAGCTGTCGCATTTTTTGTGACGTTTTATTATGAAACTTTAATACCTGCCACTCTTGAATTATATCTAAACAACTTTCGTTATTTTTGAAGAACATATTACAGTCCTCTTTCCTCATAACATAATCATAACAACTTCAACTTCCTCTTCGTACAGATATAAATGTAACCGATTTTTATTTGCGTCAGTTGCTTCACTTTATTCAACTATAGGATACTAACAAAAATATAATTCTGAAACATAAACTTAAAAACAATAACAATCTAGAAATCTAGATAGAGCACCAATATGACGGAACGGTTTTAAATCCTATTCTGTACTGTCCTGTCTTTGCCTCTTGATGTCTATAAAGTTTCTGTCTCCAGAAGTGCCAGGCCTTGTGTTGTTGTAGTGGCAGGATACAGCTTCTTGCATTACATTGGCTATCTGAGCCCTCACCCACATCTTTATGTTAATAGGCAGCTGTCTCATTTCAGGTAGAAAGGACAATAAAAACAGTCTGTCACTGTCGGTCTCATTTTCCTGTATTTCTACGGGAAACATTGGCACTTCCAATTCCTCCGGTGTCTGGTGGCTACCTACACTGGACTCCCGTTTCCTCTTTTTGCGTTTAAGCTTCTTGCCTTTAATAGGGTCTATGTTCGAATTATCGACTGGATGTTGAGGCTCTAGGTTGATTTCTTCTTCAAATTCGCTGAGAATAAAAAAATAGACTATCAGTACAGTATAACTACCCAGTTATGGCTCAATGGATTACGTTTACATTTGTAAATTAGAAACAGATGTAGTGCCAAGAATCTAAAGAACGTACTCGTCTTCGCTTAAGATTCCTTCGAATCCACCGAGATAGCTCATCCTCTTGAAATACCGATAAACTCGTCTGTTGATCCTTATGCCAGAGCGGCGCGCGCGCAGTTCTCGGTTGTAAGCGTCCCGCAACGATCTCCATTTCCTTTGCAACTGTAAAACTTGAGATAAGAGAACGACAGAAATTATTAATTACATCCGGCTCTTAATAAAAAATACATCTTTAGATATTAACTTATAAAGTCGTTTTTGAAATGCTAGACACGCAGCGACAAAAAGTCTGGCCTTGCCGTAGCGACGCTTTGCCAAGTTACATGTTTACACGTGCAAAACGTTAAGTCCTTCACGAGTTTTGTTGCGACTCGTGTCTATAATAAATCTACCTAGTTCTGAGAAACGCAAATAACGCTTTGATTTACCTAAATGTGAAAAAAGTGCGTTTCTAATCAATCCGTTAGCATACAACTTATAATTTAACCATTACTAAAGATCAAACAGGTCTTACGTACCCTATTGACTGTGATTGATGAAGGTCAAACATACAATTTATTTCGACAAACGGCTTAGGGTTCTTACATAATTAAAAGCTTCACGCTTGCATTGAGCTGTGCCCCTGCCTGTACGAATCGATATCCGTACTGGGGTGGCGTAGGGGTGATGCAGGCAAAGTGGGTTTACATGGACATTACATACATTAATGGATGGATATGTATCTCCCCAAATGGAACTCGAAACCAGTAATTAGGGACAGCTCCCTAATGCCTTGTCTCGAGAGTTCCACAATTTATGTAAGGAGAAATAATTTGAAGAATCCTGTCCTGATTTAAACAAAATAATGTGACCTAATAAATATAGAATTAAACCCTGAGATCCTGACATTTAATTTATTTCAATTCTGCTTCATCATTAATCTTTGTTTTCTGCAATTTAAAACGCTGATCATACAATCCGTATTACTGTTTTTTTTAGAACAGCCTAAATCTAGAAATTTCCGTCAGCATCTGGTCACAATAAAACGGTGATTCATACTAAATTCCGTTGCAAATGTATTGAACGAACTTAGTTCGATACGCGACACAGCTCGCAAATTACACGTGTTGGTTGCTCATAACATGTTACCTTATAATAATGTAATTGTGCTCAGGACAATTAGATAACTTATCCGAGATCTCAATGAATGGATGACTAACAATACCATAGTGACAGCAATGATTTTAATGGCGTGAATCACTTAAGCTTGGAAATATGATGCTTCCACGTGCAGTCTATAATTTATATTTGCGCAGTTAAAGTCAGCTTGAAAATCGACTAAAACAGGAAATACACCTATATAACCTACACCTATCTAACTACGTAATACGTTCTAGGTTATACGAGATACATTGTTATCTATTGCTCGGTTAGCAGTAGTAGTTTACCCACATAAATCGTTGGAACAGTGTACCTAACAACAAGGGCAAAAGGGCGGAAAACGGATAACGGAACGCGTTTATCATTAATCGCACCGCGCTGGTGCACTCGCAGCCAGACAACGCGACTGACTGTGCGGCGTGTCGGAGCCGCGTCCGACAAATTTCCGACGTTTTCCGACCGCGACACGTCATAGCTCACCAAATTTCATTTATAAATGCGACGTTTCGTTGCCCTACTAACAAAAATGAAATCCAATCTACAAAACCTTCCAACAGCAGTTTTAATGATTATGAAATACGTTGTTAGTGAGTGAGTGAGTCATGTCGCGTTCCATATAACTAAAATGACATAATTATGCATGTTATTCTCGGATCTCGGCCCTGATTTGACATTGACATAACAGAGGTTAGGTTCATTCGAGTATTTTTCAATACTAACCTCTGTCATATGCTGTAGCCTTGCTGTAATGATCCCAATCGTGGTAAATAACCGATCCTATTTCCTTCCATAACGCCAATTTTTCCTCGCGATCGGCCGGATGATCGGTTTTGTACAAGGCTGGTCTTTTTTTTATTTCATCTATCAATTGAACTGGATTAAAGATTGACATTTTGACAAATCACTTGAATCGTCGGAATAAAGGCGTAGTTATGAGTGCGACGAAAAAAACGCGCCACCTCCGCAGCGGGGCGCGATGCGACTGACGCATTATCGCGCGTTTGTGCGCACGCTCGACTCCCGTGATTGGCCGCGTTGCGACTCGCCGTCGACAGAATGCCCGCCCACTGCGACTGGCGTGTCGCGGTGTCGTAAACTTTGTCGAATCGATTCATTTTAACACGATAAGAACCTATGTTATTTTTGTTTATAGTTATTGATAAATTACATTATTATATCATACATCTCACGGCTAGATGCCCATAAAATGTTAATAATTGTTGTACAACGTAATTATGAAAATCAATTTGTCTACAATATGAATATGAATAAATAACTAGGGGACATAAACTGAGTAAAAATACATATAGGTAATCGACTTTATTTAATCACAATTTAACTGCAAACGAGGAAGCAAAATAATAATATAATACCTATCTTAAATAAAACTTCTCCTAGATAGAGACGAGCGCCTTTGAACAGTCTGCCTATGCGAAGTATTTATGAGGACAAACACCGGCAGGTATTTGTAAAAACATTCAAATTCAAAGTAACCCTTTGTGGTGCGACTCAGGAGAAAACCGCAACACGTCTGCCTCGCCAGCCGCGCTCCGTCTTGCGTTTGTACCGCAGCGTGCGGCGGGCGGCGGCGTGCGGTCGGCTCGCGCGACGTTGCCAAATCGTGCACGCACGGACCGCTTTTCTGTTGTATTTTTTATTTTAATCTGATGCACTTTTCGTGTTTTCACGCTAAACCTTCGACGCGTTAAATATTAACACAAAGGAGTGTTTTGGACGGAACTTATAAATATGCATGTTTGCAGTATTTATTAGAGTCGGAGTCATTAGCTAGCGGCAGAGGCACGTATAAAAAATAAGTTTAAGAGGATACCTACCTACTACTTTTAATGCTTATTTAGGTTTTAATACAGTCATACCTACGACCTAAAACAACAATTTATGATGACAATTCGTTGACACATCAGCAAATCCAAACCAAAAGTTAAAAGGTTATAACCTACAGAAATACCTATATCTATAGATACGTTCAGTAGGTATAGTATCGATCGGTCGACTTCTATTCCCAGTGGCAAGGCTCCTACGCTTCTCGAATGTCCCGGTACGGGCAATATTTTATTCCGACAATCAAATATTATTTAAACAAAGAATTACGTAGGCGTTTTAATGAGATAGTAGTACCTACTCGTTTACTTATTTTAATGTTCACGTAATTAGAATTAATAATATTCTCAGAATTTTACGCAATAAGAGTCATTCACCTACGAGTTTTGTCCGGTAGCAAGTAAAGAATACCTATTTACATTATTTAAGGGTCAAGACTGTTACGTAGTGTTTACTACTATTAATGTGTGTTTTATCGTTTCGTTGCTTACATAAAATAATAGGAGGTAATAGGCGTTCATTGCAATGATTTGTGGCGACGTAAATCGCTAAAGTAATTTATAGCTGTAGCCTGTTCCATTTAGCTACTCATTACTTACGAGTTCGTACACCAGTAATGTAGCAGAGACATGGCACCGACTGCTAGCTAAATGTATTTGTAATGATAGGCAAACAAAAACCTACTCATTGTAAGCACAATTAATGTTCATACATTGGGATGAGCACGATGATTGATTAGCAGTGTTCGATTAGAATCTGCAAAAAATGATAATGAATGGGTCCCTTTACATTTTGAGTTTACCAAGCCCGAATTTATCGACGATGTGTGGTGGCAGCGCTACACGACGCGCTGTTGCCGTTCCGCGGCCGGTACCGCTATGCGACGTTGCCGCCTCGACCCACTTCCAAGGCGGCAACAGGCGCACTTTTTTCACTCGCCAAAATACCTATTGGAGTTTATAATAAAGCTTAATTGCTCGCGATTTTTAGATATCAAAGTTCTTTTTAGTAGCAACAACATCGATACTCGTGACCTTTACTTTTCCTTTTGTTGTTTACGTCGTGAGCGCAAGTCATTTTTAGATTGAAGCGCTTGTATAGTTTCTGACTTGAGACGTGAATTTATTATTTATATTTTATTATTACACCTCATAAAGTTGTATACGTATAATAGTTATAGGTTAAGTAAAGGTAGCATTTTATCCAGCCAAATTGAAATCGGGACAATGTAATTTATGACAGTGAGACCGGACGCAAGTGCTTTGCAAATTGTGTAGGAAACCATAATTAGCGAGTGGTTAGATGGATACTTATTTCGTATAAGTACTATGTTATCATTACCCGTCGATTTGACCGTGTATGCTGCTATTATAGTCACGTACATACGTAGGTATATATCGGTTGTTCTTTTGTGCCTAAAGCTGTTTTTATCCACGTTATGTCATAGCCATTTTTGTCTGCTAAAATGAATTCATAAATTTTGTATTCACCGTGTTCTGGTTCGTTCACCAATGTTCTACAAGTTTTGTTCTATTGACAGACGCGTTACTTTACAACTAAGGCAGCGACAGATGCAATACTTTGTAGCTGTACAAAGCAACACACCAGTTTTATGCAAGTCCTTTTTTATAGTTTCAGGTATGAAATCATAAAAGGCTTAGTAAGTACCTACATTTCGTTTCGTATTGAACATGGTCTGTGTATTCGTGTAGATCTACCAACATCCTTTAAATCGACTGATTAAATAACTCTATTTTTTATCGGATCGCGATAAAAACATACGTGAATGACGAATAAAGATCACTGCTTATTTATATGACGTATTTATCAATTCCCAAAAACTCGTTAAGATTAATGTCTAGACAAAGTCGACTTACGTAATGCAAGCTAGTCGCGAAAATGTAAACCTTTTAATTGTCTTTCTGGAATTAAAACTTAAAGATAAAAAGTTAGAATAAAAAAAGAGCGAAATAAAGAGTAGGTACACCATGTAATTAACTTCTACGTAGAGCATTAAAATAAGCTCGAAAATCCGTTTACTTTGTAGGTATCGCGGAACTCTGAAATACTCTGAATTACTCTGAAAGATTAAGATAAGAAACGAATGCGGGTAATTACAGTAGGATAAAAGAATTCCAAGTCAAACTATGATTAAGTGTATTTGTTTTTAAGCTAGCTCAGTTGTTCAGTACTAAGTTTACTTTTATTGCGCACTTCTAAGACTCCCAAAGTATAAAAGAGGAGATATTATCTAGAATTAATGTCTGCGCCAAATCACATAGTAAATTGCGTCGTAGACTAAAGTAAATTGGTCCGAGCAAAAAACTATGACAGTCATTACTCATTAGTGCGAGCAATATTTGTGCTGTAAACACTGGACGGGATTTGTACGAGTTAGGTCTGGCAACATCTTGAGTTTTAGCATTTATTTTGGTGTTGGGTTATTTTTTAAGCTTCTACATTCATATAATTTTCTAATATTACATAGTACCTTTTGGTATAAAAACTTAACCTATTTTTTTTTTATATTTAGTTATTGTTTAATATCGATCTTATTTGTCATTTCAACCTTAGTTTCGCAAACTCTATGTTTAATAAAATTGTTATTCGCTCCACATTGAGTAAACACTCTTGAATTTCAAAGGTAACGATAACATCATTATTTCCATGTTAACACGCTACATTAATTTCCCTTGAATGTACCTTTTCTACATATTTATTTACAATCGCAGACATCACAATTCGCGGTACAAGGCTAGCATAATGTATGCATGCATGCATGCTTGCATGTGTGCAATGTTTTTGTGTTGGCGTCAGTTGCGGCCACAACGCGCATCCGGTGCATTGTCGCTCTTCAAGATCTGCATCTTTATGCTCCCTCGCATATGCAAGCATAGGACGACCACTTGCCATGAAACCGACGACGACACTGTAAATTTTTAGTTTTGCAGCTTTTTTCTTACTATTACGAATTTGTCACTTTACAAAGTGTTGATATACACAATCCACAACGTTTACAATATCACCTGCACCTTTAACATTTACATAGTGGAAACTTCTGCGTAAGAATCGTATCGTGTCGTAGACAAATCAGAAACGATATAAACTTTTATCTTCACTTAAGTTAAAAACTAAAAATACATCATTCCTATCTGTCGAAAAATTTAATGTTTATCTAAATTCAATCTAAAACCAATTTTTAGACATAAACTTAAAGCAGTAAAAATTGAATGGTCATTCTGTTAAATAGATATTTCTTTGAGTTAACTGTCAGTACTCTACACAACCCACTAAATTAGGATCTCGAAACTACAAAAATAGACCTTACTACTAAGACATAGCGCTTATGTTACTCTAAAAATATTCCTATTGACGGGTCGTCGAGTGTACATAGGTCACAGCGGTCGAACTGAATGCTCCTCGCTGTGCTAATTGGATCGTGAACGTGAGCTAAATGGATTACGTAATACTGAAAGAACCTTTTAGAAATCAGGACTTGTGTAGCTTCTAATGCTATATGACACTAGCCATACATTCAGGGTTCACTCTTCGCCGAGTCTACGAGCGACATAGCAAAACAGACACTGTCCGTAGACTAATGACGAAACTACAAGCGTTATCTTCTAAGACTTCATCAATGGGGTTGGACAATCTTTATCGAAAGGTCACGTGACTTTGTCTTGTCTATTCAATAAGGTAAGTTATAATTGGTCAGCGTTGGCTCTTAGACAAAAGACACATGTCTTTATAAATTGGGCGTGAACAGACACTCACCTAACCAAAACTGTAGTGAGCAGTGTGAACACCGCGCTATTCAAATACTGAATACAATATCCCTGCAAATGTGCAGATTGAAGTGTTTTCCACAAAGTGCTCGCAGTGTGGTCACTTATTTCGCGGCATTCAATGTTGGTAGCCACATCCTGCAGAATATGTAATTCAATTGTTCAGTTTAATGGTGCAGTTTACTTTAAAATCATGTTTGCTTGAAGAACAAACACAAAGAATATCTATACTATACTTTTGAAGCTTGAGTTCTTTAGATACGGTTTAGGAATTCGCTTTATACATTTAACTAATGTTTTTTTTTCTGTTTTCTAATTCCTCACAAAATTTAATACACCATTTGTTAAATTTATGGTTTTTAATAAGGTTAAAATGCTATCTTGAAAGCGGCGCGAACGTGTTTTCCGCTCGACCTTGACTACCAAGAATGTCTGCTCTGCCTATGCTACTCTAGCCGCAATTTTTTATTCCGACTAGGATAATGATACAGAGTGCTTCAATTTAGTCATCAAATTAAGCATACCATGCTAATATACCAGTTTCCTTTGCTAAAAATGGCTTTTACCTCATTTAGTTATATATTATCTTGATCTCTGGCCTAGCCTCCGAACATAGCTAATTTTGTCTATTAATGCTCAATAATCCACAGATTATGCAAAAGACCAGTAATCAAATCGCAGGATAAGTTGTTTTGTCGATGAAAAGTTTTGATACCAGCCTTTAAATTATTTTTATTGACGATTCGGCTAAAAGAGACTTGATACGTCATTATAATTTCTTTGACAAAAATCTACGTAACATTTACTAGATCGGAGTACTAGGCAAGTATCGAGTAGAAGCACATTTAAATACTATGACAATTCGTGTATTCGTGTAAATGTTCACGAACGCTGCAAATGCTGCTATGGTCCTATCAGGCAATGGGCACTGTGGGCAGAGGGCGGACGCGGGTGGGAGCGAACGTACGAGTCGAAGTACGAGAGAATATTATCGATCCCTGTTTTTTGACGACTAGCGCTGCTTGCCTGGCTTATTTACAGTCTATCGTCCTTTTACTTTTTAAACTTTAATCACTCAACTTGATGATCTACAATACACAGATATGCTTACTGACAACTGTCAGTTGTGTATCCTGGTCTTGTTAAATATTCGATTATCCTTATGACTTTCTTCAAATACAAACGTAGTTTCTGCTTTAGATATTATGACGAAAACACTGCATTGTCTTTCGCAGCCAGTCGAAACTGATCGTCTGTTATAAATCGTTCGGTACGCCATTGCCATGCACTCTGCAGAGAAAAGGAGCGTCGTTAGTGCGCGACTAATCTTATTGACATCCATATTTTACTCTGTGATTTAAAGAGCTTCTCAACAGAAACGGAAAATAAACGAACTAAAATACGAATTTTAAAAAAACTACACGTGACTACGTTTACTAGTAAATCGAAAATCTTTCATGTTAATACTTTAATTACCTTAACTCAAAATCTATATTGATAAAACGTTTTAGTAGTTTATAAACCGTTAACTACCTAAGACAAATTATTGGCTTGGCACCAAAACAATGTTTATAAAATAAAGTGATATAATTTTTCCGAACCTTCAGAGTTCGTACCAAAGAACTGACCTGATTTGAATCGCACAGCCTCAATGCAGAAATACACTTTCAAAGGACTGTCGGATGCTGTCATTCCTTCGGAACCGGTTGGATGCATTATTTCAATTTATGCATGAAAATACACGTCCACTTCGCAACAAGGACACATACAGATATCAAAACAGTCAGAACTATCAGGAGCTCAAATATATGTTCTGCCAGATTGACATCAGATAAAATTGGATAGCGTGGCGTGCTTCAGGGACGACAATCATGTTCGTTGTTGTTCAATAATGAACACTTTAATATCGAGTGCAGAGGTAATCGGAGTTTTCATACGATCGAGTAAAGGTTGGATGGATGTGAAAGGCAGGCGACAGAGGTGAATGGAAGAAACAAACAGAAGCCTCTGCCCAGCTGTGGGTTATCCAGGGCTTTCAAAAGTTATACGGTGGCGACGGAATAGGATAGTGCGAATTTGTATTGGTTTACTATCATCCTCTGTAGACCGGAAAATAGAAAGTTTCTACCTGTGAAGAAGTTACGTGACAATATCGAATCGTCATAATTATTATCATTTTATTTTGCAGGATACGTTGAACAATGTAAACAAAATTTTATCTAATCACAAATCCTATTTTAGATAAATAATAAGAAACATATTATACCTACATACAAAATGGGCGTAATGCAGAGCACGATATGTGATGCGTCATCAAGAACAATAGGATTTAAAAAAAGAATGTCGATTACTAATAAATCGATAAACAGGTTATTGATAATATTGTTTGGTAATCTGTGCCGATGACGTCATCAATGTGATGTAAATAAGGGAATTCCTCTTCTTACACATTCCCACATCCTGGTATTCTTAGAACTGTTGAAATATCATGCCTTAACGTGTTTTGAAACATTTTCAAATCGTGTTTCGTGTCAATTGGTATTCTTTCGTAAACTCATGCAATTTACGTATTACTTGCTAAAACATTTGGCAAGTATTGAGTCTATTCATGCCTTAGTAAAGTCTTAAATAAATCAACGTTATTTTTACGAGTCATCACTTGAAAACTCGACGACTCTCTACTTTATATTTATATTGCACTCTCACTTAATACCAACATCAATAACTCAACTATCAAAAACTATATAACCTTCAATTCCCTTGAAATTAAAACAACAACTTCTATATAAATCGATGCTATCTCCGTTGAATGTTAACTGCTGAATCAGTGCGAGACGTTGCCGCTCTGTGTCGAGCGCGCGTTGCCGCTCTGACGGATACGAGGCGCCATGTTGCCAGCTCGCGCGGTGCGGGCGGGCGCCACGCGCCGTTGCCGTTCTGCCCGGTATAAACCGTAAAATACCATTCATTCAATTAGTGTGTAGCAACATCAAACTTTTAATGAATTCACAAAACTTACATGCGAATGTCAGAACGCGTTATGTTAATGTAATCAAGTGCGTTTTTGTAGTGCGTTCTATGTTATTTGCAAAAAAAACTTAAACCTTTATCTGGATAAAGTATTTCAAGTGCAATCACCAAATCCTTCCATCACTGATAAGATTAATATTAGCAACACATTCTTGAATTCGCTTTAATTATACCTACCTTAATTTCGGAGATACAGTCGTACGACCAAATTGAAAGATATATCAGCTCTTTATATTGTCTGTAGAACTCACACGAGTTCGAAAACAACCAAATTAAATCAATATTAGCAGAAACTTTGTTTTGGAGAGAATGTCTAGGCTGCAGAATGCCCTAAAAACAAAAAGTTTTCTATTTTATTGATTTCGAGTGTGGGCCGCTCGGCGCTCGCTAGTAATTCGGGAGCGATCGCAGCGCTAATGGCTCGGAATTCCGTTGATTGCGCGATTTCCGTACCCCTTCGTCCCGTTTTATCTCCGCTCTAAATCCTTTCGTCTTTACATGGGAGTAGCCGTTCATACCCGTTTTTAGCTGGATTATTCCCATTTGTGTCAACGAAAGGGTTTGTGCCTATTTCAAAATCCATCGAGCCAACCCGCTCGGTTCTTCATATCGTCACAAAATCATTTTCTATGTAGATGGGTTAGGGCTAGAACTACAGTAGCTTTACTCTCGCCTCGCAGGATTTTATCAAGCTAAGAGGGATTTCGTCACGGAATTATTTGATATTGTTTGAGTTTAGATGAAGAATCTTATGCTTGTGTAATATAGTGGTTTTACAGCGTCATGGCATACATATTTCATTACTTAGGTTGATACACGAACACGATACAACTACGCGAGAGCGGGCATAAAATCTTAATAAAGCTGAAGTACCCACTGGTGGCAATTTATGACGCAAATCTAAATATCCCTTGCCACGCCTGCTCTCGGGGTGAAATTTATTCACATACTGCGGTGTTTTGCGATGATTTCAGGCTATTAACTTGGGTGCAGCGTTGCAACACGCTAACCTATTACATAATACCAGTATATGTAGCGTGCAATGCTTTCAAAACGAGCAAATTAAACCTTTTTAAATCCTCTTAAACAAGGTTTTCAAAGGTTGGAGAAGTTTTGAGGCTTGCCAGGCTTTAGATTAGAGTGTCCAATGAATTGGTGTCCTATTTTAGTTTGTCTCATTTAACTTGCACGTGACGTACATCAAGATATAGTTTAGTTCAATCGTAAATTAGTACCTACTGTAGTACTTATAGTTCTAAACCATTAAAAAAAGCGTATTATATAAGAGTCTTGATTTAAATACTGAACACAAAGTAATTTCGTTATCAATAGTTAATTATCTAGACATTTTTTAGTACTTACTGCTTCTAGACTCGTGCAATGACAGAAATAATGTTTATTTCAGTAATTGCGGCTATGCCAGAATATATAAAGATCAGTTCAGATTAGTCTTGGCAGAAGCTCCGTGTTTATAAGAAATAACTGAAGCACTTATTCCTGGCACATATCCACCATGCATGAGGCTTACTATGCCATGGACTATTACAATATTTCCGTTTCATTCATTTCACCATGTTCGCCTTTTTAAAATTCTCGAATACTTTGCCAAAGAAATGAAACGAAAGTATTCATTTGAAGCATAAAGGTTTTATACTTAACATACTTTTTGGTGCTCCGTATTTCAACAGTCCATGTTGCCGAGATTTATATTTATTTGAAGCTCTATTTATTATTTTCTCGCTCCACATTTGCCTTTTCTTATTTGTGAATGCGTTCAGAGTTGAATCTCACGTGCGGCCTGGTAGCAGCCAGAATCTAAAATTAAGCTCTACTCTGGCTAAATATTTGTACGACCTGGTAGCGTTAAGGGTGACTAAAGAGCAAACTAAAAGCTGCTTCGTATTAAATCACTTTACGTATCATGAAACGTTTTAGTGATAATCCTATGTGTGATACCGGCTTGGCTTCATGAAAGTCTATACTACACGTCCGTCGGGCTGGCAGAAACCTGATCTGCAGCTATGTACTAGAATGACACGAAGCAAGTAACATTGCCGTCATGCAACTATCTTTTTTCTGCATCTTTTTATGAATAAAATACAATGATAAAGAAAAAATACAGAGATATTCAGTTACTGGATCATGTCGACCAAATCATGAGCGACGATTTTTTACTTTATATTTTATCCGAGTAAAATTATTCCTGTAGTCGGATGTGTCAGTAAACTGTTATTAATTCCTTCGCAGGAAACTAGCATCATAATATTTTCAAGCATAGACAGAATTTCTCCAACTGGACCGGCAGGTACTCAGGTAGTTACTGCGTAGTTTCTTAGATCAAGAACTTGGCCTTGCTAGGAGCCACGCCCTTCCAGAGATAGTTGATTATAGTTATTTAGGACATCGACTACTACGTTTAATATTTCTAGTGCAGTATTAACACTACTAAATAAACCATGGCTGTGAGCTGATTTTCTTAAGTAAAACTGTAAAATAAGGTTGTTTTTGTGTATCTTATGCCATCAATATGCTGTTGACATCCAATGAACTTGTTTACTAGAAAGTCTTATCGGAATCATTTAATTTTAGATGTAGTTAACGCTGCTAATATAAATAATGTAACTAAATGTTTTATGAGTTACAGTAATGTGTCGTGTGTAGAAGATTACGACGTAATTAATTATTTCATAAGTCAAAAGCAAGTGCAATGACGCGAGACTAATTATATTAGCAACACACATTAGATCCGCCATAATTTATAACTTAAACATTGTTTTTATTTTGAGAGTGTGTGGCGTAACAAGTTAACAACTGACTAGCTCTCATCTGAATTGCAAATGGCCGCCGGCGTAGAGACGCGGCAACGTCGCGCGGGTTAATGCAGAGCGGCAACGTCGCCGTCATCGTCTCGTGCGTATTTTTATCAAAGCAACAATCGCGGAGTTATCTGTTATCAAGAGATATTGCGGAGCCCGTCTCACCCGGCCGAGTGCCGACAGTCCCTTCTGTACCGTACATCATTTTAATCCATGCATTTCCCCGATTATTTACTGTTGGCACAGTTTGTCTATATCTTTCGTGGAAAATAACAACAAAGTGCCGGCGATCGTCTGACTCAGTTACATAAAACGAAGGTCAATTGATTTAGAGAATTTTACGATTATGATTTAGAAAGTTGGCTTTATGTTCTTACATTATTTCTAGCTTAAAACCAGGCAGTAGATACGGTTCTTAGAAGAAATCAATAAAAATGCTATAAAACAACAAGGAGATTATTATTTTTTTGCGATATTTCTTCTTTTATGCCTTACAGACGTTATTATGATTCATCTCTAGTCGTGTTTTAGATAAACATTATTTATTACCTTTGACAAGGTATTAAAATAATCTGTTATAATTTTTGGTAGGTATTTTGTTTTTGTTGGATTCTAAGGTTATATTTTTGTACCCATGCCTGTTCTTTATTTCTTTCATTATTATCCCTATTTTTATTGACAAAGTTCTTGAATCAACATTAAATATTTAGTATACAGTTACGTTACAAATTACAGTAACTTGAGTGGTATGGGGAACTTTTTGGGTAGGCATGACTAACGTATTTCGTGGAATCATAGCTTACGAGGAAGGAACATCATAAGGAAACAAGCGTGGGCGTATTGAGCCCTACTCACTCATTTGAAAAATAATTGAACCGAATATTTTTAATACGGGAATTACAGATTTAGCATCACGTATAAATGGTTTGTTTGTGTACTTCGTATGTACCGTTTCATTTTCAAGTTTACATCTATCACTCGTATTCGCATTGATTTTCATGAATGTAAGTTTGTCGGCTAGAGCGCCCGGTATCGGGGCGAGACAGCCGGGGGAAAGGGGGTTCGCAGAGGTGGAGGGCCAGGGAGGGGGGTTTCAAATTAGATTTCTCCCAGGGGCGCGCCTTCCCGGGACCTTGAGGCGACTTCGTGCCACAGAATCAGCTGTTCCCATACCCCTATAGATACTTAAATAGGTACCTACTCAATTCTCGTATACGATAAAGAATAAAAATATCTTCCGTTTCTATAATTAGCGTGTTACAAGAATGGGGTTTTCTGTACATTAGCTATAGGTGTGTATATACAACGTCCATGGTGTTTCTTCTTATTCATCATTTTTAATTTGTGATTTTATTTCCCAAAATTACTAACGCGTTAGCATCAATCGTAATATTAGAAGCGACAAACGTTATTCGTACAATGAATTATAGAATAAAATGCAGGTAGCGCATAAGTTTCTATTTTGTTGATGAGGCGTCTTTCTTAGGCAGACCGGATACGCGTAAATTGTCTTTGATAACCAGTTGATCTTCAACTAACGCTCCTAGGTTGTACCTATAAAATAATATGTATCATCTTATTGAAATATATTATGTCTTTGCATAGCTGTGTACAGTAGTTACATAGCTCCAAGTTATTACGAAATATATATTATGCACGTATTATGTTACATCTATACCGTGTCATGTTTAATTTACCACTATAGAATCGAACCAAAACGTAACACGAATAAATTCATATCCAACAATAGAACGCTAAAACCGTGTCTCACGTTGGGTCAGCATTTTCAAATATATTTGATTCATGACCAGCAAAAATGTAAGGAGTTTTCGGAGCTCCGGTTGCTAGGCAACGGTCGTCCTCTTAGGACGCGCCCTCCCCACGCAATTAATTTGAACCCTCCAGGAATACTCGGGGCGACCTTGCTTGCCCTGCTGATTTCATTTTGACCGTTATTTGAGCCGACGAATGACTATGGACGACAGGGCGAAAAGCATTTTCCTCGGTGACTTGATTAGTCTTTGTGTGGCTGTTTACGAAGGCCCATAGCAACACCATTATCTATACGTATACAATCACACACATATATACAGATACTCTTCTTTGTGTATTCGCTAATCATCCTACTCTGAAATCCAAAGAAAATTAGATGCGAGTATACTAATAAATAAGTCCGAAATTGGCTCAATCGACGTCTTTGTATTCATGTTCAAAAGCTCGGTTGTACCAAAGATTCTTATATTATCGGCTTCACAACTCATAAAAACCGAGGTTTAGCTTCTCAAAGCGAAATGGTTAGATAATACATCTAAAGTATTATTTTCGTCTTATTTAATCGGTATGCTATGCACAAGGAGCACAAGTATGTGTCTGGCAATTATCAAACTATTTATAGAGCTGATAGTGAGTTCGGTTCATAAGCTATAGCTTACTTATAGCATCCTTCACAAGGTAGAGTTCAGTTTTTGACGATACTTCTATGATATGTACGTCATGATAAAAAACCAAAAAGTTTGTACTTTAACAGACATTTACCAAACTCAGATTGTTACGCTTTACGGTCTTAGTCTCAACGTTTCTCTATAGAAAAGTTGGGATTTAATATTATTAGTTCTCAGTAGTCATCCTCATCTTTATTCCGCATTCCAACATTTCTATTTCTTTACTTCTACTTTGATTAATATTGTTACTGTTCTCTTTTTAAGTCGTTTCGACGACATCAAAAAAACAAGTCCGAGTTAACAAAGTTTCTGTAACTATAAAAAAACAACCGGTTTACTTACATTTCACACGACAGACAATCAGTACCCAAGTTTTTAATTGGCAAAAAATAATTCTTGGCGTTTCCAACGCACCACGTTCTATAAAATACCTGTCCTGCGAACATAAGGCAAAAGAGATTCCGAACTATGAAATTAATGCGGTCGAAAGTGTTTAATAGCGGCGCATATAAACAAGTTTATTTAAAAGACAATAGGTAGTAGAGAACTCCTATAATTGCAATGGCCGTGCATATTGCCGCAGTCAATATCCCTGATATTGAATAATGCAAATGTCTAGCATAATTGTAGACGGCAGCAAGGAAAACGTAATTTACCGAGAGCGATGCCTTAAACAGGAAAAGTTTGTTTTGCATCGCATACGGACACACGCGCGCTGCGCTTGTGTTGTGCGCACTTTCGATTCGCGCGTGTGTGCGTCGGCGCGCAACGCCCTCTGCGCCCGCGCTCGCCAGACGCTCACGTTATCTCGCATTCCACAGATACTATACACCTACATTGTAACCACCTACACATACATACATAATTGTAACCCAAATAGATATACGGAGTTCATTTTGATATTTATTCTTGTGCGTCGTGGACTTATTGTTCAAGGGCGTGGTTTAGCTCTACTTATAGGTTAGCAGCATTAATATTAGATCTACGTCCTTATTATATTCATGAATTATTTTTTTATGACAAAAAAACTGATAAGTTCTCACTGGTCACAAACCTTACTTTCTTAGTTTTTGCAGTAGAATAATGTAGAAATGGACATCGATCATCATATTAATCATCCACCATAAATTCATAACTATGCAGTTCAGTATCGGATCTTTCACACACTTCTCACCCTTTTGTTTCACAGAGCTTCTTTGTTCCCCTGTATAGCATACAACCAATGATAACAATTCAATCCAATTAGTGATATTCGTACCCAAAATGTCTGGTCCCTACATTAAGAATATCTTTTTATTGAGAATTCCTTCAATTACGACACAAAATACTTTACTCATATTATTCCCAATTAAAGATTTAATTCCCGATATTAAAGTCGTAATCATTCAAAAAGGTAGCATCCTAATAATAAGTTATACTATTATTGATTTTATTATCAAATAACTGTTAGATTCCTACATAATTAGCAAACCTTAAATAACCACTTTGACATATTAGACAGACATGTAATATGTTCTTCAAAAAATATATAAGCCTTTGTGCTTGTAGAAAAGATTAAACTTAATTTATTACTAAATATCACACTATCAAGTGTATCAAGTTCTAAGATGTATTATTTTATTCATTCACAGCCAGTTTCAAATTATTAGCAATTCCCTTCACCTGACCTTGAAATTAACGAAGATACAATTCTAGGTTTTTTTATGAACTTGTTTTTGTTTCTGTAACTAAAAACTCTTTGGTACTAAAAACAGTGTTTAACATTATAATAATTAAGAGGAAGTATCTTCAATCGGTTTTTGACAGTTTTTGAGACTTAACTAATATGCAGTTAAAATACCTTTGTCTTTAAGTTTGTTACGAATAATTAAATATGGCAGCTATTACTTATTTTTATATTATTATTTCCTTCTTGTTCAAGTAAATTGGGATACTCCAAGTTGAATGTAAAAGAACTTATGGTCTGGTTTCAAATATTTCATGATCATCTTTCATTTTCCTAAGCTCATACAGTCGTGAGACTTCGCGGCACAGGTACGTATCACACAGTATGTAGAGCATTAGTTGTCGTAGAAACATTATAAGTTATCTTAATTACGAAAGTATTATTTAGTATACCGTTTAAAAATATTCTCTGTATGTTTTAGTAGTTACTACACCAATTGTACCTATTAAGTAAATGGCAATACTGAGCCTGCTTATTAAAAAAATAAGTGTAGTTTTTTTGTGTGCCTACCGTGACGTGTTTTGTAGCTACCTAGTATTTTATTTTTATTACTTTTGTGCATGTTAGATTTTTATTTCGGAGTATTCAGTCTGCTGGAGTGGCGGTGTGAATATTAGCGATCGAATAAAACGCACAAAGTCAGCAAAAAAATAGCAACCATTTTCGTACGTTGAAAATAGAAAAAAAAAATGTTCTGATTAGGTTTCCCTAATGATGTACTAAATGTACTATGTATTCGTAATGGAATTCTAATCTAATTTATCATAATTCTTTAATCTGTTGTTTATCTTGCACACGAGGTGTTTAAGCTCTATCAGTACAAAAAGTCACCAACAAACCTGCTACTGCTCACCACCGATGTTTGCCTAAAGATCACAGAACATACCATAACGTGATAAAATGCTTCTCTGAAAAAAATAAAAAACGGCCTTTGTTTTCCACTGCAAGCGTATTTAATTTGTAGGTTATGTTTCAAATAGCCAATGTTATATTTAGTGCATGTATGTGTCGTTGTAAGCCCACTGAGGGCCAAGCATGTGATGAGGTCGACAAAATTAGTATGTCACACGTGTTGTTAGTCAGATGTAATATGTTTAGTATGGTATTTCTAAGAACACTTGTTTTCACAACTACAAATTCCAATAATGAAATTTTGTTTCAGGTACAAAAGAAATGTTGCTGTTGCCGTTGCCACTGATAACGCGGTGAAAAGGTAAACTTTGCCCACGTCAATAATTAGTAGCGTAGAAGCAGATTTTATTAGAAAAGTTGTCATATATTCCAAAGACACCTTGCCAACACATGTAACTCACTATCTTGTTTTATTTTACACCTCATGTTTTAGCTTATTTAACTCGATATTTAGGCTAAATTTGATTTATTTTACAAAAGACATATTGCACTACATTTGTCGTAGTTGTTTTTATTAAATTTATAATTTATCTAGCTTCAAGAGGTCACCGGACACTCCGTACACATCCTCGATAGCTTGATTCATCCTTTTTCTAAGTTGTTTCGAACACTTTCTACACGTTCGACATCCGCAGCACGACTGCCGCGAAATCCATTCAACAGGCCGACAGGATGTGGGCGGGGCGTGCGGGACGCGGCGTCATTGGGCAAACGTGCGACTCGCAGTGATGGCCGCCGTCGCATTCAACCAATGAGCGGCGCGCGAGCCGAACGCGCGTCCGTCCGGCGAACGTGCGACGTTGCCAGCTTTTACCAGAAAAAAAAATACCAGATTCGACCTTCTTAGGACCCCCGGTTTTTTTTTGTTTGGCCGCGTTATCATTCGGGAACGTGTATTGAGGTCCTTATCCGTTTGTGAGATGGTTCTGCGCAGGTGGATGTGTTGTGTTGTGTTATAGTTTATTATGGTGTGGTCCACGCAAACTGGCGAGGTGTTGATTGACATCGTAACGAGGTACTGTACCTACATACGTAATTCGTTATATTTTTATTGTGTACATAAAACACGGCTGAGTCATGTGACATTACAATTACCTCATTCACTAAACTGTGATTATCACGGCTAGCGACTGTTTATCGCTTAATTCGATGTTTTGAATAAATAAAGTTTGTGATATCGTTTATTTGGCGTACATATCAAAGGTTATTGACGTTTGTGTCACAATCTTGAGTCCATCGCAGTGGTGCCATGGGAGTGCAACTGCATCCTTATGTAGTAGAGGTCGTTGACTGCCACTCTCGCACAATGTCTTCTTACTTTGTACTACACTTCATCTAAAGCTGTAGGTTTTCAGTTACGTCTCTATACTTACCATTCGTTGATACTATGCATCTTCATACCTAGTCTCATGTATCAAAACAACTTTGTAACCAAACTAATTAGGTTTCACAGTCAAATGCGAGTCCATCCAATGAGAATACGAGTACTAACAGAGTTTAAATACGAATCTCTTTGGTAAGCAATGCAGCTGGCATCACTTTGCCTTACTTATCTCAGTACTTCTACTGTTGCTATGGGCACTACAGCTGTACAGACTCGACTTGCACAAACATTCGCACATTCATTTCCTAGTGGCTTTGTTATTGTTGAGTCCCATAGCAACAACGAGTCTTAGTGTTTTGATCTCATTAGTGAATCCCTTTTATACATCCTAACATCATAGTTCGTACTACTACATGTACCTACTTGATTTATTCACGAATTGCATTCGATAATAAAAGCTTGTCCCAGGTTTGACTACACTTTCACAAACTTAACTGCAATTTATTAAATTTGTTACTTTGAAATGGTAACTTAGAAATGCTTGCTTAGGTGAGGAACAGTTAATTAAACATTCATGTTACATCTTGCACTTTTTATTGCATTGCCACGTGGATCTGCTTAGTGATGTTAGGTTACGAGCTCAATACGAAATAGTACTATAGCAATAGGTACTATAGGATTTCAGTTACTTCAAAATTGTACTTCGTTTTTGCACATACAATCTTGTATCTAGATCCACACCATGAAACAGGCCACCAAAGTTAAGTTAGTCATCAGAATTTCATATCTTGCTAACTTCGTAATTGTCTATACCTTAGTTACACGTGCACATTTATCAAAACTAAGAGATATGGGTTGCTGTCTCATATCAAAAACATTTATTATAGGCATTATAGGTTCTCTGTCCATTGATCGTGTTTATAAAGAATTTGTTGTTGTACGTGGATAATGCTTATCTTATTGATAGCATCTTACCTCACTTGTAATATCAGAGTTACTTCTGATAGTGGTTACGTGGAAGTTTATATTATTATGAATAATATTACTTACAATATGATTGAAAACTTAGTCATATCTTTAGAAAGACTCGTTCCTTATTAAATGTCTGTCTATAGAGCCACAGCTTGCATTGTCATCTTGCATTTATTTGTAAACGTAGTCACAGGGTTGTCAAGGTAACTATCAGTAGGTCCAGCTTCATCAAATTACTTATTGGGATAGTAACAGTGAGCTCGAAGAAAGCTAACATGTGTAGCGTATATCTAAAGACCTACGCGTATTATATTGCGTACTATGTTCCAATACCTACCAGCCCTTATCAGTTTCAAACGTGTAAATATCGCTGTTATCATCACGCATACTCCTCTCACTCGCGTAATAACCATTATTACACTCGGTTCATAATTAAAATATTGTTTCTTACGATAAAGTTATCGAAGGTGACCTAGCTAATTCTACCTGTTTATAAAGTCTAGGCACTCAAGGTTATTTCGGGCCACGAAGTCGACGGGCGCGATGCTCTGACATTATGCCCTTGGTAAATCGCGATAAACTAACTGAATATGTTAAGAATACGTCTGGATGCGGATTTAGCTCTCGAATAACATCGTAAAGTACTTTCTTATGCAAGAAAGTTAAATAAATCTTCGTAGCTGCAAGCCAGCGCACTTAAACTGCCAAAAGCCTCTTATTCTTTATGATCTAGTGCCCACTTAAACCACCTACATAGTTCTAGAAGAATCATTATTTATTCAAATCGTGTTCACCTGCGAACATATATTAAATCTCATAGGTAGGTATATAGGACTACGAAAATTGTACTTTTACCTGTTAAAAACAGGTTTCGTTTAACTCGTGTAGGTAATATGAATACAATTAAAATTTACATTTGTAGCGGATTTTGCAACAAAGTAGGTAAGCAAACTGGTGCAATTTGGGGCATGTTCGTTATCGATATGAATCATGCTGCTGTCTAAAGCCTACTAGGTCAAGATATTTATAGATATCAATGCAACGTGCATCTGAGGAACGGTGCCATCTGATACAAATCTCGGAATATTGTGATTTATTATCAACTGCATAGGTACCATTTATTGTAATAAATGTCTAGAAATATTCAACAATAGAATAAAAATAATTGATTGCAGCGATCATTTTTCTCCATTGTTTACACATTTTATTACGTTTAGGCATCTTCTTAATACATTTTTACTATATCTATAATTGGCGTTCGCTCTATAATAAGTTCAATTAGACATTTTGATCAAATCTCGTCAACACGAAGTCAACATGAATAATTTCCAACTATTACGCAATACAATAAAGTATATAAATAACACTATCTTATCGTAACACAAACTGGTTTTAATACTTTAAATGCTGATAACATTTTTCTTGTAAACAATAAGTAAGCAGCTTTGTTCTACGAAACATGTTCTTTGAGACAACTTTTATCATTCTTTTGTCTTTTTGACTATATTTAGAACTAGTAATTTTGTTAACGGGAGCTCTTTGTAGGTACCATGATATCACACTAAACAATCTCACGGAAGACGGAGGTTTATTTTTATCAGTAAGTCTTACGTAGCCATGGTCTCTAGTTGCTAAGGCACAGGTCGTTAATTATAATTTATAAATAAATATTTATAGTCATCAGATGTCATATATACAGTTATTGTGTACTAATGGAATTATAATCATGTAGTGTGGAGTCAGCTCACGATCCAAGTCGATGACACATCTGTAGGCTAGAGATCATTGTTACGTCACTATTATTATGTTGCTTACCAATTTAGGGCCACGTATGAACATATAATACGGTAGATTCATCGAAAAACATAGTAATAGTTTTAAAATTGTTTTATTCTGTACAACATAGCTACTGTCACTAGGATCGTTCCGTGTTAGCGCGGTTGGTGGTCGCTGTTCACAGTAGCACGTAATAAATAGCCACTGCGTTACTTTCTATAGTTGTTGACGCATAGTCGAGCTGTCATTCTATCAGTTTTGAAGTCTCGGATGAATCAAATAACTCTTGTCGGTGAAGAGAGATTGGGTAGCGAACTCGCTTCGTTATGAAATTAGAATACATTATACAGTCAATATAGGATACATAATTTACAAATTATATTGGTTAAAACCTACTACGTAGTATGCTAGTGCTTAAGGCAGTTGTAGAGAGTATAATCATGTAATTTGCGTCAAAAGGATACATAAATATGTAGTACTAAGAACCACCAGAATATATAAATGCATTCGCAAACTGGGCGTGTTGGACGATTCGCACGAATGTGAGTATGACTCGCACGAAAGGTGCGAATCGACTCCTTTAAAAATATTTTTTTTTCTATAGTCGATTCGTACAAAGTTAATTTATTGGCTTGCGAATAGACACCTTCACAAATATGTGGTAGGTTATTCGCACACATATTGTATATGAAATTCGCTATGCTAATGAATAGGTATACTTAATAGTCTCACTATCAGGCCACAAGGGCCATGGTGTATTCATAATAATATTAATATGGATTGAACATTGCACCTCTATACTACAATACAACATTTTATATAGATCTGTAGTTGAAAGCTGCACGTTTATTGTCCATGCAACGTGAATGAAACGACACATAAACAGACACATATAGCTTGCTAGTTTAATAACAAAATAGTGAAATGTAAAAGCTATGAAAGTAACAGGTAACAAGCTATACAGTTGATTAATACGTCATCAATGAAAGTAAAACCGGCAGGATGCGCGGCGCTTCTCAGAACGGCTCGATTATTGACCGGCGCTTCCCTGCGCGCGACTACGCGTTGCTATGCAACTACTACTGTAATGGCTCAACTCCGCTATCAATAACGTACAACGTACACGTGTTTCACGTATCTACCTATAATATACCGGTGTCTGTCGTGTCGCAGACAGGGAACCCGGTTATTAACCGTCCCGATTAGGTATTTTGATGCACTGTTGCATTATACTCAAATATTACAACTTGTAATTTTAATGTAATATTATTTTTGAGACGCAATTTGAAATTTTGTTGCAATAAGGTCGACAAAACAATGTAAGCGCTTAAATAAATGCATACTGCCCAATTAAACTCTTGCTTGGAGCAAAAAGGTTTGAACTAATAGTAGGTACTTACCCATTTAAAATAGTTGTTACACAAAGCGCATTTTAATGTTGCTATTTAGTTCTATTTCTTATTGTATCTATGACTGTGCAGCTGAGTATTCTTCGCCAGAACATAAAAATACATTGTGAGATTGCTATAACACTGTTAAACGATTATTCCTGTCGTTATCTCTGCCCCTTATCTTCAACCATAACTGAAGCTACTGGATCCAAATCGATTATTAAAGCCTTCACCGTCATATTAAATCGCATGCGGAAAAATTACTGCCTCGTTACATTATGTTATCAAGGATTCGATAGGTTACGCATGACTTAACGCAATTGAACTTGACTTCCTATAATTAAGCAAATATTTACAAACGTAGTAATTATATCAGACCTTCTACAGTGACGATGTAAACGCTAGAAAACTTATAAAATCAACACCGACATAAGAATCATTATAACTGTTAAAATAATTACATGTATACAAGCCGCGGTTTATGATCTGATAGAAGTAAAAATACAGGAAATTTCCACTGCGAACGGCTCAAGAAAGTGTTTCGAATGGAAAGGAGGTTTTATTAGTTGAGTTGCAAATGTCGTTGCTCGTTTGCTAAATTGAGCACATTATGTGGCCGGCTGTATCGTAAAACGACGCCATTTAATGAAGACGCAATTAAATGGTCGCCGCTCTAAGCCATCCTAATCCCTTCCCTATATTTAAATGCGGTCATGGTATTCAGACATAAACAAACCTTCGATCAATACCCCGATGTGATTGTCCATTATGCCCGTCATAATGGTGTAATTAACAGAACAATGTACCTAATTCCACCTTCAGTCGATGACATACATTGACAGATCTGCATTGTGCAAATGATGATTTGTCAAAACACAATATGCTTGCTTTGCATGTCATTGTGTCTCATGAAATACGTACTTGATATGAACGTCTAGTTTTCGTTCCAAAAATTCCTTTAAAATACTCATCTCCACATTGAGAAGTACGGATGTTTTCGAGAGAACTGAAGCGGCTAAGCGCGCGCCACGTATACACGACCCCAATTCAGAACTGTAAGCATTTTTCGCATGCATTTGCATGAGACCGTTAACTACATGAAAACGGCACAAAAGCTGAGCTATTGACTTTTAAAACATTCCGCTAGGGTTGCCAGACCGCATCCGGCCCGAATTTCATTTATTTTGCTCGTAAAGTCGCATGTAACTGTAGCTATACGAAATTATTAAAACTACAGGTAGTCACTACTTTATGACAGAGACAGAAATACACGCTAGAGAGTTCGGAAATATTATGTTTTTGTTTTGATGCTTGTTCGCTTATGCGTAATTTACTGAGTCACAGTAATAAAGATTATTGTATATTTACTGACATTTGGAAAACATACAAAAGGTCAGCTGAGGTCTGTTCAATCTGAATATAACTACTAGCAGCTAAAAAAACAAGATCTTGGATGTTTTCTTGGAACAATTTCATCTTAATATTGAGTCAACCCTAAACAATTTCCTGTTTTTATGTAACAAACAGACCAAAATGTAAAACCTCGGGTAACTGTCCACGATGACTGTACCGATCGCCATTTTGGACAAGAACTACCAATTATATCGAAGTTTTCAATAAAAATGAAGGCAAACTGGTTTATTAAAAACAAGTAAAACTTACTTTTTTTTTATTCAGGAGGCTAAATACCCTATCACGAAATACAATGTACGTGTATTGAAAGGAAAATGTGTTTTATTAATATTAAACCAAGTTATTCTCGTGTTAAAGGATTTCTTAAGAATCTCTTTTAGTACCTATAATAGAATACCAATATCTTTCATTGGTGTAACTTTCATACATACTTTTCGGTATCAGCAGGGGTTCGACACCTTTCCCGGTAATTGGGCCCCTATAACTTGGGAATACAATTATTATATTGGTAAAATGTGTGCAATATTTGCACTTGCTTGCTTTATTTCTTCCATAGGGGATGCAGGCTTGTGATTATAATTTAAACCATTCCTCATTCCTCCGGGATAAGTTCTAGGTACGATTGGTCAATCAAAATGCCGAGGCATCTGAGGTATTTTAGTGTAAATGTTATTTATAGAAACTGCGAAAAATGAGAAAAAGTGGTCTCCGAAATAATAATAGAATTTCAAAGAAATAATCAGAGAACTTTTTCTGTGGTTAACATTGGATAAAAACCGCAGCAAACTTTTTACTTGTTCTGTGCAAATTGAACGCTCGGTAGAAAGTTGGCATGTCTCGTTTTTACTGTTGTCTGCTCTTTGAGCATGCTGGTTTCAGGCATTGCGGACCTATGTTGTGATGGAGTAGTCCGAAGTGTGCTAAATTTTAGCACTCTAAACTACAAATAAATATTTACTATCCTGTAAACAATAAACCACTAAAAACGAATGTAAGGCACGTTACTTAGTTAAAGTCATAATTATATGCACACTAGTATTCCTTAGTAGAGGAAGCCTGTAAAGTGGCTTGGAATCACATGTTTTACGCTCGCTGTGCGCCTATGTCGAACGGAACTCAGCATGACAATATAATACATGATAATTACCGCCGACAGCCGGCCAGCTGCATTTCACATCATCAGTTCTAAACGCGAACCGGACAGTATCTGTTTTCGTTTACTCGGTACACTGCACTTGTGTTGCGCCGGTGTACAGAAATAAAAAGACTGAACGCTTTCCCGCCGTTGTGCACTTCAATTGCAACTTAACCTACAAACGCTATGTAATAGAATTTGTATCTTACGCCTCGGTCATAAGACTGGATATGTTTTATTGCGTGCCCGCCGTTGTGACCTTTCGTTCTGTGTGAGAGCATGCGTCACACGTAATGGCGGGCGCGCGGGCGGGTGGCGCGCAGGTCATCGCGCTTATACATGTGTATAAATACAGTGTATAACGTTGTTTGATCCGATGTCTATACACAGTGCATATGTATGTGTACGGACGTCGGTTTTACGTTACGCTGCGTTGCCAGCCGGCTGTTTGTTGGCGAACGAAGGTCACTCGACTCGAGAGGTGATTTCGCTGTCTTGACATATACATAGGCGCGTACCCGGTACCGACCACCTTTTTTGTTGCTTTTTCATGATATTTCTTCTACGTGCAAGAATGGACGTTTGTTTTGTTGTATTTACTCTGAGTACACATTTAACTAACTATATGTTCTACACTTGGCTAAAAATAATAACTTAAGTGGTACGAAGTGTTATATTTTTAATAGGTATTGGATAGTGAGAAGTCACATTCTGCCTGAGTCTAGATTAGTAATTATGGAACGGCGACACGTCACCCATATTTGCATATTCAGCATAGTAACAATGGTTGAATACATAATACACATAGCATGCTGTTTGTACATGAAATTGCACCAGTCAAACGAACAAACTACAACAGTATAATAACAGTGAGTCAGGTATTTTCTGAGTAATTCCACGTAAATAGCCAACTGTTCGTATCATACTGAGTTGAGGAAATAAACACATGTACTTTACCCATCATACAGGTACTTAACTACACTAGTCATTATGTCAATACCAAGCTCTGTGAAAAATGAAGTGTTGAAAACTCTAGCTTCTAATTGTGCTTCTAGTCATCTTTATATCTCGTAAACATACAAAAATAAAACCATAAAAGATGACGACGAATTGAGTACCTCCTTTTTGAGGTCGGTTGAAAAGTTACTGCGAATGATTTAAATTTATCCAGACTTTCTAGTTAGCCAACATATACGGGGAATATAGAAAAATAATTACTTTTAACAAGTCGAAGTTTTATGCTCCCCAGTGCACGTCCAAGAGCATGAAGTTGAATATTTGAAGCATTTTAATGACTTGCTACATGTTTCACTTTGTTTAAATACGAGTTGTGTACGAGGCGCACTAAAACACTTCCTCTGCATTCTGCTCGCTAGACAAAAGGCTTATAGAAAGCCTAACACAGCTTCGCCTAGACAAGTGTGAAGGAAAAGTTCCCATCTCGCAAAGAGTTAAAAACAAAATTCTTAAAAAAACGCTGTTCTGTTCTGTCATTTATCTTATCGCTAATAAATCGTAACGAACGTTTGTATTAAAATCTCCGTGCAAGTTTTTTTTTAAATTCACACGATTTTAAAATTAATATCGTCCCAAAAATTTAATTTGTTTTTTATCTACAAGATAAATATTTCCTTATGAATCGGTGTAAGGTAATCCTTATCGAAAGATACAAATACGAAACACAATAGAATAAAGCAGCATTTTTGTTGGAATTTATTTTTATAAAATGTGTGTCAGTTGTATGGAAGTTAATTTGGTGACGTGTAGCGATATGTTAAAAGTTGACAGTTGCAGCGCCAAGGTTAGGCGACACGTGGGCGGCGCGCGCGCAGCTCGCATGTCGCAGGCGCTATACGACGTGTCGGCAATTACTGACCAAAAATTACAAAACTAATTAACAGGTTTTACTTGAACTACAATTATTACTACTTTAATATTTACTGCACACATTACTGCAAGTCTCAAATTCCTTGGTTTTCGCTTAGTGATAATTTTTGATATACTTATAAGGTTATGACCACATGCCAATAAACGATAAGAGAACATGTTTTAGTAGATAGCGTTAATGCTACAATGTATAAAGAACGCCTAGAAAGATATTCTCAGTGACAACCACTTGACAAGTCACAGAACAGGTTATGACCGTCCCATTGCAAGGCATAGCCGCTCACATATTAATAACGGACAAAGTTTCACGATCATCACAAAGTTAGCTATTCCATGTTAAATTCTCAGCTTCCTCTTTATATTTTCCTATAATCGAAACAACACGGAATAATACAATAATTAATTTCGTAAACACAAATCAAGTTAGGTATCGAATAACAACATTTATTTGATACCACACGAAAGTTTAGAGTTGCAAAAACACTGCGTCATTGCTATTATTGATTAAAACGTAGGTACTTTTATGATTAATAAAGTCCATATTTTTATAAACACAAAAGATAGTAATATCCAGTATGACTGTATGAGTCGTGCAAACATTTCATAACCATTACCAAGTCTAGTCTTCCATATAAGTTGTATACTGGACAACACATTTGTGTACGTATACTACAAAAATGTACCTTAATTTGTAGGCTATAAAGGTGGTATAAATATCTTTGGAATACTTGGGTGTGGAGTGTACGTGCGCGTGGTCACGACCGATTGAGTATGAGCGTCACGCGACTGCCGATGCCGTGGTGTTTCTCTTTCACAACATTGCTTAGTGTTGCCGATAGCATACCAGGCTTTGCCAGTTCAACGAATGGTACTACTCTTCTGTTTTCAGTAAGAAAATGCCATATTTACGTAACTCTAATTTTGATAGAAAATTATCTAAACATTAATCTATATAACAGCAAAAAAATAATCGGTAATTGTAACTTTAATGGTATCTGTATGCACATAATACGTGCCGAAGACAAAATTTAGTGATTAAAATAATACGCCAATAGTACTTATCTATACAAGAGATCACAGGGCATCGCGACTAATTGAGATATTTATAAGTTATATGTCATAATTCTTGGAATTATGACAAAAACCCACATGATATTTGCACATATATCTTTATAACCTGTAAATTCGCATGTAAAACTACCAGCTACATAACAATCACCCATAGATTTCTCCGTTCTAAGAATAGACGACGATAAATTTCGTTTATTGACATGTTTGTAACTGCTAACTACGCAGTCTTGTTTTTTAGAAAGTCGCATTGATTCTAAGAAAAACCTTTAATAATTTATAAGGCTACGTACTGTATACTATTGTGAATTCCTTTTGTAACGATATTTATTTGAAAGTAATTTATTTTTTTCTATCAAGAGCTAGAAAAGTCTTTTAGTACGGGAATGATATTAACATGAGGGTATTGGTGAGCATATTCCCTACAAGAATCGACTCAAATATTTGTGAAAAGTGATAGTTTCTCATTAATGTTTTATCCGATTTCGACCACGTATCAATAGATCCCTGTACATACTTAGCTCAAAGACTTCAACCAATATTAATCTGTTTGATAATAAAACTGTATCAGTTAAATACGATCACCTTATGTATATTTTGCTTTGTACAGCATTTGCCTACTGTAAATGTTATATCTAATACCAAAATACATAACAAGGAGGGCAAACGTATCGTGATATCAGTTACACAGCTACTTATTATACATCTATAACGCCCACGCTTACTTTTTGTTTTCGTACTGCGGCATTCGTGAAGTTTGCCAGTTATCCTATACTTATATTGAGTCATATTTCGGATAAAAGAAGTCCAAACAGGAAAGTCGCGATATGTCTCGAATCTTTGCCATTCCTTTTTGTTGACGGGGTCAATGCTTTTTGAAACAATTCTAAGGGACTATTGAAACTCTTCTCTAACAAAAAGTATCTGTTTTTTATACCCCTTTGCTGTTTATTCTTATTTGAAAGAGTTTTTGTTTTTTGTATTTTTAAATATATGACTTTTTGAAAAATTAAATAGTCTCCATTTAAGGAAGTACTCTAGAAGCAGCATCTCAATTTTGGCCAAAAATGGTGCAATAAATTACAATATGCTTTTAAATGACAATTGCTCGGGTACCGTGTAAGGTGTGAAGTGAGGAAGTCAGTCACCTGGGCACACAATAGTGTGACTCAGCGCACATCTGCCGAGGGTCCTACCTCTCAAAGTAAGACCGTTGCAATTGTGGAAAAGAGACCGCACTATACACTGTAGTACGGTGTCTCACTTCCACAGCTGCAAGTTTTACTTTAAGAGTTGTTGGTAGGTGTTTTGAACGTTTCGTTATTCGGTATGCTGTTACAGACCAGTGATTATTTATTCAGTCGAGTGATGACGGAGTTCAGCGTAAAGACAAGACATTAAAAATAAACTGTTCAAACTGCTCTTAGCCAGCGTAAACAAGCAACGGAGATGTATGCTAACTCAATTTTATCTTTACGTCATTAAATTCTGAGTATGACTGCGTATACAGGAATGCCTTGTTTATTTGAATAATTTAACTTAAATGTTAAGAAAATATAAGTTTTACTTTGTACTTGCTTTATTTACTTTTCCTTTGTCATTTTTAATATTTATGCCTGCCATGTTTTCTATTTATAAATTACTAAAAGACGAGGTAACCATTTTTGAATTTGCAAATTACTTTATATTCTAAGTAAAATACGACAGCAGCTGAGTTCATATCGTCTCTTGTAAGCACTTAGGTAAATTCTCCGAAATTACTTTCACAATTTTGCGGTGAAAATAAATAACTTACTTAGGGTAAATATTTTAGGTTTTGCCATTACGGTAATGCTTGAAAGCCTCTAAAACTGTGACAATATTTTTTTTTTGTTATGAGATAGGCACCTCTATCCCTTGCCAAGTCTGTAAGTGGGGCGACCCTGTAAAACGTAGACAATACATTTATTTTTATGTTCCCATACAAACAACACTAAAACACGATATTATAATATTTCATCCGTCCATTTTGGAACTAAACAGAAACCAATACAAATTGACTACAGTTTTAGCCAAGATGCGGTTAAGTCACGTCATGAGTCTAGCTCACATTATTTCTAAAAAAACTTCGCTAGCTGACCTAAGCAACCCACAAAATCCACCATAAATTACCGTGTTATGGGGAATCTAACCGCTTCTCTACTCCCCTCGAGTTTCCAAGACACGCGAAACTATCATTACAATAGAAACAAGAACGGTATAGAAAACGCGGATGAACGAACGAATAAAACATTCTTACGTTTTTTAGACAATAAATTGAGGGCCCGACGTAATATGTGTCGAGGTAATGTGTCTTTTATGGAAATTAATAAAATGTAGGGAAGCCAGCCCGCTCCCGCCAGAAACAGAAATAACTCACGATTTATACGTTCGCATGCTAATAATAGCGTGATAACTGTTATTTAGCCTAATTTGTACTCGATGACTTAATCAAAACAAATTTAATTACAAACTTACTTACTTGATAATATGCTAACTACTTAATTGAGTTTCATGACTCATTTACCTTTTTACATAGTTTTATTTGTCTGTAGAATTTAGACGAAATCCATTATTTTAACGGTTGTACGGAGTACTTGTAGTAATAAATTGTAATGTCATATTTACGACTGCAAGTGACCGAGTTGACCCAGACTTTACGCGCTGTGTGAGGGACAGTGACACACCGCCATTGCCGAAACAGAACACCTTTGTTTACGAAAACTGCCAGATGGATTGTAAAACTAGAATCTATAGCGAATATTATGTTTACAGTCGGTGGATTGGTAACTAGCGTATTTTTAGACCCAGTTAGCTAGTTTCCTAAACAATTTCTGAGTTTTCTAAATATTAGGATGATGAAGATTTCTTAGTTAATAGCTTTTTCTTTTGTAAGATTCACGCCAAATGATGAGACTTTGCTACGCGGTGCTAAAATGTAGAGATCTATATCTAGGTGGTTTTTAGTTGTTGCTATTAGCCCATAAAAAGAGCAACAACAATAAGGAAATTCCTTCACTAAATAAATATGTTCGCTAATAAGGTATAACACTTCCTATTCATGCTAAAATTACATGAGCTGCGTAATCTTTACAAAGTAGAACAAAAGCACGCGATGAAACATCCTTGCCCGACAAATACAACCTAAACCTATATAACGTAATCAACATTTTTTATGGTCATCCGGTGTTAGCAGCCATCCCGTGTGCGGGGTCACTGACCCGTGCGTCACAGCGATTCGCGAGCGGATATCGGTCACATTATAAAGTGTAATAATAACGGCATGCTTCAAATATGCCATGATTTCCTAATTACACATTATCGTGCCTGCAATATACCAAAGAATATGGTGGTGAAAATGTATGTGCAACATTATCGTGTGTACCATACATACTACGTGCAGATAATTGCTTCGACGTTTAGCATAATGCCAGATCAAAGTTCAAAAGACCTTTGGCTAATTATAGCTATTTACGTCCCGCCTTTTGTTGTACATGGTATGCGAATTAATCGAATCACTTTTTGCATCGGTAACTCGGGTCAGGGTATCGGATTAAAACAAATATCGAAAACCAACGCGTTCTTAATATGTACAACAAGACCAATGATGCGTAATTGCACGAGAATCACAATTAATGTACATTATCGTTTATTTCTTCTTTTGATTTGCTTTACATAACAAACTTGCCTTTTTCATCTATCATTTCATTTTCCTATTTATCACTATAGTTCATCACTTAGTCAAGGAATATTCACACTTCGTAATGATATTTCGACGGTGACATGAGTTGGCAAGCTGTCTAATATGTAGTTTAATTATTAACGAAACACGCTGGTGTAATAGATGGCTGGTACGCCATCGTGTTTCAATATTAATGTTAAAGTTTAATATGTCTGCTTAGCATGCTCTATTACTATCGCTTGATGTCATGTCAATGTGGGCCGATTCTGATAAATGTTGCCTTAATAAGGTAGCTTTAGGAGTATGATTCAGTGTCAGTGGTAGTTTGGTATAGTTTGTTGATTGTATACTGATTGGTGTGTATTTGTTCCAGGCCCGGGCAGACGGATCACGGGCACGGCGGCGGCGCGCTGGCGTACGGCGGCAAGCCGGCGGCCGGGGCTGTGGTGGCGCCGCCGCAGCCCCGCCCGCCGCCCGCGGCGCCCTACGCCCCGCAGCCATACCCCCCCGCACAGCTGCGCCTGCACCAACCAGGATATGGATCAGCGGCACTATCATATAGGTGGGTCTCACACATAACTACAACCTTTGTTTTTAAAATATTACTGACTAAGCTCTAAGAGTTCCTCAGTACTGCTCCAGAAAAATAAAGTCTCAGCATTACTAGCTATCCCATATAGAAGCTGTGAACTCGTCCTGAAGGGCCAATACAAGATAGATGCCTTTGTACTACAAACCGGTCTTACTATAGGGGCACATACGGTGGGGTCGCTTTTTCTTACATTTTATTTTTTGTACTCGCCTCGTGACGTAGACTGGCCATCTGCGACCGACTAGAGTTTCAGATAATAATAAACTATTGACTTTGAGAAAGACGGGAGCATGTCATTCAACGCAGTAAATCTATACTAATATTATAAAGAGGTAAAATTTGTAAGTTTGTATGTAGGGGGTAATCTCTGGAACTAATGATCCAATCCTAAAAATGTTTTCACTGGTAGAAAGCTACATTATTCCTGAGTGCTATAGGCTATAAATTATTTTTATAACATGTATATTAACCGAGATATCACAACTTTTGTCTAGCAAGTCGGAGAAAAATTGCTCATAAAACAGAAACATATGCATGCGCTGCCTAAACAGTTGCTTAAAATTGAAAACAATGTATGGCAATCTGATTTGTCTTAATGATTTCTACAAAAAAGTCCGCGACACCATATCTCTATCTTTTATATTTTACCTTTTATACGTCTTTTAACGTAAAAAAAAAAAATCGGCTTACTTACTTTGGTTATCAGTTTATCACTTCTGTCCTGAAAGTAGGTACCTAGAATGCTTTTCTTGATATTGTTAAAATTCGAAAAGTTTATTCGTTCTGTTGATATTGTTGTTCTGTGTTGAAAAATATTTGTTCGTTATTAAGATTTGGTGTTGTTGAAGTTTTGTTTTTGCGTATAAAAATAAAGTTGAATTGAGCACCCCCTCTTTTTATTAAAGTCGCTTAAAAAGTACTATGTAGTTAATATGAAACAATGATATTTTCCAAATTCCATGCGGACGGAGTCGCGGGCACAGCTATGTATAATAACTTAAGATGATCCGCGGGTGAAACCGCGGGTGACAGCTAGTGAATAATAATAGAATAATACACCTGCTTTATGCAGACTTGCCCAGTACCTAAGGCTGAACGATAACCTCCATATATGAGCAGACTAATGTTTCTCTGATAAAGTCGTGATCAAGACATTAGACAAATGAATTATATTGCAAGCTTTATCAAGATAACCTATAATTTCTGAGTATAGAAACCACGCAGTTAGTCTAGGCGTACGCGATTATCAGTAATATATTGGACAAGTTTTGAACGTAAATTGTTATAAAAATATCCCATGTTTAATTACAGTCAATGCAATGTTTGTCTTTTATAGTCAAAACTTTAAACATTATTTTCTACTACACCAAACTGCTATTTATAAACTAACAGAATAGAAAATGTGTTAGGTTTGAAGTTTTAACATGTCATACATTTATAATACTTTTGACATATAAAACCATCTGGGCATATACTCCATTTGTTTAGGTAATTAACTAAATGTAAACAATTTTGGTATGTCTTTTAAACAAAATGTGATCTTTAAAAATGTAAAATACGTTTTACAACTTGAAATACATTCAGATTTTCTAAAACTATAGTTAATTGATTTATAAGCAGTAATATCCAAATTAAAAATTATTTTTTTGGTTAAAAAGTAACGCCAAGATTGTTTACATTTAGTTAACTACCTAAACAAATGGAGTATAGTTAATTAGACATCCGAGATGATATTTCATCTTAGCGTAATTTATAGGACTTATACGCACTTACTTTGGTATTCGAATATACTTTTTAGAAACTTTAGGAAGTCTATTTTTAATTTAAATTCGGCAGTTTTGTAAAGTAGTTCCTAGGAAAAATATAAATTGCGTATAAAATAGTTAAGTTTCAAAACGTATCGAAGCTTAAACGCTTGGAGTATTCGTCGTATTCCCATTTCTTGCTAGAATAATAAAACAATACCCAAACTGGCCGTAAACATTTAGTGGAATCGCGAAGTTTTGCTATCTACTGGAACATTAACGGTCACGTCACGTAGTTGTGAAGCAGCATCACGTGCGACCTGCACCGCATATCAAGCGCTCCTTTTGTCATTCATAACCATCGTCTGTGAGCCAACATGGGAACATACAACTACCAATAACATACTAGAGTACTTGTAGCCAAATAAAAGGGACTAACATAAGGAAAAATGTAACTTGCTAAAATTAACTCTCATATTCGCAATATCAGTGTGAACATTTTAAACGATAAGAACGTTTGCGTAATTCGAAATGCAACGAGTCGTATGTTCTCATTACGCATAGCATTAAACTCGGCTGGATAGTCTTTGGGAAACGACACGTTCAGCAGTAAAATCGAGACACACTTCTTGTAATTACTTTGTGTTGGCATCAGAAAGAAATGCACCCGTAATACTAGTCACCGAGATCGTTAGCAACAAGGAAACACCAGTTTAATTTTCTTTTGTCGCTTAATTACACTTTTTCTTATGTTTCAACTTTGAATGGTGTTGTTGATAAAAGAAAACTCGGCTAGTAGCAACGGCAAAAACACGCTAAGCTCACGTAACACCCTAACTACTATAAAAGCAACGTAATCGCTAAAATTGCAGCCATTAGGCCTAATAAACATCTGATATGGAAGCCGGCATTAGCGGCGGTTAATTATGTCATCATCCGAATGTGTTTTTCTTGGGTTTTCAGTTTAAGAGCTGTCATGGTACTTTTACGCAGATTATACCCAGCGTACAGACAAAACAATGTGAACCGACATTACACCGAGATAAGGAAACAACACTATTGTACCGCCTAGGGTTGTCCAATAACAAAGTCCTTCCTAAATATTATGATTAAATTTCGAACATGGCCCCGCGCCCCGGGCCAAGTACTCGGTAATTTACAAAAACATCAGCCTTGTTTTTATATATTTTTTACTCTCGTCTATTTAAAAGAACCGTGACGTTATTTGATTTACGTTCAGCGTTTCGCAAAATTACATTTCCATGTAATTATTATGCGTGTTATTAAAACTTCTAGCTTTTAAGATGAAAAATATATTTTAATTACAGTCTTGTTTAAGATGTTTGTTCTTAGCGCGACCTTGAACTGAATAACATTTCGGTAATTATTACAGGGGCATTATTATCGGACAAAGAGTGTTATCTTTCGTCTGCTAATATGGCTCATGATTAGCAAACAATAGGCGGCCACATCTGTCGCAGGATACAGAAAACATGATAAACTATACTCGTGCTCTTAGCGTGTAGACGAATTTACATTGTAGTTATGTGGACTGACATACATGCAATGCAATATACACTAATATTAACTCTTGTCTTCTAATTATTGTCACGAGGTAAAAACGAGCGCTTGGTATGTTCGTTTGTAGGATGATGAAAATATGTCAGGGTACCAACCCTACATTTGGTGGCAGGCCTGGGAGATGCAATGCCCGTCTAGCGACGACAATACCCGCCATGGGAAACGATTACAATGTTTTTGCACAATACACACACTTAATAATTGAGATTTCATCACGAGAAGACAAGCTAAAGTCACCCTTAACCCCACGGCTCATAGTTTATTTTCCTTCACATTTTAAAACGGACTCAGATTTCACCGTGCGAACTTGTATTGTTTTATTTGTTATTAAACTTTGTTTTGTAATAATCTGATTAACTATAACTATGATTATTCTCATTCTGCGTTATCCTGTTAATTTGCATAGATGTCTGAAAAGACCCACTTTTTGCGATGCATAATATTTAGATGAGCTATTTATAAATCTTTGCGTTTGAGATATCAAAGCTTTGATTCCCCTTTCATAACGACTCACGTAATGTACACATCTGTGTTATTCTATCAAAAGATGTTTATATAATGCACTGCCTATAGATTAGAAACGTAAAATACCATAAGCTTTTTCGAGATCCATTGTACAGATAGACAGACGCACATCAGAACTCTCAAAGTAATAGCTTTTATTGACCTTTATTGCAAAGCATTACGGTTGCTTTTTATCAGATCATTAGCACAAAGGGAACGGATCAGCCGTTCCCTTGATCCTTTTTTATCCTTATTGTATTCTGAATAATTGACACAATAACTTAATTCAAAATTATTTGAGCTTTGATCAACATCAGATAAGAGTCCTAGATTCAACAACCATCGGTATTCTACTGAAGAATTTGACTTTTTAGAAAAAAACAATAGGGATGATGACAATATATTTTTTTAATGTTCTGATGTACTTTGATCAATAGTATTGGATACGTATTTTTTTCCGCAAACTAAAATTAACCAAAGTACAGTCAATGAAACACGCGTGACTTGAAGAAACTCTTTTGTATACATTTTGCGAATGCGTTACGTCTCAAGCCCCTCTCCTAAAGTTTGAACTAGTTTATTTTTGTTATTTTTTTATTGTTCAGAAAAGCACTTGTGTAATACTTTTTAATTATCTATCTGACAGACTAATTAGATTTTTACTTTAATCCTGTCATCCCTTCAGTATTGGAGATAGGTGACTTTGAACTAAATTATTGCTTATATTCTATATTATTTGAATGAAAATTATTTTAACCCAACTGCGGTCAAGCGCATGTGGAGTGCTTTGTGCGTCAAAAATGGAGGCAGCAGCAGGTGCATCCACATGTTAACCTTTATTCTAATCGTAGTTCTCTATTTTCTGCCGGCATGCAAAAATTTGATTGCCAGTGCTATAGTTATTTGCAAGTAGAGCATTGAAAACAAACATCTGGCCGTCGTCCAGCCTCTGATTATATTATACATATGAAGCATGTCAGAAATAGCCCGACAAATATCATTCACATGCATTTTACTCGCTTGAGTATTTTTAGCAATGCCACCTGCTTTACTCACAACTCGAAATAACACTACAAACATGTAAAAAAATGTGGGTTTGCAAAGTTTCCTTAGATATTTGAAGGTTTTTAAAAAATAATTAGAAGATATAATAAATGGTATATCAAAATATCAGTTTGTGCAATCAACTTATAGTCGTAAAAATCGATTGATTGAAAGGAAACGAACAATCGGGAAATGTAAAAAAAAATAAGTACCAACCTAATCAGTGCTGCCAATATAAACAACAAAAAACGTGGGAAATATCACATTAGTTCTACCGCTTGTGAATTTTTGTATTTTTTCTGTACTCGAAACTATAAAAATAGCAACACGCGATGTTTAAGCTCAATCACCTTCATTCGCAGCCATCGTAAACACGTGTGGCTTATTAAAATATTGTTTCTGCTTTATTTTATTACTATTTTACGGTAGGGTTCTTATGACACGACTTTTTAATGTCTTGGAATTCGTATTATCATTTATAATTATTAAAAAAAAACATACTGCATGCATATTTACTTTAACGGCTTCGCTTGCCTTTTTAATCAAGCTGAATATGTGTAGAGTTTTACGAAACATATTTTAGTGGTATACTTACTTGACATAACCCAATAAACGTACAGAGATAAAGAATATCGGATTGAAAGAATACAATAGTTATCTGCTCATGATTCATTGCCACGTGTTTTACGCCGACCAGTTACATTGTTGCATTATTAACTAAGTAGAAGACATTAATCTCTCACATTCGTTAGCGATCGTATTATTATTATTACTCGCAGACTTATCGGAAATGATATAACAGATAAATCATATTATCGATAGCCTTGTGTAATTAATACCCCACTATCTGTAGTAAAGCGATTTAGTTAAGCTATGTATTCTATACGTTATGTGTAAGATAACAGAGTCCATGGATTATCGTAAACAGCCTTTGGCCGTAATTGGTTCACTTACAAAAATGTGTCATGAGTTTATGTAACAGAGAAACCATATTTTTCGGTCGCACACGAGGTATAGTGGTGTCTAATATCATTTATGGCCTAAAACCGCTATAGCCCGGCGTGACTGGCACTACAACAATCAACGTGGTCAATTATTGCAACATAGCGACAGAATACCAGTCAGTTTCGCCCACGAATCATATTACCAAACCTGTTTCTGATAGACTAGCGCCTCCACACAAACTAGCCTTAGTATTCACGCGGCTACCACTTCCAAGAATCTGCTTCAAACCGACGAAATCCACACTCAATGCAATCTCATCCTGTTTAAAAAATAACCTAATGCTATAGACAGAGTATGACGTAACCATGATGGCGATACGCGACGACAATACGGCCGCGTCTGTATTTAGCGCGCCACGTTGGCCACCACGTGGTAGCCGGCCCGCGACGCGCGCTGAATAATAATAAAAAATAAACATTGAACCGAACGCGCCCGCCGACAGGGCTGCCAACATCACTAGAATATCACGTTATATGTTTGTACGATACTACGGTACTTATCTGTAGAGCTTCTTCAAATGTAACTCAGTTTGGCATGAGAACGGAATTTTATTGTAGGTACGGCTAATTGGTATGTTTACTAAATTGTATAATAAAGGGTAGCATTACAAGACATCGTTTTAATCTTCGTAAATGAAAACAAACAATGTTTGATTGTATAAGACTATAAAGCATAAGAATTACTATAGCAGCTATCGAGATAAACGCATGCAGAGCAGTTAGTCACGTGAGATATAAAATGATGTAAATATCGGACGTATGCACTTATTTGTGTATGGTTGCGACCCTGCCGGGACGGGCGGCGCGCGGTGCTACACTCGGCGCTCGGCTACAGTTAGCCGCCCCCCGCGCGCAACCTTGGCCTTCCCTGTCTCGGCATGCGATCGCCCGCAGATTACTAACAATACCTACGCATTATTTTCACAGCTCGCCATGTTTATTACGTCATCTCTAAACTTTGGTGAAAGTTTAACACTCGACAAAGTATAAATGCATCACCATCGCGAACAACGCGTAACATAACATGTTTCCACGACTTGGTTCTCAAGCCTTTCATGACTACGTTTCCTACTTCGCTAAAGTGATAAATGTGATTCCGTCGTTTTGTTTTATGTTAATGTTTATTGTGCTTAGACATTTACTTTTATTTCTACTTAGTTACAAGGCTGTATACGATCATTGATCTTTGCTTGCTTGTAAATAAAAATAAAGTGTCTGTCATATTGACAATGACAAACGCTATATGGAGAGTTTCCAAAAGAATAAATCTATATTTATAGTAATCAGTATTTAGTATTGATGATAGTAAACTGTTCTAAAATTATTACAGTATTGATGGAAGTATTCAGTATTGGTAGGTACTCATTTGAGATGGTGACTGCTTTCCATATTTTTCTCGTGCGTAATGGCAAGGATTTGACTCCAATATAATTCAAACCGTAATAGTTTATATGTGAGTATATAATAAGAAACTTGCACATAATATTCATAGCTTATTTTCATGGCTGGCATATTAGCATGATTGAAAGGCTGTCCGTTCTAAAAATGGCACTATGCCTGCCATCTGTTGCACGGAGTGAGAAACAGTTTTTAAATTGAGGTCGTTGACGGTTGACATTTAAAGGCATCCCGACAAGGAGGTATTATTACCGCACCAAAGGCATCGTCGCTAAAAACGGGACTGCAGACAACACAAATTGTAAATGTGGCAATCTTTCATCTAAATTCAGATTTATTACACGTACATATATTTTATTTTTATAACGCTCTTTATATTCTTCTAAACAATAAATACAAAATGCTTATTGCGGTACTGTTGTGAGTGTTGCCAATTACACATTAAGGAGTACAATCGTAAAAAATAACAATACTAAAACATACGCAATTAGTTTTATTTAAGTATTTAATTAATACTGCTATTTCGCGTAACAAAACCGGGCAAATGGCTAAATAATAAAAAAGTTAGATCATTTAATCTATTTTTAGAAACTACTCTCGCCCTCGCCGTGCCTTTTCCGCGCACTTAATCGACTTAATAGGGACCACAATTAAGATTTCTAGACGACAATGGCGCCGCTCTTGTAGCTGAGATCACTATAAGTTTCTTGTGCTACATTAAACAGATACGCTGTATTTTTGTGCCCCAGTTTACTAGTCTTGTTTATTTATTTTGTTTGCAATGTCGTTTAAGTAATAATAATTGACTGTACGATTATCATTTCATATTAAATGTCAATTCCGGACACATTTGGCAGAACCAGTTTAAAATGTTAAATTTTCAAGTTACTTTTGAAACCACTTCAATCTGCTTTGTATTTTATCTATGACTACATTGGTTTTTAGATCACACGTATACATAAATATTTTTTTTCTGATCGCCTGTAACGCGATATTCTCACTAACTTGGTAATTTAAATACTGATGGCATTACTCTCACTGGTCTTCGTACCTTACGAATTATCTAGGTTTACAGTGAGTATGCATTTTCGCAATAAAATTTATCGGACCAACGTCCCGATAAGCAGACAAGAAAAAATTATCACATATTGTTACTCAATCTTAATACTTCCTAATTCTTATCAAGGAAACTTTTTTTAATCAGGGTCTTCAAGTCAAATCAGGTTGTAATACTTTTTTTGTCACCAGGGTTCTGAATTATTGGTCTTAATTTTGTAATATAAATTTATATTCTTCGTAGAGTACAACGTTGCTCTGCTTTTTCTTTCCCCCCCTGCACTTATCCACCCTCGGACATATGCAACATGCGTGGCCACCGGCTGTTCTTGTAACCGCTATTTCGTGCCGTTATTTTAATTTCAATTCAAATGGGGTGCCTTCTCTTTGTAAGGATGGAAACTTGAATAAACTTGTTCCATTAATCCCTCACAAAATAGAAGCAATCTTTCATGGTTACCTCTCATGGAGATTATGAATGAGATCATTTGTAGAATGGGGTTGTAACCCAACTATTTTAAACTGGCTATCTGAAGCTCAAAGAAATCATTGCTTGAAAGCGTTCGGTACCAGACTATTTAGATTGTGGCTTCACAGTCCATAGTGCACCTTGATGAATCCCATTAAACATTATCAACGACACTGGTATGGTCTTTGTTAGCGCTTTGTTTTTTGATTGAGGATGTGGATATCTTCAAATGATGTTTAAAGTCCAGTGCACTGCGATATTGAGTATTCTAGTTTTTGACTAAGGGTTTCTAATGTTGTTTTGTGATGTTCCAGGGACAGCAGCTACGTCCGCGGCGGCGGTGCGGTGGGCTCGGTGGGCGGCGTGGGCGCAGTGGGCGCGGGCGCGGTGGGCGCGGGCGAGTACCGCGGCGGGCGCGTGTCGCTGCTGGGCGCCGCGTACCTGCCGCCGCCCGCGCCCGCCGCGCACCACCCGCCGCCCGCGGACCCGCCCCCCTTCAAGAAGATCAGGCTTACCGCTGATCGAACACCACTGCCGCACCACCAGCCGCTTAGGGTTGATACTAGGGTCAGTATACTCCTTTACCTCTTTTGCACAAAACAGAAAGTAGTTAAAGAAACTATACGAGTCGCGCAGAGTATGCGCAAGCGATCCCGCGACTATGGCTTTGGCAATAGAGGGGCCCGGGGTGTTTTTGGTTGGTGCGAGTCCGACATATCCCCATGCCATGCCCTCGGCGTGGGTTGAAGTCATTAGATTTTCACCCCGGACACCAAAAAAAAAAGTCAAAGAAACTATAGCTGTCGAAACTGCCTCTGCTGATCGGTCTAAGTGCCTTCCCAGAAGAAGACTTTCTACGAGTACCATAGAAACAAAGATTACATAAACATTAGTCCTCATGGTAGAGCGCTTAGAACTAAACGACCTCCTCCAGATGACACAAATTAGCGTACAACATTACCAAAAGCACCTATAGCAACAAAATTCAGAACAAAAATATAAACCCACATCATACAAAATAGCTCCTTCGATATCATCTTGAGACTAATAGAGTTGTTAACATTAACCATGTGTGTTTACATTACAGGAGCCGGTGAACCAGTACAGCACAGTGGAAGTGCTATCTCCCAACCCGCCCTCGGAGCCCACGGTCGAGGACCAGAGCTTCAGGACCACCAAGGATGACTTATTACAACAAATATCCAAGGTGCGCCATACTTCTACAACTTATTACCAGTCTAAAATGGTCCCTGGTTTCGGAAAGGCTGATAAATTGCCTACAACCATCCAATATCTTAGATTGATATGAGGATTGAGAAAAGATTATTTAAACGAATTCTGATCTTCGAAATGAGAGAAGTCAATGCATCCTTTAATATATACCTATAAGATCACCCTTTTGGATCATTATTACTATAAACACCAAGCTGATAGTCTATATATCTCTGCTATTTATACTCCTAATAGTATGATTAAGGTGGGATACCTCTATGTATACTCTTCTAAATCACGTCTCTTCAACCATCTAGCCTCCTTTTAAATTTGATCTTATCAAATCTCTCTTTTATTATTACTGTTGTGGGTCTAACGGAGTTTAATCTATCCACTTATCCCAACCAATTCAGAACTAATAGACGAAAATATAAAAACATCAATACAAATATTTTGTTCACTTTAAAGTTCGCTATACCTTAATACAACTGATGGATTGCAATATCTCAAAACTTGTATAAAGTGGCGGCTATTACGGCTGTAATAGCTGGAATAATAACATCGTTTATCCCGACGCTAGCAGACAGATCTAGCTGTATACCGTCGATAAAACCTATCAGAGCCAGACACGTTTAGGAGAGCTAAATGTTGATCTGTGTTCGGCTTTTATATCATAATTTTAACTGCGGTTATCCCAACATCAGCTATCTGATAATCGTTTTATTTTATGATCGTATAGTCATTAACGATTTCTTAATCGTATAAATGTTGAAATTAAAGTTTAACAGGTACCTCGCCTGCATTAAGCCGTTAGTGTCCTATTGCATGTCAAAAACCTTCGTTTCTTGCATCCACCGGTTTCTGTCAATAGCTGTTTAGAACAAATTCGCGTTTATTACATTAAGAAACATGTTATAAATTGTCTTCTTCTTGTCTATTAGTTGGGTTAATGTAATATGTAGGTTTTTCTAAAATAATCTCCATATCCTGTTCTTTTATACGAAATTACAGCAACACATTTACGCATGTTTAATTCCTTTAACAAGTCTCAAGTACGTCAACAATAACCATCATCTTTAAATCTACAGGTGGACCGCGAAATGGCGTTATCAGAATCAACGTTAACAAAGTTAAAAAAGAAGCAAGAAGAATTAGAACAGACTGCATCAAAGCCGGCGAGGGCCGAAGAACCAGAAGAGACAGTTCCTCGGCATCGGAGCTTGGCGCAGTGCGTCTACGCCGAGAACAGGAAAAAGGTTCTTACCCCATGTCACCCTATACCAGTATACTCATTGTCAGTCCACCCATCACTATTCACCATGTCAACAACTAACAAGTAACAACCCATTGCTAGGGTAGGGGGTGCGGGTTATTTTGCAGATTTTACTGTTTTAGAAGAGAATTGATATGTATAGTCGTAGCTTATAAGTATAATAATTTTATCTATCAAACAGGATATATTGTTAAAGTTGTCAGTGACGTTTCTAGACAGTAAATATAGTATGGTTTTGCAATTTAGAACGGAAAAAGGAAACAAGCTAAAGACGGGCCAAAAGTGGAAAATAGTTCTCTTAATGAAGTTTAGTTATTTTCCATTATTAATAAAATATTCCCTAATTCTTTCTCCAGGAGGCAAGACTCCTCTTAGGGAAAGTATTTTAATTTAATGTCGCGTAAGTTATATGCAATGTCTGTTTATGATAGAAAATATTTATCTTAAGGGATATTAGTAGTGTGTTAGCACTATATCAAAATTGCCAGATACCAATTTGCGTATAAAAATACCATTCTTGGTGTTGTTTCTTATAATATGTTATAGACATTGGAGTCAAACTGCAAAATAACTCGTAGATAGTAATTCTAATGTCATTTTAATATCATTCTAATCCATACATGAAGTTCATAACGATCTCACGCCATGCTCACAGCGGAATGTAAAAACTACATAGTGTATCAGTTGGGTCTATCTGAGAGGTAAAGGATTAGGTAATACCTAGGTATAGTAAATATGTTAGCTTTTTAAAATTAGGATTCAATTGAGAGAGGTCTATATGTGGTGGACTCGTCTTAGGTTCTACATTTTTTATAGTCGTTCAGTCTTTTAAATTGTCCTGAAGGCACAAGCACAAAACAGCGTGTAAAATTCAGAATTATATGTAAAAGACTTTATTTTATGATTAGCGATAAGTAAAGTTCTTAGTCTGAAAGTTATGGTGTAAAACATGGTTATATTTGTATGAATAGAAGTTATGTTAGGAAAAAATATTGTTTAGGTGCGTACGTGGTTAACAATTACAATGTTTTGTATCAACAAGTCGTGGCCAGGAAAACAAACGTCTGATACATTTTATGTTTTTTTTCGTTCCCAGATCAGCATGGATAATAAGCGGCAAATGGTATTTATAATTTGTTTTATAAACTATTATAAGTACTAAGACTTTTTATTTTCGTAGACATTATTTATTCATTTTCATTTTATTTTGTAGATCGTATGAATATATGTTTTATTGTTAGTTGTATAGCATGCGCGTAGTTATATGTATGTATTATTATCGCTGGACAGTTTGTGCCTACAGACGCGGCACTCTGTTCTCTCTTCGCCATTATATCAGTGTTCACTTAGAGGTGGGATTTTAACACTACTTACATATTTACTAACATTTCCAACTCATTTTTTTACAAATATTCATAATTTGTTCCATGTTATATTGTGTTAAAATGTCACCAAGGTCGATTATGTTTATGTTCTTGTATCGTATCGTAGTATGTGTTCGTTAGCTGTCTGTTCTCCGCTCTACTGCTATATAAGTATGTAACGTGTGTGTGTCCCAGCAGGCATCGTCCGCGCACGCAGTACTGTCGCACCTGGGCCCGCCCGTGCTCTACCCGCTCTACAACCAGCCGCAAGATACCGAGGTGTATCATGAAAATATTAGGCGACATAGAACGTTTAGAAAACGACTCGCCGAACACATACGGAAGCTCAAACTAGAGGCGGAAAAGGTAAGCACTATTTTTTTAAGCCTAAAGTAATGGGGTTAAACTTTGTATTGTTAAGAAATAATGCACTAGAAACGCTTTCTTAAACATTGTCGGATTTACTGATATATGGATCCAATTATGCCTGCCAGGCAGTGCCAGGCTACAAGTTTTTTAAAATAAATTGAGTTGAAGTTCTAGCCAGTATCACAAGGAAATCATGTATATTGATGTAAGCATGACTTCGTTAAAACAAATAAAATAATTCCCTATTTATTCTCTAAATTACGAGGCCTAATTTCAGGATCGATTTCATAAACAAGCATTAAACTTAATAGAAACGTGGAACTTTGAGAAAGTGAATAACACAAAACATTTTCAAATTAATCTCTTCTTCACTAGCAATGTTACAACTACATAAGTGTAAATGTTCAAGTGAATCCATACGAAACATTTTCAAATTAATCTCCTTTACTAGCATAGTTACAACTAAGTGTCCATATTTAGTGCAATAACAATAAGTGTATGTATTATTTGCAGCGGGAAGATGCGTTAGCGGAAGCATACAGCAGACGCGCGGCGGAGTGGCTGCGGCGCGTCGAGCGCATCGAACAGGGACAGAAACGGAAAGCAAAGGATGCGCGGAACAGGGAGTTCTTTGAAAAGGTACACAATATATGTCTTGATGATCTAACATATATTAGGTCGGGGAAAAAGGTTTTTCGCATTTTAGTATGTATGAACTTGTAATAAAATCTTTTTGGCTATAGTATTTGTATCCGGCTGGTTGTGGTAGAAGTCAAAGTTAAAATTTTAAGGAACATTATTCCAAATTCTAATTTTATTAAAGAGATTTTATTACAAGTTCATACATACTATAATGCGAAAAGACTTTTTCCCCGACCTTTTATTATTGCGGCACAAGGATCTTTTGGCACATCGTCATCATTCCCCTGCCCTTATTATTTGGGGTCGGCGCAGCATGTTTTTTCTTCCACACGATCCTATCTGGCGTCATCTCGGTAGCAACACCTCTTAACTTACCTCATTCATGCATGACATTAACATAAGGGCGCCGGTGTGCATATTCTAGACAAGCATCAACTTAACTTATGGCCAAAAATTATGGTTTTTCATATATGACGGTTTTAGTTCCGATTTCGACCACGTGCAAAAAGGTCCTTGTAGCACTATACCTATATTATTGGAATGCCAAAGAATATTACGATAGGGGTCATCGGTAAACGAGCTGAGTTCCTCATAGATACCGTTTCTTGATACGTGAAAGATATTTGAAGGAAATATTCTAACCGACTAGTGACTGGTACAGGCTCAAAAAGAGCTTCAATTATTCAGGTACCTTCTCCATACTAATTACTTAATAAAAGCATTGGGATATTATATTCTTATTATTTTAAAATTTTCATGCAGCCATAAATAATTCATTAAAAAGAATTAAATTATTTTAATTGTGATGATGATGTTACTGTTCTTAAGTGTTGCCCATCTCTCGATATAATAGTTATATGTACCAACTGCGACCAACGCCTTATCTTAATTATATCTCAACAGCTCTGATTCATCACTGACGAGCTCAACACTTGTCACAATACTTATTATATATTTAATCTGTCAAAGACTCGCTATCTCTGAGTGAAAACTTGCGTCAGTATTATTTTTAGACCTAAATCAAGTTTTGTCGGAAATTGATCTTTGATTTACGTTTAGTGCCCTTTAATGACCAGAAGATGAATGAAGTAAGAACATTTTAATTTGTGTGTTGTGTTTTGTATTAAGTTATCTTGGTCGTGACGTAAATAGTGATGAAATTATATTGTCCTCTTAATCTGCTCATACCTAATAGTTGATTCTCTGTAAGACAAACTTCACGAGAGCCAAAATATTGAAGTTGTATAGTGACACTGTATTTCTAATTAATCTTATTTCCAATTTTAATTTGAATTGATAAAATGGCACAGATTTTTTCAGTTCACATCGGACTCACCGAGTATTTCTTTTTATAAAAGGGACTTACGAAAAAAGGCATTCTGAGTTCACCTAAAAAAAATGTTGATCAATTGATTTCATTTAGTCCTCTCACTAAAACTATACCAAATGTAGTTAACACTTAGCTAAAACATAGCGCATAAGAGATAAGTTTGACTTTTGATAAATAAAGATTGATTTTGACATTTATTTGTTACCAAACGATTCTAACCTCATAATCTCCACAGGTATTCCCCGAATTAAGAAAGCAGCGGGAAGAACGCGAGCGTTTCAACAGACTGGGCGCGCGCGTGAAGTCCGAAGCGGAACTGGAGGAGATCGCGGACGGCCTGCACGAGCAGGAGCACGAGGACAAGAAGATGCGGTCCCTGACCGTCGTGCCGCCGCTCCTGAGGGACCCTAATGATACCACGCCTATTTATATCGATACTAACAGTATGTTACACTTGTGTTATATTGTGTAAGGGTATAGTAGACTGGTGGTTACTATGCCAGTGACTATTGTGTGGATTGTTCTGCTAGTTCGATTCTGGCGTAGGATAAGAATATGTATGATTACTTGATAGTTATATAGAGCTCGTATAAGTAAACCGTTTTTGATGGAAGAAGAATGTACATTAAAGTGTTTCAAATGACGATACGTAATGTGTACGTACTGCTGTAAAATACGTCTACACAGTGCTAAGATTTAAGTTAGTAAATGCGTTATGGATTAATTTAATATTGCTCGTGCTCACTAAATTAAATAACACCAGTAGGTGAAGCTATCATAGTTTTAAGTTTGAACTGGGCCAGACAGACCCTGTTAGACATTAATTCTTTTAAAAAACACACTTACATTCACTAACATAGTTGCGACTGCACGGATAGTTGATTGATTACCGCTGTGTGCGACGTATCACGAGTTCGATGCTCGCGTGGAACAAGCACTTGTGGATCGCTCATATGCTTATTCTTAGAGTGGGTGTCTTTGTGCATGTGAATTTAATATCTGTGAAATTCCCCGTGACCCAAGGATTAATATATAATTCGTCAGTGCGGAAGTAGTTATGTATTTAAAAAAGCCAGGCCAGGTAACAACCTATTACGGATAAACGTAGAGTATAGAAACCTCCACTAACATTTTACATCTTTCCAGGACGGTGTATGGACATGGAATCCGAACACAAGGAACTCCAGCTCCGCAACGTCTGGTCGCAGGCCGAGAGGGAACTGTTCCGGGAGAAGTACCTCCAGCACCCGAAGAACTTCGGCCAGATCGCCTCCTTCCTGCCGCGCAAGAGCGTGCGCGACTGCGTCAGGTATGCGTGCGTTACTTGTACATACCCACTATATATGGTGGGGGTAGGACACGCCCGCTCTTTCTGTTATAGTGTTTATGGCATTGAGATAAGGTCTATTTTTGTGTTTTCTGGTTCGTTTAATTTGTACAACCTTAAGATGCGTTTAGCTTAGTCTTTTTATCATCATCATCACCATTATAGGTATTTTTTTAATGTTTGATAGATGATTTAGGTAGCGTCAGAATTGCAGTTACACTTTGTGGCCTCAAAATAAGGTCTATTAAAATTAATAATGTTTTAAATTGTTTAGTAAATATATTTTTTGGCTTTTGCGAATGTGTTAATGTAAAGATTCTTCTTTTTTATCTCAATCATGATTATTGATTGTACAGTATGCAATCTTATATGACAATGTCATCACAATGAGACAAGGTCTGGCTAGAGTGCTATAGTTACCATTCATGTTCATTTCACTTCTAATAAGACCAGATATGGCTCAAAAAATCTATGTTCTAAATTTCGACTTGCACGGAAAGAGAAGGTGTGGCCTATCCCTGACCGGCCCACATATCGATTTACGTCTAATATTATATCTTTATACAACAGATTCTACTACCTATCGAAGAAGGCGGAGAACTACAAGCAGTTGCTACGCAAGCCGCGGCAGAGGCGGTCGGCGCGCAACCCGCCGCGCGCGCAGCCCGAGCCCGAACTACCCGCCGGTGTCACCACCAGGCTACAGCGAAGCCAAGGTCTCTATACTGTTATAATACACCCTTTTTTGTAATGGAAATCCTGATAGGCTGTCCCTCGTCAGGGGGGTTGACGAGTGTGTCAGAATTTTACTGGCTAAACCACTGGAGCGTCCTCATCTGCCTATGGCCGGGGGTACGAGGTTCGTTTTCGTATTCACCGCGCCTTCGTGTTATAATGAACCTTACTGGTGGGATATCCTCTCGCCGATGCATGTGACTAGATCTTTCATGGAATTTATTGTTCTTCGAACCTGAAACTTCGTTTTTGTATTGAAAGATACTTTTATCCAGAAAATAATAATATTAGCAAATTTTTGCGTCATTTGCATGTGTTATGCATGCAGTGCATCAAAAAAAATATAAAATTCATCTTAAATGAAACTCCTTGTGGACTATCATTATTGAATCTTAATTTAACAGCTTAGCTAGCTTATTAAAGTACAGTAGTGGTCAAGTAATAGCTTACCTAGCTTAATAAACGACACTAGCGATCAAGCTATCACAAAAACCGGATCTCCGGCCACCGGTGACCGAGTAATCTTATAAACGCGTGTTTAACGGATACTATTACGTACAGGTACGACAGCGCGGGGCACGGAGAACAAGGAACAGAGCATGGACGAGAGCATGCCGCTGGCGAGCGACGCCGTCACCTGCATACCCATCCCGCCCGCTGCGCCCGCGCATCCGCCCAGGTCAGTGCACACGCAACTATCATTAAGCAAAGCAAGATCGTTATAGGTCGCTATAGCGATCTTGTGCTGGGTATAGAACTACCCAAATAGAAGAGGAAGGTAAAAACGGTTTTGGGACCTGTTGGTCTAGTGGTTAGTGACCCTGACTGCTAAGCCGGAGGTCGTGGGTTCGATTCCCACCGAGGACAAATGTTTGTGTGATGAACAAGATCATTTAGAAATATATAAGCATGTTTATCAGCTGTCTGATAATCATAACAGAAGCTCAGCTTAGCTTGGGATCAGATGGCCGTGTGTGGATATTGTCCCAAGATATTTATTAGTTATTAAGGAAACGCTGCTCTGATTTACTTACTGAACGAAAATGTTCCTAGATTTTAATTCCGTTACGATAAAATACAACAAGACAGAGATATTCTATGTGGTTAAAAACAAAAGCTTTCACGCCAGTTTTTACGTATTTTAGATTTAAAGCCGTGACTTCGGCTTGACACTTGACTCGACACGTTTAGAGACACTGTAAGTCATCTGCCGCGTCCGTGAGAAAACCAACTGATAAATTATACAAGCCTAAAGTCATTTAAGATAGCCAGCGGCTTTTCCGGGCCAGACTAATTAAACAAAATAAAAATCTTTGTTAGTTAATATCACAATTTATTATGACGCTAGAAGAAGAGAGCCAAGTATTTTTTTTGTAATTAGTTTTATTTTGTTTTTTATATTTGTCATCTGCAGTGTCAGAATAAAAAACGTAGCATGTATTCTAATTGCAATAAAATCTCTACCAGAATCCAATTGACTATTGTATATGGTTGATTAGGTCCTATGTGTTATAAATGAAGTTCTATTTTCACTCGTACTCTATAAATATAAATTGGATCAGAAAATGTAAGCACTCAAAAATTACTACGAAATATGAAATCTGAATTATTTGAGTCTTAACTAATATTCACCACAAATTATTCAATGTGTTTTAACTAATTAATATCATCTAATTAGCCAAGATAGTTTAAATATTATATTATAATTAAGACAGAACTAACGTAACATTCATAAATAATAGCTACATAGTAACTTGGAATACTAACTTTATAATGTTTACAGAATATAATTAATACAAACACAGCCTAAAACCAAACATTAGCTGTTAATCTACCGGTAACCGAATATAGATAAAATCTATTATTACTACTGAATTATCATGTTTACATTGGCTATACATGAAATAATGACACAATCGAATGATCAATACATATTATTAAGGCACGGTTAATACATATTATTTACTAGTTTTGTCCCGCGGTTTCTAATAGCTGCAAAAACGTAACGTAAACGTAAGTAGCTTATGTGTTTATCCAAGTTGTCAACGAATTTAATACCTAATTTCATCATAGTGGATCCAGCCAAACCCAGTTTAACCGTGAAAGAGTAACGAACATCCATCCATCGATCACATTTAACCTTCGCGTTTATACTATTGGTAGGATTTATACACCCGCACAAACTGTTACGTTATTCGTAGAATCTATTTGTTTACAAAGTTCCACTGTACCAAACCAAACCACACCAAAGAATCTGCAATGAAAAAGAACACAAAAAAAAACCAGGACAGCTCTCGTAATAAACGTAATATTTCCTCAATTTCTATACAGAGAGATCCGGTACGATTCCGTAGAGTCGGGTCGGGCTTTTTAATTACACCGTGTCAACATTGAACGGCTGCCGGCCGATGAATTATTCACCGATCGCTCGTAGAGACGGAGAGCGGGTTTTTTGCCCACTCCTTGACTGTGGCCTTTTTTCCTTGTTTGTACATCGCGGATATAATGTGCTCCTGAGTGGATGAGGGAGTTACCGGCAACGGAACATTGTCTTAAGAAGTATTCTTCTAGCTATAGATGCGACAGTATTGCTCAGTTTTGTCGAGGGTGAATGTACATACTTAGGTTTAAGTGATTGTCGAGGGGAAATATGAGTTTGAATTAAGTTATTTTATGATCAGTATGTCTGCAGTTGAATAAACTATTTAAATCTTAACTGAGACGTATAAAAACGATTCATATCTCGATACTTGTAATTAGTTTTAATTTGCTGTAAATTCTATTTTTATAATAAGAAAATGAAACGTAAGAAAAGGAAAGAGAGACCTTTATAAATAAGTTAGTTACCTACGGTAAAGTATATAACATTAATTTTTGCTGCCTATGAAATCTTTATTAATTTCTCGACAAATTGGAAACCTTCGCTAGTGATACTTAAACTTTCATTACATTACATTTAATTAATAGATACATAATATACATATATGTATATTACATAAAGTTATTTAAACTTTATAACTTTATAGATATGTTCAGATTCCAATGAAATTATTTTATTAGAATAGCTAATTGAATTTTTGATGTTTCTATCAAGAATTTAATTCCATTGAGTGAGTTAACTCCCAAATCTAATTTTCATAAAACGATTCAAAATTTGTTGGAAAAAGACGTATTGTTTAAGCAAAGGTTCGTTTAATACCCTCCACTCTACTGGGGACAGGGCTGGACTAAGATCCCACACCGCGTAGCAATATTCTAACAAGTTAAGTTATTTTTTAATTATAAATTATAGATAAATAAATAGAATATTCTTTATTACACACCACATGAGAAACAAATTTCACAAACATAAAAGTTGATGATTTACTATCCATAAAAAAAAGAATAAAAGTCGTTTTTTGAAAAAAAAAATCATTTTTTTTAACCTCCGTTTAGCATAATGTTTCGATTGTTGTGTGTTTACAGTTTCTAAGTAACACATATCAACAGTTTAACATTTAAATAAATGTCATAATACTTTAACAACATTGTTAAAGTTTTTGTTACAAATATTTGTGTCCAAAACTTTAATGTACGTTTTCATCTGCTTTAAATTACAGCAAACATTTGTAAATGTCAAGTATTTTTATAGCGTAACTTTTTATGACTTACTACCAATGTTCCCGCCTTAATGTTATTGTTTCTCAGAATGCTAAGCTACAAGTAAGTCCGTCTCTGCACAGCAATGTTTGCACGACCACTCACTTTTATGAGCTTCAGACAATGAGAATAACTCAATTTTTCATCGACCAGATTAATCGTTTAAAATTCATGTATTTTTATTTCAATCAACTTGGGAACTTTGTATTTATTTTATTGGATCACTTCAACTTGTGAGAGTTAGTTTTTAAAGTGACTTCATTAGTAGTTGTAAAGAGTTTTTATGTCACTCAACGTTAATTGAGTTATTTCAAAGCTAAGTTATTTTTTGCGAACTTTATAGCTTGAATTTTTAAACTGCTTTTAGTTATGTGTCCTCTTGACCGATTTTTGCCATGAAACGCTATTACTATAAGAGAAATATGAATTTTATTTTCCGCATCCCTGGACAATGCACAACATCCGTCTAATCTCATTGCTTATTCCAAAAGCTTGCGTTTCTACTTCATTCTTAAAAGTATTTGTGACAACGGAAACTGGGTGAATTTAATATATTCCATCTTATACGAATAAGAAACCTTAGATATAAATCGTTTGTAGAAGTAATAAGAGAGAAATATAAATATGTATAAATAATGGGCGTATGTTGTGCGTGTGTTGACAATCACTCCGGTGATTATTTGCACAAGACTCCCGCGGGAATCATGCCGGGATCAAATCAGCATGCGCGAGGGACGCACGCCCCGATACGTATCGATATCGATAACATTTGTAATACCTACGTGATTAATCTTGTTGGGAAATTATATACATTACAATTTTGTTATTATAACAAATAGAAAAAATACAAATAAAAAATGTTTAAATGTGTTAATTTTATAAAATAATGACGTGTATTTTCAATTAGAGTTTTAATAATGAGATGACCGGATTTAAAAATCCATTAGTGGTTTTTAATTGTATTTCCATATTATTATTATTGTATACCTAATAGTTACGTAACAAATATTAGCTGACCCCATCATTTTTCCCATTCATATCGATAACTCGATATCTGAACATATCGATGAAAAACAAACACCGCAGAGCGCATCACTATCGCCACCGTTTCTCCCGACACGGCTTGTTTAGATTTTTACGCAAACACAGGGCCGACCCATCTTTCTAATTGCCTTAATTAAAAGCATCTACCAATCGAGAAAGCTAAATACGGGAGGAAGAGGGGAGGTATAAAAAATAGCCTCTTTCGGCAATCGTTTGATTTTCATGTTTACTCATAGATGTGATGGATACCAATACTTTTGTTTCGCATATTGCTGAACTATGAACTCGAGATTTTACATTCCGTTTTATGTTTTTAAAACACAGAAACAGTCGCCATATGTAGTCTTTCTGATAAATGTCATGTGTGTTTAAAATCGTGATCGTTGTTTACGCGTCGATATTTTCGATGCAAAAGCGAATAAAAAACCCGCTTCGTGCTCACCGTTCTGTAAAACGCACATCATAAATAAAATGTCCAAAAACGGACAAAAAATGTTAAAATATCGTCGCGCGAATCGCATGTACTATTCAAAAAGGGATGAGATTAATTTGATTGTCGGGTTTACCCGGCGACCCGGTGTTTGTGCAAGGGGGGGAGCTCGCCCGCGGATAATTACCACCCCGCCTGGCCCGTTATTTATTGGCCAAATTTTAATGATGTTCAAATACCAGGGAAAGCTGCCGATTTTGACAGCTCAGCCTTACTATTTTTTAAGCTTAGTTTTTCAAATTGTACAGTTTTGCAAAATGCTGATTTTGCTTGTTGTTTTATGGCATAGACAGTTGTTATGTTCATTTGTTGACGTGTTTGTTTCCAATTTATAGTTTCTGGTTGTTCTTTTAAAAAATCATGTTAAATATTATTTATCCTGAAGTCACTAAGAAAGAATTGCTAATAAAGAATTGAGAAAAGGTTTAAGAGTTAGCCAAGTGAACTGTTGTTCGCAAACGTTTATGAATGATTAAACTGTTTTACTTTAAAATAAATTTAGTTACCTAAACCACATTTAACCAATCGCAAACTCTTAACTACTTAACATATTTACTCCAACTTACCAACTGAAACAATACATCTATTTGCATTCGATCTGAGTCTAACCGATTAATTGAATTCTTTATCTCTTTACAACGGATGGCCAATGTCTCCCACCCCCGCCCGCGGGCCGCGAGGGGTAACCGCTGGTAATTAAAAGAGAGGCGAATCCAGCTAATTATGTTTGCCATAACTCCCCGATGCACCGCCCGGCCCGGCCTACGCTCTGATTGTGTTTTGGTTTTATAATTAGCTGGCAATTTATTGCCATTTATAATTATAATTAATCTCGTCATAAATTCTGCTATTTTCAGTTGTATGTAACGAGTTTGTTTTTCCAGATTAATATTTTATTTTTGTGATATAGTGGTGATGGGCGTTTTATTGTCGATTATTTTAATTAGTATAAAATTATTTAATCCGTTGATAAAAATGGGCATCATGGTCATCAGATATATGGTCAGATGGATGTCTCGGACTAACAACGATAGATTATCGTCCTTACAATTTTTATTAGCGACCCCGAACATGGAATTGCCGATTTATTCTTGTCGGTAACTGATGATCGAAGAAGCATTTTTCGCAGTATTCTTAACCTTCCATTTCCCCTTAGGTCGGAGTTAATACGAACGCCTCCTCTGCCGCCGTCGCCGCCACCAGCGTCGTCGGCGCCGCCGGCTCCGGTCACGTCCGGCGCGACGTCGCTGAGCGTGGCGAACAGTCCGGCGGCCGCGCCCACGCCCCCAGCAGTGGACGTGCCCTTACCGCCCCCCACCACCTCCGATGTCACGCTCACCATCACGGCTGTCACGGTATGTATCAATAGCTAAGGTTTCTTAAGTATTAACATGTGAACTTTCCACAAAACTTTTTGAAACAGGAACAGTAATGCCCAATAGTGTGCTTAGCTTTTAATTAACCTTCGATTGTTGTAAGAGGACTTAAATATATTGAAATAACTAAACACCTTCAAACACGACAGTTTGGCAGTTTAGTGATAAGTTATACCACCTATGTTTGTTAAGTTCATAATTTTATTAATAAAAAATAAACTCAGTAGTAGAAATAATCCAAGGTATTATTGGGCAGTTTCTGTAATATAATACCTTTGCGGCTTACAAGTTAATTTTCGACGAATTCTTTCAAAACATTCCTACCTAACAACCAAAACGAGCAACATATCTAACCAGCTCTTGTTTGGTACAGTCGGCATCAGCATCAAGTTCGCCAGCGTTGTCGACGGCATCTAGCGTGACGTGCATCACGTCGACAGCGGCGGCGGCCACGCTCTCCGCGCCCAGCATGAGCTCGGGGAGCGGCAGCGCGCCGCCCACGCCGCAGCCAGCACAGCCGCCCACGCCCACGCAGCCGCCCTCCACGCCAGAAACCGGTGAGTTCTATGCACTAATGATTCCTACAGGATTATTAGCGGATGATGTCTCTAACAGTGTTTCCTACAGGATTTTTGGTCAAATTTGTTTTCATTAATAATATCTAATAATTTATTTTATTTTTATTTATTTACTCAAACAGATGTCTGTTTGAGTAAATAAATTACAGACATTACAGACGTTCTTCTTACAAAACTAGGCTGACAGTTTACTTATAATAAAGAGAAGTAGCATCTGCAGCCGAACTAGGTGTGAGCCTGTATCTCAGCTTGCAGCGCCCTTCCCCTCAGGAACAGTTTACAAAGTAACCTAAATTAGTAAAATGCAAAAGGTTATCATATTTTTTTTAGTCTTAATAGTCCTGATAATATTCTACGAATTATTCCTTGAAGTTGGTATCAGCAATATAATTTGGCACCTGATCTGCAGTTGGTCAATATTTATAGTGATTTAGGAATTACAGGCGATACACTTGATGACTAATGACACTTGGGATTAATGCTTGAGGCATAATAATAAATTCGTAATAAATCGATGGATAAAAAACAGCTAGTTTTTAATTAGCGCGGTTCAGATAAATTCATAAGGATTATGATTACATACGCATCTCCTTCGTTATCAGCTTTAGGTAACTTATGATAAATCGATACGTTCAGAAATATTTACTTTCACTCAAATGTTAATTACCTGTCATAAAGTTTCGCAGTTGGTTTGTTAAGTAAAATTTTACATGGTTCTAAAGTTCTAGTAGTTTAACGTAATCGTCATTGATAAAAAATGTCGTAATTTTTTCCTACAACTCTAAACCTCCGCAAGTAGTTTTTCGATCAATTTTAAAATAACAAGAAAGAAAAGTTAAAGAAGTGTCGATGTGACATCGACTTTATTTAAATTGATGCGCTCAGTATTTCACGACAAAAACAATATTTTAAATAGCCATAAATTAAAGACAACGTTTATCACGTCTCCAATACTCTGTGAGATTTGTTACTTTAATCTAATATCTTACGATTCGCTCTTCTAACACCTGTGGAGCAGCTACATGACACTGTATTTTCAATAAATAAATAATTCTGATTACGAACTAAGGTGTCAATTTATTAAAAATTAAGTAGTTTATTAGGAAGTACCTAAGTGTATTATTAAAATCAAGCTGCTTTTTTACCTAATGTACTATAGCAGTTATTAGCCTTCTAATTTTTAACCAGACTCAGGAAAAATATCTCAAATTAAACACGACACTCCTTTAAATATTTATTATTATAACAATATTACATTTAACCGAAACACATTATCCCCTACTCCGCTTAAGCTCGCTCGAGATCACTTGCATAATACTGATATGTACGAATTCACTACGACACGCGACACGCCACTCGTCACATCCCTCGCTCCTCTCACTTGGTGGCTGTGGCCGTGGCCGGCACCAGGGCTGGCACCAGGCCCGGCATGGCCGTGGACGTGGACGGTTCCGGTTCCGGCTCCACGTCCGGTTCCTCAGAAGTGGCGGTCTCCTCAGCGTGGCAGCGCTTGCGATGCTTGTGCACGAAGTAGTAGGAAGGGAACTTAGAGCCGCAAGTCTTGCACGGGTAGTAGTGCAGCGTGGTGCGCGCCTGGGACTTGCGGTGGCGGCACGGCCAGCCGCGCTCCGGCGAGTCCTGCTGCCACGCCACGTTGAGCACGCGGCTGAAGCGCACCGGGCCGTCGCACGACGCGATGTCCAGCACTGTGTTGCTCTGCCGCTTCGGCGGCTCGGGAGCCTCGATGCGCTCCACGTCCAGCTCGCTCGATGTAGTGGATGATGGTGATGGTGGTGGTGGCGAGGCAGGCGGAGACGGCGCCCTGGCCCGCCTCGGTACGGGACGATGCGCCCCCGGAGGCGGCGCAGGCCTGGCCACACAGGGGCTGGGCCCCAGCCACGCACGGTACAGAGACAACATGCTCGCTCGCCGCCGCTCGTCGACTGCGAGCCGTGCGCAAACCGCACCACTTTATATAGCCCGCGAGCTACCTCAAGTTTACTTCAAAACTTTGATTTTTCCTATGAATGTCTACGTTTTTCTGCTTTGTTATGATATTCAATCCCTTTATTATCTTTCAATCTGATAAATAGTTATTGTTTTTCATTTCTATTCAAAATATCACTGAAGTGTCGATCTTTAAATCGCTTTAATATTACGGATTTTAATACCGTTTTACGTACGTTTACTATGAATTGAAAACACTGATTAACAATCGTCTTTAGCCGTAAAGCTATTCAATTCATTTATGTCGTTTGTTATTAGTATTTACACAAAGTGGAATATGAAGCGTGCTCTGTGAATCGCGGCGTCCCTCGGCAATAGCCGGTGTTCAGCCACTGTCTGTGACTTTGCAAACAGTTAATCCACTTACAGGTCCCCCGATACAGACAACATTGAGTTTTTAAAATGTCATAATATCTAAAACATTAAACGACGTTTTCGTTTTTATCAGCTTTAAGTTTTCAATTGCGGAAGCTAGGTTATGTTAGGCTAAGAACTATACTTAACTACTAAGAACTAACTAAGAACTATCTTGAAATCACTTATTATTATTTACGATTATTATTGCTATGACTTACAATTATAAAAAAAGCAAGATAATAGATATTTTTGTTTTCCCATGTTGGGCGCCAAATATGTTCCCTTCTAAATCTTACAAAATTCGTTTCGAATTTTTAAAACTAACAAATAATAATTTAGAAATATTAATAAAGTCTTAAATACGTTTATTGTCTATTCCTCCATTTTAAACCACAAAATTTCATCTCAGTCCCCTGCGATCTGCCGAGGGCGGTACAGTTACTACGTTTAAGAGACGCGTTCCCCAGTGACCGCCGCTGGCTTCAATTTGAATGATGCTTTAACGTATTGTGGTATCACAAAAAAACGGTTTAGCTCCACAAACCACCTTTGTTACCTATCCCTCTATTGCTTGAGTGGAATCCCAGTATTTTTCACTTTTATTGCAATGGGATCGGTTCTATAGACAAACGCAGATTGGCTGTGATTTGATTGCATCTCGGATTTGTATTTCACGGAATACGAAGGTACTTTCTATTTCCATGTATATAGCGTAGGTTCTGTTTGTTCGTTTTAAAGTACAAGGCGATAAATAGTATATAACTAATAAAGTAAACTTGAGTTTCTTTTTACATATATTATCGTATCAATGGGGCTTGATAAAATAGTATTACTTTTATTTCTTAAACTACAACAAACCAGTACATACATTCGCATAACAATATTAACCAGCTTACAACATTATTGATCTAATTATATTCATTACATTATTTTTAATCTCGCAATCGCCCGATCGTTTGTTAATCCATGTGAGACCGTTATGACAGCGCTAATCCTTGCGCGGGTTGACAACGTAAACCCGACTAGTACACCACACACAGAATTGTAAATCAACGGGCGTGCGGTGCCAACGTGCCGTTTGTAAGATTAAATGGATTATACGGTCCATATGCTGCCTAGTCGCTACCTAGCTTTGTCTTTCAACCTATTATTTCTTTAATTGGTCGGATTAATTATTTATTATCGTATTGTAGCCACAAGAGATCAATATACATGTTGATACGAGCTTTTATTGGTACTTATTGTCTACGTATTTGTTTAATATGAAAGTTAAGTATATTAGAAACGTGTTTTTTAATATAGGGCTAAATATTTAACAAATTATTCAGTATATTTTTTCTGTTTTCAACTAATAAAAGGAAGAAAAATCTTTCAAATTTACTAGATATACGTTAGCAACGCTTTACATACGACAAATTGTATAAAATCAACATACGCTGAGCATACAGTCATTTAATCTACAGAATGTCTGCGGCTGTTTGCGCGGCAAATAAACACAGATAGCCTGCTCGTTAAAGTCTCGCGCTTGGCGGCACATCGGCGCGCAAACAGAGGTGACATCCCTCCACGCTTGCCCACCCGCGGGATACAAGTGTGGGGAAACCGTGCCGTGCCGTGTACACCCGTGTCGGAATCTGTGTACTCGTCAATAAACGATTTAGCGCGTCACGGACGTGTTTTTGAAAGCCCCTGTTGGGCGCCATTATTTTTAGAATATATGAAAAAGAAATTGTTTCGGTTTTTTAAAGAATTGTTGTTCGGTTCATTAAAAGTACATTCAAGTTAAAATCAAATATTTCTCACTTTGTCAACCTATTTTTGGAATTACATAATTAATACACTATAAATACACAAGCATTCATTTATCTTCATTCATTAATATCGTCTTTATTAATTTATTATAATTACTTGTACATGTTAGATGATTATAACAAATTCAACTGGCTGCTACCACGTTTGGCGATTTCACTAAAACGCTGTATAAACGTTTGGATTGAATAAAACGTTGAATCAGGATCCAATTAGCTCTCGTGCAAATACCAGTAATTGGTGAGATTCATCGGCTGTTCTTCCCACAGATGTATAATAAAAACAGATTTAAACATTATTTATACAAAAACCATTAATATTATTCTAGTTAGGGTTACTTACTACCGTATTCTTTGCCGTTTTTGATGTATTTTTAACTATCTCATTTACGGCTTCGCCTGCTTTGATATCTGTTATAGCTGCAAAGCCTGTATACTAGTCCAGGATGACAGCTAATCGCAAATTTCATCCTAATGCTTTAGCCAAAGCGGAAAAGAGTGACAAACATCCATCCATCCATACTTACAAACACTCGCGTTTATAATATTGTAATATTTGTAGGATGCTTGTTGACGTTACACATCAAAGACTACGCCCACAATGTTTTTCTAGGTAAATGTCCCGTGTTTCATCTTATTACAGTTAAACAGAGTATTGATGCAAATACAGTTTCCTTTTAATAAAAAACTAAACGGTATCCTTGTTTAAAAGAAATATAACATCAAAAGTTATTTGTATTTATTTTTCCTTTAGATATAGGCACGCTTAAAACATAATACGCAACAGCTTCCCTTTATATTGGAAATAAAACATACCTACTTCACAAACAAATATTTATAAACGTATTCACAAACGCGACTTTATTAGTGACGTTAAATGACTTTGTTTTGATTTTTAATTCTAATTGATGGCGACAAAGACGGCACGAAGCTTTACTTTAAGTCTTTTATCTGAAAAACGTTAATTTACAGCGTGATAATTTTAAATAGTGCTCAAAATTAAATGCCGTATTCACGCTTCCAGCTATCTCAGTGTCTGCGTTAATTCCCTAATAGTCTAGTATCTGCAAGACAAACGTCGTTGCGTTTGCTCTAGGATTGCAGACGCTAATGAGCACTCCCGGGTTTCGACTACAGACAGGCAAATTTCTCTCTGTATGTATATAGAATGCGGTTGTTTAACTAACACCCAGTTACTTGAGAATCACCTTGGAATTCATAGAGTATTTCTCAGGAAAAGTAAAAGTGAAAATGACATCAAATTCAATATTTCTCAGAAATCTTATTATAGAATTTCTTTAAAATCTCTTACTGACCTTCGAAGAAATTCCTTACTTGATAAAACATGAAAGGTGTATTGTGTATTTCATCTGTTAACGATGTAGAATTTAATAAAACAAAACATGAAAATTGTCTTAAAATCTAAAAACTTGAGTCAATTAGGTAACATTTTAGTAAATGTTTAAAAATGGTTTGAACTGATACGATTACAATATTAATTTCATTGCGATTTCATATATCTGAATTCGTCAATTTGATTAAAACAAAACCGAGAAGTTAGTAGAAAAATCTATATTTTCACTTCAACATTAAAATAAACCGCCTGTACTCTGCGTTCTCACCAGTAACATAAACCTATTACGCCGCAGTTAGGAGTTATTAACTGAGAGTACAAATCTGTTCGGATAATAGTTAATTATTTAACTGGCGATGCAGTTTGCCGCCTCCGTCTGAAACGCTGAAACTGTGCGATTCCTGTCTGACTTCGGGAGATGCACTGTTTGTACGGCTAATTACTCTGTTTTACTTGAAAATGAATGTTACTAGCTATGTAGGTTGTCTACTCTAATGTAGATTGTTAATAATGGTTAAAGATGTAGGGCTTTTTAATATCATGTTCAAATAAAACCTATCTGTGAGTGGAGGAGGTCAATTTTGCCTTATGAACAATACATATTTTTAATAAATTAAATACACAATGCAAACATCAAATCAAAATAAAAACTAAATAATTGATCGCATAGATATTAATTCAAACAAACAATCCGTGTGTATGACGTGCTGTAATTCAATTTGTATAACAAACAGCAATAAATAATTAAACAAACATCGCATAGCTATCGGAACTAAATTCGCGCTAATCTGCTTTGCGCTACAATTTGGCGCCCAACGTGGGCCGCGTGAATATTGCACGACTCGGCCCCGCTCTCCGCCGCGCCGTGATTTACGCGATCATCTCGCTATTCTGAATAAACTTGTTAATATGCAACTAACGTTTGAATAATAAACTATATGGAAACTATTGTTTCGTTTGTGCAATCAATTATTTTGCTGTTTGCGATTTGTCGTGTTTGATTTGATTATTGATTTTGTTGGAGACTGATGTCTTGTTTGTATTTAAGTTTACGTTGTTTTGTTTATACACGTCTGTTACTTACAAGTAAATTATGTGTTATTGCTTTTTAAGGTTTTTGTACTTATCATTACGGACGAAATAAGACTTTAAATATTTTGATCTTGCCTACCAAATTTTTGTCGTACCTACTATGAATCTTGCTCAATATTTTTATCTTATGGCATTACTGACGTATAATAATATTTTATTTCAACAGCGGTAACAGAACGAATCGGCACGCCGTCATCGACAGCAACGTTAACAACAACAACAATAACGACGACATCGTCAAACTGCGCTGTCTGTAACATCTCGGGAGCGACGCGGACAGTATCCCGGTCGCGTGCGATCCACTACGGGTTGAAGGAAGAGGCGGTGGGGGCGCGGGTCTGCGAGCCGTGCCACTGCCGGTGTGTCCGGTCCCGGTATACCCGGTGTCCGGTGCCCACCTGCCCCGGGCCCAGGGTCAGAGCGAAGCGGCTGAGGCATCTGCCGCCGCGGTGGCACGACCTCTCGCTTGACTTGAAGAGGCCCTTAATGGAAGAGTTTGGTAAGTAGTATCCATACTTTTGTTCTTTGATGCGTTTATGAGAAATTAAAAGATTTATGTTCAAAAAGAAAAAAATGATCGTTTATGTAGTATAGAATCTACCAGGTAATTGTGATATGTTTTTTTAACAAAGTTTAGCTTTCAAATGACTAGATTTTCTTTTTTAACAATTTTTCGTAGTAATTCGATTTATGTCAAAGTCGCATTTGATTCTTGTTAGTCATGTTCAAATTCGATTTTCTAACCTTAATATTTTTGTTGCAGAAATCCCCAGTGAGCTTAGCAAGTGTTGCCTAGCATGTTTCAAGAGGATAACGCGTAGGTTAGAGACGGTAGTGGAGGGCGGGCTCGCGCCGGAGCCCTCGGAGGAGGAGGCGGCGCGGTTCCGGGCGCTGCTGCGGGACCACGGCACGGCCTGGGACCGGATAGCGGCCGTCAGCGGCCGGACACCCGCCAGTCTCAAGGCCTTCTACTTTACCTATAGGTAAGGATAATTGATGTTATTGGCGTCGCCGTGTCATGTCTGTTTTTTTTGTAGAAGATATTCGAGTTATTGCTAGAGTTATTGTCGAGTTATTAGTATCGATATTAAAGATGCTAAATGAATAATTAAATTATGTTTTTACGATTAAAAGACGAAAAATATTTACTTGAAAAAAGTAAAATCGTAATGAATAAACAATACTGTTAAACTTATCAAATTTCTTCAGTTTCCCAATGTTTAGCACTTTTGCTATAGTAAAATATAATTGTCAGTATTTTATTTTTTGAGTTTGATTTTGTTTTTTTTTTCATAACAACAATTATCGCCCAACACACAATACTAACAACAAACAACTCCACAGAAAAAAGCTCTCCCTCGACACGTCAGTCGGGGACCGTCCGTCCTCGGGGCCCCGCTGCAGCTCCAGCGAGGACAGCGCCCTCTCGTCCGCGGACACGGATACGGCGAGCGGCGGGTCCCCGGCGCGGCCCCCCGCGCAGCCCGCGCCCGCGCCCCGCACCGACGCTGTGGCCCCCCGGAGACCCCGCCGGGACGAGTACGACTCGTCAGCTACGGAGACTGCGGACGAGGAGAATGATGCGCCTAGTGCGAAGGTGAGAAACGGTCACTTAGAATTATGCGTGGATTTTTTTTTGGTGGGGGAAAGGACGAGTAACGAGTATTTATCAGTGCAAATCGCGGTCTCGCTGCAGCGTTAGATTACGTTTAAGGACTCCGGTTGTGTCAAATTTTAATAATTTCTTTATAGTTGTGTACTATTTATCTATGTTTGGTCTAGTATGAATACTCAATACTGCATTCCCCACAGATTGTACCTCCAACGTCACTACCTACGGTCGTCTCGTTAGCATCATCGTGCAGTCCCATGGTAGCAGTTAGTGCGGTCCCGGTGACGACGATACCGGTCAGTTCCGTGTCCGGTCCCGGGGCGGGGGCGAGTCCCGTCCCGGCCCCCGCGCGGAACAACGCCGGCCCCCAGACCGTGCGGGATGTCGTGCTCAACCTCATAGAGATCAGCTTGACGAGAGACGCCCAACCTCAACATACGAACATCAAACCACATCAAATCAAGGTAAGAAAAGTGTTTTTAATATACAGACATGTTTTTTTTATTAGGCAGAAATCAAATTACCTAAATAATATTGTTCAATCAAAGCGTAACAATCATATTTACTCGCAGGTAACCTCATCGTGTGCAAGTGGTCGTGAAGCGCTAGCAACACTAAGTGTGGTCAACAGTTCTCACGTTGGCAACACCGGCGCGTCCAGTCCACAGCGGGCAGCCACCATCACGCCGCTATCACATTCAACAGCATCCAACGATAAAGACGTGATGGTACTACACATAGAGCCTCGAGCAGAGCGACCCGAGCGGCCCGAGCGACCCGACAGGCACGACCGACACGACCAACTGCTCATACGACAGGAGCGACATGAACCTTTACTAGACCTTAGTGTGAAGAGGCCGAGACATGATCAGCCGTTCTCACATCCTAACAAATCGGTAAGCTTTCAATTATACACAAATCAATTATTCCCTCAAAACAGCATAGTTTCCTAGCTTAACACTCTCGTTTGTTCCACCAGGTATACCGAAATTCAACGGAATACCGACCACAGCAGGAGCGGGAATCGCCAAACCAGTACAACTCGAAACCGAAGTCAGTCGGGGCGCCTCCTCGGCCTACCTTGAAGCCAGCTCCTAACCCCAAGGGCTCCATAACCCTCGGTACTCCCGTGGAGTCGAGGTTCGAGCCGCACAGGACCCCGCCGGAGCCCAAGACTGGGTCCATCACGGCGGGGACCCCTGTGCACGGGTCCCACCACCTTCCTGACAAGAGAACGTTAGACTTCTATAAGAGAAGAAGTCCGGGCGGGCCGGGCGCGTTCTATGCGGCGGCGAGCAGTCAGCCGCGGCCGCAGTCTCCCTCCTTTTCACCTGTAAGTATTAATATCAGAATATATATAGAAAAATAAATAAAACAAGTCAGCTTATAAACGTCCCTTTCCTAGGCACAGGTTACTTTCCTTATAGAGAAGGTTTGAGCATTGATCATAAGAATATGTGATCGTATTTTTGTGATTACTATATCAACCATCTATTGTAGCACTTTGCTTAGTTTTTCTTTAAATTTGATTTTATTTTGTAAACTAAAACATTCTGATTTGATGTTTATTAATTTACTTCAGTTTTTGAATGATTTTCTAAATAACAAATGCAGTACAGCTAAAATTATAATTCGTTAATGTAAATTACTGCGATTTCAAAAGTAAAACGAAATGTTACTGAAAACTTACCCGCACCAAGCTATAGCGAAGCTATTTATAGATAATGAATGACACGAGTACGTTAGTAATAGTTTATCCTTGTACCAGACCGGCAGCTCAGGCTACACGCGCAACCCGTACGGGCTGGAGCAGCGTCAGATCATAATGGCGGACTTCATCACGTCGCAGCAGATGCACGGCGGCGCGCGGCGCGAGCGAGAGCGCGCGTCCTCGCCGCAGTACCGCCGCGACGCCGTCTCTGTCATACAGCGACACACGCCGCAACACGTCTACCAGCATCCGCATCCACACCCCCCACCCCCGCCAGGTACTTACTAACAGTCAATATATGTGTCTAATGTAATGAGGTACTTGATAGTGGAAACTAACTCTTACTAACAACTGTATGCTGGAACGATACGTAGCTAAGGGATGTGGTAGTCTACCTATTTGTCTTTCTAACTTTTGCTTGATAAATATAACATTGGTTATTAACGACACTTGCTATGCATCGTTCTTGAATACGACCAAAATCTATGTCTAAACGTTCTCTCAATGTTCGCCAAAGGTCCAAGATACTAAATCTGTCAATCAGAATCAGAAACTAAGTCTGAGTTATAAAATCAGCCAATCAGGAGCCACAAGTCTAAACACGTTTGCTAGTGCACTGACCCACAGTTCCTACTCTACTAAAACTAACAACATATTCTTGATTCACTTCACGTGGAATTCGCCAGTAGTTGGTCTCATTAGTTCAATGTCAACACCACACAACGGAGTATGAACAAGACATATAGAGCGCCTGCACGGACCTCCTATCTCTCTCACTGATGCGCCGACGAGCTCGGAACCAAGAAGCGAGAGAACAAACTGTTATGACAAGAAAATGATAATGAAAATGAGTATTTTGTCCTTTGTATATCTCACGCGAATTGTAACGGGAACCTCCCAGATGTATGTGTAACTAGGTATAGCAATGCCTACCACGAACGGTGAGATAGCGCTCTATAGCTTGTCTTATTCATGCTCCAAGATGAGCGGGCCGCGTCGCCGCAGTTTCGAGACTCCGGGTCCGTCATACAGCGGCACACGCCGACCTACCCACAGCCGCACCCACATCCGCATCCGCTTCCAGGTACACTACTTGCCAGGTTTTACGGATCCTACAGATCTCATGCTTACTGTAGCGCTTCAGCTTGTATATATGGACCTGGTCAGACCTCGCGGATCTCTCCTGTATCTATATGTAGTTAGTCGTAATCGCAAAGCCCTCAAATTGTTACATTATTTAGATCATTTGTGTACGTTTGGCAATTGTTTTTGTATCATAAACGCAGAAGTAAATGCATAGTGCACCTTTGTTTGATTGTATTACGAGTTGGTTGGCTTGAGTTACTGAGGCGCTTAGTATACAAGGTTAACAAGTCTCCTATACCCGACGACTTCAGTCTACAAGGAAACGCGGCTGCCTGTGAACGAATTTTACAAAATACATTAGAAATTAATTATCGTGGGGTATTTGAGGCTTATGTAGCATTGTATACGAAGAGCCTAAATGTAGTGTTGTGTGCGCCTAAGAAGTTGTCATGGTACAATTATAGTCATAATATTGAAGTAATTTACACACATAGTGCAGCCTGGTTTTTATATTAGTTTGACTAATATTGAATACGGGGTAGTAACGAGTATTATTCTCCAGGTCACGAAGCTTTCACGTCGTTAGTTGACGTAGCGTCAGCAGCGACGGCACTGCCGGTGCCGCGCGGCTCACAGCCGGACGGCAAGCCGGAGTCCAAGCAGCAGCAACAACAGCAACAGCAACAACAGCAGCAACAACAGCAGCAGCAACAGCAACAGCACCACGACTTAAGGTACAATATACAAACATTTTTCAGTCGATTGTTTTGCTGACTGCCTGCAAGATTTGCGATATTCTTAGCCAGTCAGGCTTTTATTCAAATTGCTTTTTTTATATATATGCTAAACTATTTTCCTAAATTTATAAGACAACAATGATTGGATTATACGGATAGTATTATCCGCCAATGGATATAAGCTTCTTCTTTCAAACGCTACTAATATCAATAAATGTTTAAACTATACTCATAATACTATTCATATAATATTATGTACACAGTAATTGTAACTCTAACATTATGCATACATAATTAAGGAAAACCGAAATTTTACTAAATGTATATTATCGTTTTATTTACAGAATGATGGCGCAAAAATTCCATGTCAACTCACAGTTTCCGGTAAGTACTAATTAAACATTAATACTTACAATATAATAATATTCTTAAAACAATGACTTTTAATCTTTAAAACATTGTTCCGTTTGAACTTAATCTGATTTAAGTGCGATTGTTTACTAAATTGTCGTTGTTGTTCACAGCAAATGTTAGATAGAAGAGTCTCATCTCAATCTCAATACATTGAGAGGGACAGACAGATACAAATACAGCGGAGAGACGCGTGAGTACCATTATGTCATAATCTAAATTTGTAATTTGAAAAAAAATATAAACAAAAATAAATTAAAAATATTTACCCAATTATAAACTTACTAAATTATTGTGTGATACCAAATCAACTGATCATGAATGTGATTCGTTGACCATAAAACTGACAATCAATCCACAGAGTTTAACATGAGATTTGATTGACAATTAACACATTTTTGTGCTGATCAGCATTCGAGATAGTGTACATACAATTAATGTATTTAATAAGTTCCAATTAGTTGCCCTATATTAAAATTGTCATTACATCTTTGGGTTTACAGTCTTTAACAGAAAACGTAAAATAATATCAATATAAAATTTGTACACACAATCACAATCTAGGCTCCTAACTTCATACAGATTTCTAAGCTTTAACTTAAAAGAGTCTTAACTTAGAAGTGTATGTGTATGTGTCAGTGAGCGCGCAATGCACGCGATCCACGAGCAGCGGCACGCGATGGAGCAGCACCAGCAGAGCCAGCAACAGCACCAGACGCAGATCATACACGAGCGGCATCATATGCAACACTCCATGGTAACTAACACAACTATATCTATAACAGGAGGAATATCAACTTTATGCCATTATGACAAAGCCGTTATTACTATGCAGAGAGCCTAGACAATATTTCATCGTATTAAGAGGATTTGCTCTTTTTAGAATATCGACTTTATAGCATCATGATAGAGTTGTTATTACAACACAGAGAGCCTAGACAATGTTTCATCGTATTAAGAGGTTTTGCTGATATTGGACTATCGACTTTATACTATTATGTTAAGGTTGTTATTGCTATGCAGAAGGCCTAGACAATGTTTCGTGTTAGATTAGTCGCGTATAGAACATTTTATATGTATGGGAATGACATTCCTTTTTTACTATTAATGAAGTTGTCCGTTCATTACATTTGAACCCTTCAACTAGCGCTAACTTGTGTTAACCTGGTACTGTGTTGTTATAGCACGCCATGCAAGAGCGACACGCGGAACAGCAACAACAGCAACAGCAGCAGCATCAGAGCCAACAGCAACAGCAACACCAGTCACAGATCATACAGGAGCAACGGCATCATATGCAGCATGCAATGGTATGTAGTGTTACCAGCTTTTACATTAAGCTACGCTATATTTGTCATATAACAAAATGTCAATTGGCTCAAGATTTTTATAACTAGGATAGAAACCATCTCAATTAATATGGCAACTAAGATGATCCTTGTGTTTGTCAGATACTATGCCTCGAGATAGTGCGACTTTAAAAGCTACTAATAGGACATTTCCGTGCAAATAACTGTCACTTTACCTTTACTAAAGTAAGATCATACTGTTAAAGATTACATAAATTTGCCTTATTATTAATCTTTTTTAACTTGTGTTTGTACAGAGCGTGTCGTCGCAGGACGGCGAGCGGCGCATGATCCAGTCCGTAACGTATAGCACGCCCGGCAAGCCGCGCGCGCAGACCCCGCACCACATCGATGGAAGGAAGGATGCGTACGTATACCATACTAATATAATAATAATATTCCACGACTCATACATAACGCCATCTAGATCAAACTGAACAGAGCTTGTATTATGAGTACTAGACAACTGATAAACATACTTATATCCTTCTAGAAACATACATATTATAGATAAATTATACCCTGAAACAGAACAAATGATCGTGCTCATTACACAAATATTTCTCCTGGATGGGAATGATTTCTTTTGTATAACAATAGTATTTTAACTATATCTAAGCCTTTTTCTTCATTCATTTACCTCGCTATTTTTTTCCTTGAGGATAAGAAGTCGCTTAGTTTAATACAATCATATTATGATCATGATCAGCTAAAGTGGTATGCCAGGATCGTAGCAAGTGGAAAGATGTGATCTCTGCCTACCCCCAAGGGAAAGAGGCGTAACGTTTATGTGTGTATGTGTATGTATATTATGATTATAATTGTGTAAGTTATAGTCTATAAGATACCTTTGTGAGAGAGAAATAAATATTTATCATATGCTTGTTTGGTACAGTCGGCCAGTAGTATCAGCAGTACAAGTGGGCGCAGTGGGCGGGGCGGTGTCAGTAACAAGCGCGGCGAGTGCGGCGGCGGCGGCCGAGGCCCGCGCGCGCCCCGCAGAGGGCACGCTCACGGCGGCTTCTCTTATAGACGCCATCATCACGCACCAGATCAGTCAGAGCTCAGACCAACGGTTCCCGGTAAGCATGCGTGTTTATTTGAGTAATAAACAGTAATAGAAGTTGGGAGAGGCCTTTGCTCAACAGTGTGGCACTATAGGCTAGAGAAAAAAATAATAGAAGTTGGTATTCGAGCAAGATTCGGCGAGATTACTTTACTGGGTGTATGTAGTGTGGAAAGTTTATCACCATTTGACCAATAATCTGTAACTGGTAGATATCGATCGAAAGATACGTGAAAATTAGATGATTAAATGTTATAAAGACTAAAGGCCCCTATACCTTGAAGATTACCTGTGATAGTTACAAGTGTAATAATAATTACTTGTTTAATAATTACTTGTTTGTTACATTGAGGGACAGGGGATTTTAAAAATCAAAAGTTGTGATTACATAACTTTAATAACACACAATAAAAACACGGCTATAGTTTTGGAATACTATATATTTAAGACCAAGTCAGAAAAAGCAACCATTATTGAACTAATTCGCACATAACAACACGCATTAAACCTTGTTTTCGCTACCCAGGACCGGCCAGACCGCGGGCCCACGCCAGCAGAGCGGGAGGAACAAGCAGCAGCCGCGGCGGCCGCAGCACACACCACCAGCATCAAGCTGGGGGACCTCGCCTCCAACATCATCACCAGGGACTTCTGCAGCCCCACCACCTCCATCATGCACCACAAGTAAGACAGATCTAGGAACCCTAGGCTATATAGGCGATATAAAGTTTATTCTTATTTTTTGCTTCGTTGGTGTCCGTTGATGGACTAAATATGGATGACTAAAATTACAGTTTTCAGTCAGAACAAATAAGATTTTTTTTTAAGAATTTCAATCAAGTTCAGTCAATTTTAATCAAGAAATCAATGCTTGTTTCAACACTATAAGTTGAGAGAGAGGCCTTTCACTCAAAAAGAGGACATTCACAGGCCGATTAAGATCAATTAGATCTGTAGAATACTTGTTGCCATAACATATACATTACTAGATGCAATAGTAATGTATGTTGACTAACGTGTAGCAACCGGTTCAGCGTGGGCAACTCGGAGGGCTACGTGAGCGGCGGCGGCGAGGAGTGGAAGCGACGCGACGCGCCCAAACACGCGCCTTATCTGGAGCCAGTCTCACCGCCGGACAACCATCCCGCCAACCGGTACGTACTTATACAACGTGTAACGGAAATAACGCACATCCACAGACACCCCAAAAAGAATATCCTTTTTTATCCACAATTAATGTATTGAAACATTTTTATCATTTTCTTAGATATTTGTTTTTATTACATATTGTCAGAATAATTTGTACAAATAATTGGCAAAACGCGTGGGCGCCCTATTGCTCAATACGTTACTTATAGCCTATAGCTTTATAGCCTTATTGCATCGACTTAAGGCTCATTTTCGTTTACTTCGAGTGCTTTATGAAAATAGTGTCTACAATTTAATTATTTCTAAATAATTTTTTGGTAAAAAAAAATATTTATTTTTATTACTGAAATGGATTCTGTTATCGATTCTGAACAAAGTAGTTTCAGGATGTGCGTTAATTATGTTACACGGTGTATAATTAGGCTATAGACAATTAGTAAAAGAAATGGATGTAACTTAAATGTAACATGTAATGTGGAATTGTGTTCTCAAACACGATTCGCGACTCTTATTTTGTAAATTGAATTTGAGCTCTAGTATTTTTTTTTTATTTAACAATAAACAAACAACAAACAAGGATGCACTAAGATATGAATTAGTAGACTAGGTACATTGTCAATTTTAATTTTGAAGGGATTATTTGTTATGTTAAATATGTTGAGTGCTTAAATCGATAAAGCAGGAATATCATGTTATTGACACTTGATTTGTCTATCAGGAACAACAGCAACCGTCGCTACAGCTGCGTGGGCGGGTCGGGGGGCGGTGGCGGGGGCGCGGGGGGCGCGGGCGCGGGGGGCGTGCTCACGGCCTTCGACTACGTCACCAACCGCATCGTGGAGGTGATGCGCTCGGACGCGGACGAGCGCGCCAAGCCGCTCGCCTTCCCCACCGCCGCCTACGCCTACCCCTACTCCGCGCTCAACGTGGCCGCGGCCGCCGGCGATGGTCAGTACAACAACACACATACATACCACGGACAATGTTGTTTTTTGTTTTAGTAAATAACTTTTCAAAGCTAATGAGATTTTAAAACGATATATTATTATGTCTCCTCCCTTTCTGGCGTGGGACACATAAAAGTCTAAATTCTCACACAGATTTATTTCGCAAAATAACTTAGCAAAATGTATGGATAGACTTCTATAATTAACCATAGTATGTATTGTTGCAGCATCGAGCAGCAGTACCGCGGGCAGCAGCACGGCGCCGCCGGCCGCGCCGCCGCCGCCGGAGCCGGCGCCGCTGATGTCCGCGCAGTACGAGCCGCTGTCCGACGAGGACTGACGCCCCGCGCGCCCCGCGCCCCCGGCCCGCGCCCCCGCCCGCGCCCCCGCACGCGCCCCCGCACGCGCGTCCGGCTGGCGGCGCCGCGCGGCGTTGTGCTTCTGACGCGACGTGCCGGTGCCGGGCGCCGCGAGTGTCCGCTGTGAACCACCACCTATTGGATCTATTCGTGTTTAACTAATCATATAGACGATGGTACTAAAATTGTATATTTATAAATCTTCTTACGTTGTAATGCAGGGATTAAATACCGTTCATGTGTTGTGGGAAGCTTTAAATGTCCGGTAGTAAGCGAATTTGAATGATAGTTAGACGCACGCGACGGCGCGCACTGTCCGCAGCGCACACCCGCTGCGGAGCTCGATACGCTTATGGAAATATATGCTGTCGATTAGTGAGAGTATCATTACGAATTGTTATTTATTTAGTTATTCAAGTTGTTTCAATTATTTCTCGTCTAACTGTAGTTAACGCGGCGCGGGCGGGGCGGGGGCCGGCCTTAACCCCCGCTGCGCCCGCGCCGCGATGGATGGCGACATTCACTGATGAGTAGCACTGCCGCTGAGAGACGCAAACTTACCTCAATCATTATTTTAAGTGGCAGATTTAAAGCGAACGTTTCGGTGATTAAACGATATAAAAGTAAATAAGAAATGTATTTTGAATCCAGTCTTCCATCGCCACTCCGACAGGGCCGCACTAGGCTGGGCTCCGAGCGACTTCGTCCATAACTTAGCTACACTTAGGTACTTGTATATTATTGTATAAAGACGCGTATTGTGTGATTGACAATTGCCCCGGCATGCATTTCGCAGATTCCTCGTAATACTAAGGTGTCGACACGCGACGGGGGCGCGACTGCCTCCTTAGTTAAGAACATTGTATCGCTTCGCTTCGGATTTCGCTGTCGCCTCATCCATTACTTAGAGTACGCGTAGTTCAATTGATCATTTGTTAATTTCGTATTGTAAATAGCATTGTGTCGTTTCGTTTGTGTAAAGTTTGTGTATATCGGTCCGCCGCAGCGAAGTCCGAGCTCGACGAAGCCGTACGCGACTCGGAACTGTCAAACCCTTATTATACATATAGCGTAACGTTAACGGAGTAGCCTAAGTTATATAAATTATATACATATGTAAAAGTGTATGGTTATTATGTATATGCATTTGTAATTATACAGGTTAGCTAAGAGTTGAATTAGATTGAGATTTGATTTGGTTTTGTTAGTTGGCGGGGTCGCGTGTGGCCGGGCCGCGCCAGACGCGGAACTCGCGCGCCGCTCTACATGCGACATCCGCACGCCGGCCGCGTACAGGCCGCATACAGGCCGCATGCATGCTCCGCACGCCGCATGCCCCGAGGCCCCCGTGATATTAGAGCAACGCGCGGTGTTTTTGTAAATGTTTTCGAGTTATGTGTAAAAAACGACTGATTAAATTTACTTTGAGCGAGTGTATGAGTGGCGCGGCGGCGCGGCGGCGGCGGCGGTCGCATACACATTGTGATTTCTTTATAAAAACGTTGTAATGTAATGTAAGTAGCCGAAGAAAAAAATAATCCTTGTAAGTCCGAACATAAGCGAAAAGAATACTTCTGCGAGGACAAATCAATAAAATAAGATGCAAATCTAACGTCTGTGTTTTATTTGTGCTTCAAGTTAACAAAGTTAGGTTGAACAAGTCAACAATCCTACTCTACTTACTAAAAGAAATGTACAAACTAGAATAAATGCAATCATTTTTTATATGAATATCTGAAAACAAAAAAATACTTTTGATACTCTATATTTTTCATCAGCAAAACTAAGGAACCATTTCTAAAGGTCTATTATAACTACTACTAACAACATGTGGTGCTAATAAAGCTAGCTCTACTGACTGTCATTCCTATCTTTGAAGAAGTTCAGTAACAGTGTGAAGTAGGACCACGCCGTTTTTATGATCTGAAAAGAGTAAAAAATATATGAAATTTTAGTAAGAACAACTAAGGGTGTGTCCAGATATGGCGAAGCGTCGCTTACACGCTTTCACTGCCGTGCGATGCACTAGAGAAGACCACTAAATGTAGACTAACAGCTTGCGAGTAGCAAGCACGCAGGTTGTGAGCGTTGCATTCGCCATATACAGACACACACTTGAAGAAATTTCTTACTTTAGCAACACACTGCGGCAGTGCTTGATACGACAAAATGTAGTAATTAATGACTGTTTAAAGAGCACAGGGACTTACCACATACTCTTAAAGTAAAGCCGGAGACATACTTCTGTGACGCCCCAGAAGTTAATTAGTGTTATACATTTAATATGGTTAGAGACATTTTGTAGGTCGTGTCGTGTCGACAAAAACGCGTCACGAGACGCCACGACACAGTAGTATGTTTTCGACTTAAGACTGTTGCAGTTGTGGAAAAGAGATATCAATCTACGCTGTGTAGCGCTCTATCACGCTTCCACAATCGTAAGATTGCTTTAAGACATTGTGGTAGGCTCCATGGAGTTAGGGATATAAATCTAAAGTTAGGTTAAATCGCATCGGTCGTGTCGGCCGGTGTCGGTTGTGTGCGCGTACCGTGCTGTAACTCGCCAGTGATATGGCAGAAAACCCGTATGTCGTAACGTGGATCTCCTTCTGCGACCTGAAATAAAAATATTTTTAATGTTATGAATGTGTTTTATTTATTATCCTATAGTTTTGGTTCTTAAATCCTGTATATCCTATACACACAATAATAAGGATGATGACAACTTTTTTTTTAGTTTCCGTCATGTAGTTAAATGACAAATATTGAATAGGTACGTATTTTTTACTTTGCCCCGCAAACACAAATTCCAAAGTATAGTCAATGAAACTTACGCGTGACGTCTCTTTTTCATATAAATTTTGCGACTGCGTTACGCTAAAAGCGTCCTAAACCTTAACTCAAAAAATCTTTGACATTTATTTACTGTTCAGATCTACGTAAAAACGGACAGACTAGGTAATTACATTTTTACTTTTTATACTCTCTTATCATCCCTATTATATTTGATAAGATGGTTTACTTAAACCGGATACATACTACTGTGCCGTGGCGTGTTGTGGTGCGCCAGTGGCTGATTAGTTTCATACATTTAATATGAGACCCATTTGCTGGTCATGTCGTGCCCACAATGGTGCGCTTTGATTGGTTGCTGGAGCGTCACGACACAGTAGTGTGTTTTCGGATTTAGGCTTTATCGGGATCGCTCGACTAGATTTAAACCTAACCGTCATGCGATGATAGTTTTTAATAACGTGTAAGTAAACTCTTTTATCAAATAATTAAGCTATATCCGTCTCACAAAAGTTATGACATGAGAAAAACTAATATGTGGGTCTTGCCAGTCTAAAATCAAATTACAATTTAATTTACTTTTGAACGTCATTCCATATTAACCTTTTTTATCCGACTAAAATAGTATTTACCTATGCAGCATGATCAGAATGGCACTTTTGGTCCTTTTAGAGCCGTTGTACCAACCACAGTTGTATAGAGCCTCTGCAAGATTTCGACTCTGCAAAAATAATTTATAATACGTTAGCAATTCTACGACTTTTCTAATAACACACCTGAAATACCATTCGGCGATACTGAAATTAGTCTTCGTAGAGAAGACGGAGAATATTTTTGGAATTTTAATTTAATAATATAAAAAATACAGTATAAATAAGTGACATAACTCACAGTATCGATGAGCTTCTGCCCGTACCAGCACAGCAGCCATGTCTGAGACAGCGCCGTCAGTAGGAACGACTTGTATGCCACCTCGTTCCATTTCTCGATCAACTGAATAGGATAAATTATTTATATATGGGACACTATTGGATATGGGCTTTCCTACTTCTCTCGAGTCCTTAGAATCCTGTATTGAGAACGGTTCATATTCCGTCGATACCTTTTCCATACGTCAGAGAATCAACTTGAAGAATTTATCTAGGGGCCTACGTTTGCTATTCAAAAACATATTTTTCTATGGGAAGACCAAACAGCCTGGGTTATCATGTTTTTGCTGTAATTTGTCATTGAATGGGACCTATAGACTGTTGTCAGTATGGTATATGTTGTCAGCTCAAACGTTAAGTCTTAAGATCCAATAGACATCACTCATTAGTGGTAACTTACAACGCAGCAGAACCCGCAGAAACAGATGATGATGGAGCTGTTCATGAAGTTGATGAGCAGCGCCAGGCTGAACATCTTCTCCACATCGCTAGCCAACCTGCAGAACATGACATAATATAAAACTTGCTTTCTTCACTTTTCGTAATAAAAACATTATAAAAGTGCAGCCAACAAAGGAAGTCCACGAGCTCAATAAAATATACAATCTCTATTAAATTAGAAATCATACTGGTTTAAAGTTTAAACATCAGAATTTTAGTAATTAAATATTTTTCAAATAAAACTCATACCGACTGGTGTCGAGCGTACACTTTTTAAAGCTCTAGAATTTTAAAAATTTCACTTGACATTATACTTAAGAATTGGAATTTATAGGTACCTGATAAGTGCATGATGGCGTAACACAATATCAGTGAGCTCCTTCTGGTGTCTGAGGTCCCAGTGCTGGCGGCTGTACGTCCTGATGCCCTCGCCTTCTGAACGCAGGAGCTCGTTGCTTATAGCAGCTGGTATGAAAGCAATGATAGTTAACAATTATATCCGCTCCCACAAAACCAAGTTAGAAGATGATTATCACTTGCAAAAAACGAGGAATTAAGCGTAATTAGGAAACCAGCCCAACTGTGAATTTTTCAAGGGTGCGTGAAGCCACATGAGGGGCCTCTAAAGCGGCTTTAACTCTGACACTGAATGGTCACAACCATTCAAAAAGATGATGTAGGTATATCAAAGCAGCTTTCCAGTCGGTGTCCTGGATAGTACTTACTCTTTGTCTTTTTAAATGGCTGGATCAAAGATCAAGAAATCGGTACATATCGTGAATTGTCGTTTTACTATAGAATCAGTGGTAGCAGCTCACCAAGTGGATAAGTGCGGACGAGCTGGTCGTCCTCGGTGACGTAGAAGAGGCGTGAGACACGACGTGCCAGCAGCTCGAACTGCGTGGTGATGTGGCACAGGAACGTGCAGAACAGGATGTCCCACGCCACGTTGCACCAGATCACTACCAGCGCTGGACACATGCCAATTGCACATATTTACCATGCTAGATTAAAGACCTTTTTATAATTTTACCACAAACATTGCATTGATTCAAACCATTATTAAATACAATTGTAGGTCACAAAGCCATAATTGTGGATATCGTATAAAATAATTATGGCTAAGAGACAGGATAGGATTGGATATAATTAACCCTCACCAATATAGTTACAAAGTCTATATTCTTTTCGTAAATCCGTACCGAGAGAGCAGCTGATAATCAATTTACAGCAACCTCAAATTAATCTATCTCTTTTTTAAAGGTCCAAATCTTAAAACTCCATATTTACAGAAACTTACACCTACACTTTATTTTTTGCCAAATATAAGACTAAGCAATTGAATTCTCTACTATGTGTATATGGAGTGCAATAAAAGTATTGAGTATTGTAAAGTGGCAAAAAAAAGATGTTACAGAATATTTAGTTATCGCAGTGCCCGGTTCGGTTTACTCACCGTGCCAGGTCTGCAGGACGAGCGTGCACTCATAGTACCCGGGGCGGTAGGGGTCGTAGGGCAGCCAGTACAAGAAGTGCAGGCCCATGGGCACGTCGTGGCCCAGGTAGCGCGCCAGCGTCACGAAGTACGGCGGGCACAGGAAGCTGATCAGTAGCGCGTTGTTACACCAGTAGTAACCTATAGGTGGAACTACTAGAAATCGATGGACGAAAACTTTCTCTTCACTTTGCGATTCTATCAAAAATGGTTTAATGGTTAGAATAAGGGATCCTTTTTACGAGATTAGGTAACTTGTTTTTGTTCTAGAACCTATTCAATGCTAAATATTTACCGTCTTAGCCTTTTTATCGGTGTCCGTATAACTAACGTAGACCTTGCCAATAATAAATGAAATGTTATAAATCACTAAATAGTATAAAACAAAGTCTGTAATTATGTATGTTTGCTTAGATCTTTAAAACTACACAACGGATTTGGATGCGGTTTTTTTTAATACATAGAGTGATTCAAGAGGAAGGTTTATATGTATAATAATATGCTTAATAAATTAGAAAGCTATTGATAATTTCAAGATTTCTAATGCAAAGTAGTAAATAAACAAATTTTTTCGCGCTTACTTTGCAAACGCAGGCTGAACCCTAAGAGATTCATCAAAATAATGTACACATTGCAAAGGTCTACAGAAAACTCCGCGATGGTATAATATACGTCTATCTTTTACGGATATCCCACAATATCTTTTTTTGTCATTTACTTTTTACGACAAATAATGGCTAATTTTGGAAGCGATTTTAACCAATACAGCATTAATCCTTATCCGATTAAATACCTTAAATATATTGTTCAATTCATAGAGATTTATATGGCAATTTACAGCATATGATTTAAATGGATGTTTTCGAAGATATTACAGATTTATTGCGGGACGTAGTGTTTGCGGTCAAGCTGGAGCGGGCCGCGATGTTTTTATATACAACGTTCACAATTTTCTATAGTATATTTACTATTTAGTATCAGCATTCAGCAAAGCACCCGTGCGGAGCCGGGGCGGGTCGCTAGTTATATTATAATTAGCTGTTTTAAAACACTTCGTTGCTTGACTGGATTAGTAACAGCAATAAAATACGATAACCATAGCGTCGCCTTCTACAAACCTTTAACGATGAAGTTGAGCTGCTTGAGGGCTCTGCTGATGATGAGGTGCTCCTCCTCGGTGACCTCGCCCTTGGGCCACATGTCGCGCAGCTCCGTCACCAGGTTCTCGAACACCGGCCGGTGCAGCACCATCTTCACTGACTTCACCATCGCTACCACACATGGGGATACCTACACTACAGTTCTTTGATACTATTTTGAATGATGAAAGGTATGTAGGTACTATACCTATATAGGTATCTCGGGTTAATTTAAGTTCCTGAATTGAGTAATCAATTAAAAAATGTTAAGTTATTGTAATTTAAAATCAAGTTAAAGTTTATATATCACTAAATGAACAATAGTTGTTTAATTTTTGAAGCTTACCATTTCGTTTTCGAACTTTGGTTACTTGCTTTAGAATACACCAGTTATTTACAAAGAAATCTGACAATCTGTCCATATGAAAGATCCTAAAGATATAATATCAGGTATAGGTACCTAAGACAACGCAACCGAAACAGGGCATCATGCGGAACACTTTGATGGAGTCGCGGAAGGTCTGCGCCTCGTAGGCCGTCGTCATCATGCTCACCAGCTCCGACGGCGCCGCGCACATCAGGTTCGCGATCTCGAACCAGTACACCAAGTCCCATAGGTTACTGGTGCAGTACAATGAAAAAAATATTTATTAATTATTAATAATTAAGTTTTCCTCATGTTGGTTAACTTCATCATCATCATCTTCCTGCCTTTATCCCATTTTACTTGGGGTCGGCGCAACACGTTTTTTTTCTTTCATTCTTCCGTAACAGTATCACTTACTCCTTTTTCATTCATATCATTCCTTGTACAATCCATAGATCTTTTCTTTGGCCTTCCCCTTATCCATCAACATTCATACTTATCACTCTCTTAGTCACATGAATCTCATCCCTCCGCACATCATGCTTTACTTCTTGTCTGACCTACGAGTGTCTTATGAAAGTTGTAAAAGTATTTTTTCTCTTTACAGAAAAGCACTTAGGAATAACTTAGGAATAGGAAATGGGAAGGGAAAACGGGAAGTCTATCACGTAATTTCTAAACAGTGCAACCAGCTATTCGGAGCATACGCCACACGGCTCTATGCCGAGTAGAGCGAAGTTTCTCTTGAACCTCTATAAGTCTTACTTTGAGAGGAGAAAGGCCTCACGATTCGAATTCCTGAATATACCAATTACCAATTTTGTAGTCTCCTGAATGCCATCCATCCATCCATCCATCCGTCCATCCTGAATGTACCAATTTAAGCGTACTTAAAACACTTTAAGTACGCTTAAAGGTAAAAAATGTCATAGAAACTGACGTGGTTTTTTCCGAGATGTTGTGCGTCATCCGAATGAAGACCCATTTTAAGACTTTCTTCGTCGACACGTAGGATTCGTCGTAGTCTGCCACGTCGTACTCCTACACATAATATAAGAAAACGTAATTTTTATTTCGAAATAATATAACATTTTATTATAAAATCATAAACATACTGTTTTATGGAACAATGATTGATAGGTTCTATCCCGATCAGACCAGAGTATAAATAAGAAATGATACGCAACAAAGGGAAGCACGTAACGGTTTTAAGCAATGGATCGCATGCAGGTACAAACAACGCTCCCGCTTCCCACTCGTATCTTCATTAATGTAGCGTAAGCCGCTCAGTACAGTATGGCTGAAGAGAAAATGCTTTGATTCTTTATCCCAACTATTTGATATATTGTAGGTACTCTGAGCCTTGCTTACATTTTGTATCCTATCAAAAACCATATTTTATGATAGACAAAAGTCACTCTGTTTTTTTCCCTATGGACTGACTGAATAGTTGGTAATTAATAGAAATTAGATACGGTTACTTACGCGTTCATTCTTCTTCTTCCTCCTAAAACAGTATTTTTTCAACAACGACGTCATCTCGCCTCGGTTTTCCAATTTCTAATGATTCATATCGATGTACCGATGTACGTGACAAAAGTAGTCTTAATTATATGAAAGTGTGTGAATTCAAACAAACCTCAGAAAATTACAGAGCTGGGTGAATTCTTACTGTACATTAAGATCAGCGCACACTTCTTGGCGCTTTTGAACAAAACAGTAAATGTTTTTTTTGTGGTTATATTGCTTACTTATGACTCGACGGGGCTGGCATGTTCTAAGAATAAATGCCTCTATATTATATAAAAGATAAAAAAAAAAACAAGTCAATAAGATTAACACAGGCATTTGTCACATTGGCTGGTCTTTCGACATAGTGGTTGCAGAGCCTGACTGAGGTCTTGGGTTTGATTCTTACCCTGGTGTTTCTATGGCAATCAGACACGACTCCGGAGCACATATGTGTGAAGCGCTTAGGTGTTTGTTTTGTCTGGGTATTACTTGTACCAAATATGTATAATTAATATGATTATAATATATCACTTGTTTGGTCATCATCGTACAGATTCAAACAAGTTATGATCAAATATTCTATATTTCGGCTACTTGCCCACGCCACATCACACACAGAATCTGCGAAATGAGAACAATGGTGACCTTATAGACCTAGTCGAGGAGGTTTGGTTTAAAGGCAGGTTAGGTTAGGTTTATAGTTAGGTTAGGTTAGGTTTAGTCAAAAGTTAGGTTAGGTTAGGTTTGGTTTAAGGTTAGGTTAGGTTTGGTTTAAAGTTAGGTTTGGTTTAAAGTTAGGTTTGGTTTAAAGGCAGGTTAGGTTAGGTTTATAGTTAGGTTAGGTTAGGTTTGGTCAAAAGTTAGGTTAGGTTAGGTTTGGTTTAAAGTTAGGTTAGGTTAGGTTTGAATCAAAGTTAGGTTAGGTTAGGTTTATAGTTAGGTTAGGTTAAGTTAGGTTTATAGTTAGGTTAGGTTAGGTTTGGTCAAAGGTTAGGTTAGGTTAGGTTTATAGTTAGGTTAGGTTAAGTTAGGTTTATAGTTAGGTTAGGTTAGGTTTGGTCAAAGGTTAGGTTAGGTTAGGTTTATAGTTAGGTTAGGTTAGGTTTAGTCAAAAGTTAGGTTAGGTTAGGTTTGGTTTAAGGTTAGGTTAGGTTTGGTTTAAAGTTAGGTTAGGTTAGGTTTGGTTTAAAGTTAGGTTAGGTTAGGTTTGGTTTAAAGTTAGGTTTGGTTTAAAGGCAGGTTAGGTTAGATTTATAGTTAGGTTAGGTTAGGTTTGGTCAAAAGTTAGGTTAGGTTAGGTTTGAATCAAAGTTAGGTTAGGTTAGGTTTATAGTTAGGTTAGGTTAGGTTAGGTTTATAGTTAGGTTAGGTTAGGTTTGGTCAAAGGTTAGGTTAGGTTTGGTTTAAAGTTAGGTTAGGTTAGGTTTGAATCAAAGTTAGGTTAGGTTAGGTTTAAAGTTAGGTTAGGTTAGGTTTATAGTTAGGTTAGGTTAGGTTTATAGTTAGGTTAGGTTAGGTTTGGTCAAAGGTTAGGTTAGGTTAGGTTTATAGTTAGGTTAGGTTAGGTTTAGTCAAAAGTTAGGTTAGGTTAGGTTTGGTTTAAGGTTAGGTTAGGCTTGGTTTAAAGTTAGGTTAGGTTAGGTTTGGTTTAAAGTTAGGTTAGGTTAGGTTTGGTTTAAAGTTAGGTTAGGTTAGGTTTGGTTTAAAGTTAGGTTTGGTTTAAAGGCAGGTTAGGTTAGATTTATAGTTAGGTTAGGTTTATATTTAGGTTAGGTTAGGTTTGGTCAAAAGTTAGGTTAGGTTAGGTTTGGTTTAAGGTTAGGTTAGGTTTGGTTTAAAGTTAGGTTAGGTTAGGTTTGGTTTAAAGTTAGGTTAGGTTAGGTATGGTTTAAAGTTAGGTTTGGTTTAAAGGCAGGTTAGGTTAGATTTATAGTTAGGTTAGGTTTATAGTTAGGTTAGGTTAGGTTTGGTCAAAAGTTAGGTTAGGTTAGGTTTGAATCAAAGTTAGGTTAGGTTAGGTTTAAACCAAACCTAACCTAACCTAACTATAAACCTAACCTAACCTAACTATAAACCTAACCTAACCTAACTTTGATTCAAACCTAACCTAACCTAACTTTCAACCAAACCTAACCTAACCTAACTTTTGACCAAACCTAACCTAACCTAACTACAAACCTAACCTAACTATAAATCTAACCTAAAATGCCTTTAAACCAAACCTAACTTTTGACTAAACCTAACCTAACCTAACTATAAACCTAACCTAACCTAACCTTTGACCAAACCTAACCTAACCTAACTATAAACCTAACCTAACCTAACCTAACTATAAACCTAACCTAACCTAACCTTTGACCAAACCTAACCTAACCTAACTATAAACCTAACCTAACCTAACCTAACTATAAACCTAACCTAACCTAACTTTGATTCAAACCTAACCTAACCTAACTTTAAACCAAACCTAACCTAACCTAACTTTTGACCAAACCTAACCTAACTATAAACCTAACCTAACTATAAATCTAACCTAACCTGCCTTTAAACCAAACCTAACTTTAAACCAAACCTAACCTAACCTAACTATAAACCTAACCTAACCTAACTTTAAACCTAACCTAACCTAACTTTGATTCAAACCTAACCTAACCTAACTTTAAACCAAACCTAACCTAACCTTTGACCAAACCTAACCTAACCTAACTATAAACCTAACCTAACTATAAACCTAACCTAACCTTTGACCAAACCTAACCTAACCTAACTATAAACCTAACCTAACCTAACTATTAACCTAACCTAACCTAACTTTGATTCAAACCTAACCTAACCTAACTTTAAACCAAACCTAACCTAACCTAACTTTTGACCAAACCTAACCTAACCTAACTATAAATCTAACCTAACCTGCCTTTAAACCAAACCTAACTTGAAACCAAACCTAACCTAACCTAACTTTAAACCAAACCTAACCTAACTAAAAACCAAACTTCACCTAACCTGAAACCAAACCTAACCAAGGGATAGAGTTTCCGAGGGATAGCTGGGTTAGAGTTCCCTAATGATAGACAGGAAAGAGTTCCCTAGGGATAGCCAGTGAGTTCCTGAGTTAGGCTTGCTGCAGAACGAGGTCCGATCTCTTTATTCAAAGATCTTTGTTTAGAACGGATAACAACGTAAGGCACAATTTACAGTTTCTTTAAGAAAATAACACGAAAAGCGCTACGAAGTCGGCCAAGACAGCTAGTATATGTATACTTCAAATGCTTCTGAAAAGTGAGGCCACAAACATGTACATTCAACCGAAATTAAAAAAAAAATGCTATCTGCAATCTGACAATACCACTTAGCAAGTGTGTGCCGAGCCTTAATATCCAGTTGTCTCCGTATGTGTAATTATTATATCACAGCAATATTTAATCAGTTTTTATTTCTCAGTAATTAAGCCCGTGCTGTTATTAAAAGAGTTTAATATAATTACACACCCTTTCCCTCCAGCACTTATTTATTAGGTATTGGAAAAAAATCTCTGTGTAGGTAATTAAAACTTTAAGAATTTATGGAATAATGCAGCTAGCACGGAATACGTAATTGTTACAATAGGGCTGGGCTAGACTTCGTACGTTTTTACATTATCCGATCCGTTATCGGTATCGTACGACTATGCGAAATCGTAACTACAAATTTCATACATTTTAATTCATTCTGTATCAAATCGGATTATTGAAACCCGTAGATATAGGATGTAAAATTTACACGAAGTCATCGAAAAGTCTAATCCTTTATTTACTAGGTTTCTAAATATAAATAGGGAAGTCGCATTTTCACCTAGCGATTGTCGCAGATGCCAGATACGTACCGCTTGACCTGACGTAGTTTGTGAAAAACTGTGGGACCATGCTCCGCGACATATGACTCATATACTTTAGACAGTCGTCATTAATGCCGAGTTGAGCGACCAGTAAATGTTGCAAGCGACATCGTGTGAATATGCAGCTTGAAAGTCTATATGCTTCGGTAGGCACCATTCTGTTTTTGTACTTCTGTAGAACGTGTTGTATAATGTTAGACTCAAAACGTATTGAAGCATAGTTTGCTACGCGTTCAATGGCTGACTTTCGGTTTGCCTGCGGTCTGACAAGAATTTCGTTTCCGTTCACGATCGTAAATAACTCCTACCCTCCAACTTTGTGGTGAACAAAATATATCACTGAAGATATTCAAGCTTTCTGCCGTCTAACGATAGAACACTTTTTTACCATTTAAAATGTTTCACATCCCTAATCCATCAAATATTAATGATCACTAATAATCAGTTTTATAGTATAAATGTTAATTAGGTATAATATTGAACAAACAAAACTTATAATTATGTCTCATTATTTTCAATCGTAGTGTAGGTTTCTAAACACTGCTTGTTGAAGAAAACATTCACGTAAAAGTTATGAGGGATTTTATAACTTGTGTGACAAGAATGTCTTGTATCAATTTATGACCAATAATTAGTGAAATCCGTTGTTAGAGGACGATATTTCCTAAAGTTAACTACCTAAACTAATTTATGTCGTCGCCATACATGACGATCGGCGCATAAAACTGCGTTTCATGTCACGCAGTTGTTGATCTCAAAGATGAAAGGTATTACAGCGGCTCTAGTCTCCACAAAGTATTCAATAACATACACATTTGCACAAGGTATGCTAAAAATAAACAAGTTTGCCTTGGTTCACAGCCAAAAGAGCTCATTACAAGTCTTACTAAAATGGAGAGAAGTCCAAGATTCTGTTATAGTAACCCAAAGAATAAGACCCGGACTGGAGTGACGGTCTTCTCGGCATATCTGGTGCTGCTGATGGTGGAGATATACATCGAGATCTTCGAAAACGGCACACATTTGCGTATTTATAACAATGTAATGCAATTCTGGAGGTGATGAGAAAATTGCACCATTGAAAGTGATGTAGAAAAATATGAGCTTGCTCCTAAACTGCTCAGGCAGTATCCAGTTTGATTATTGAAGTGATTTGTTAGAGTCAGTGGTTGTCAAGTTATGACTCCTTATAGTAATTCTGTTAGTGGTTATAAATCTGTGATCGCAGAACTCGCCAGAAGTTCGTGACGTGCATTTAAATTGTATTGAGAATCGTCATTTTCTAGACCTGCGCCTTATGTACGTACTACGTACTATGTACCGGTGTACGAAGAATTCTTCGTTTAGCTCTTTTTAAAGGGACCAGGAACAATTATTTGTTAAATTATATAGGTTTAGTTACGAGTATTTATGGGGGATGCTCAATAAGTAATGATAGTAACCATATAATTTAACAATTATGAATCCGCCTCACGAAGTTTAATATAATACTAGTAAACTATTGTAGTGTAATTGAAATAAAACCAAATAAATATAATTATCATACACAATAATTTTAATTATCAACATCACACATCACAGTATTTACACAGTACTCCCATTCTTCAGTGGTATTGGTTTTTGACGAAACTTCATTTACATTTCTGTACACTGAAATTATACAATACGATTTGCTGTTTATCTCGATTTAAAATGCTCTAAATGATTTATAATAAATTAATGTATAAATCTAGTTATACAATACCAACAGATACCTGCTACCACTGCTAGGCCGGGCCTGCCTACTTACATTAGTGATACTGTCTGACGCAGGCTTGCTATCGCCTAGGATAGCGTAACACTGCAGTTGTTTATGCTAAGAGTGGGAAAGTTATGGGGACTTGGGGATACATTGGGTCGGTAGAGAAAATGTTGCTTATTCTGGATGTTATAAAGCCTTACAGGTCTTAGTTCCAGAAGGGTTCCCATAACCTTCACACTGGTTGTCTACTGCGCTAGGCCCGGCCGCTACTATCGTGAGGTATTTACTTATCATACTTTTTAACGAAGTCGACACCCTTCTTAATGTTCTTGAGCAGCTCCGGCATGGCCGCGCAGAGGATCTTCTGCTCGTAGTCGTTGATCTTGCCGTAGCCGAGCACCTTCTCCATGCCGTTCTTGCCGAACGTGATGGGGGTGGCGAAGTACTCCGCCTCGGACAGGTTGCACTTCACAAACGCACATTCACTAACGTTTTGTTCACCCTGCAAAATGTGTATGTATTTATTACAAGGTACATGAAAAACAATTGCTATTTAATATTATTCAGTAAGTGTGAACCTTCTGAACGATTTCAACTCCTTGAACCTTAATGAAAACTGAGTAGAAATTGTAAGAATATTAAGTCAACTAACATTAAAAACTTTACTAAATCTTAACAGTTTAAGAAAATCGTGTTAGCTGGTATGTATATTTTTGTTTTTTCTTTCTATCTTAATTTTAAAATTGTGTTGATTTGTGATCTCGTGTTTTTGTAAGCACTGGGATTCACTATTTTATGTTTGTACGCCAATAGGCAGAGCATGTTGAATCTAAATATTGTATTTACACCTAACTACTACACATGTTTTCACAAATAAAGGTTATCTTATCTTATCTGGTAAAATATTCTTAAAAATCGGAAAAATACCATTAAACCTGTTTTAAAGTACGCCTGACCCAATTTTATAGGGAAAGAATTCAACATGACAAATTGTACCCAGCAATAATAATAAATGGATTATTCTATAGTTTAAAGAAGGCATACGCACTTTGAGACCCCTGAGGATGGCGTTGGTGAAACGCGCGCCGGAGTAACCCATAGACAGGGTGGCGGAACCGAAGCCAGCCTTGGCCTTCACGACCTGCAAGAACACATACATAAACATTACTTACAAATAAAGGCAATAAAAACATCAATCCTTAAATTTCACGTTGCTATGTTTCAGGCCGTCAATAAATTGTTAATGTTGTTTAACACTACGCTACGCTAAGCTAAGTAAATAAGCTTTAAAACTAAGCTAAGTGATATTGTTTAATACCAAGAATAAACTTGTATCTACTGAAATACAAATACATCACACAGCCAATATCCGTTAAATTTAAAGGTAGCAGGATAATCTCGATATCTTGCGTTTAGTATAAAGATCAGGACAAAAAAGACTGTAACCTAGGGGAGATCTTTTAAGCAGCAACGGAGACACAAGTTACTAAAAAATACATGATATACATATTGAATATATAATATTTACCTCAGTACCGGCCTCCTGGATCCTCTTGGTGAGGGTGTCGATCTTTTCAGGGTCCTTGAGCTTGCAGGGCGGCTGGCTCTGTGACAGCAGCGGGATGATGGTGATGCCGGAGTGGCCGCCGATGACGGGAACCTTGACGCAGCGAGGGTCGTCGCCGTTGATCTCGCCGACGAAGGTCGATGACCGTACAATGTCGAGTGTGGTCACACCCAAGACTTTGCAAGGGTTGTATACTCCCGCCTGTGATTAAAGTTTCCCATATAGAATATTTTAAACCTTACTATACATGTAAGTTGTCGTTTATAGGGTTCCATAGGTCGGGTAGGTGCGTCGGTAGGGCGCCGCAAAAGGAAAAAGCGGAACCGTTTGTACGTCCGTCCGTATGTTTGTAAAGCCCCTTTTTCGACATTCGTAAGGGAATCAAAACCTACAGGGTACTTCCCGTGAACTCAGAATCTAGAAACTTTGTACGAAGCAACTTCTTAGAGCACAGATAAAGGAAAATTTGACGAAAACCGTAATTTTTTTAAAAATAAAATATGCAGGTGTTTTATAGACTGTGGTTTTATCTTTAGTTTATTCCGAAATCAAATGAAAAAACAAAAGCGACTGTATGATTACTGATACTAGGTAACGCGAGCACGGAACAAATTTTATAATCGGTCAACATGTGTGTGTAATGTTTTCATGGAAAGGGGAAGTTGAATACCCGAAGCCCCACAGCTAATCCATATGCCTATAGCCGCGAGCAATACATACCTCACACCTAACTCTAGTATACTCCTAATAATACCTAGAAAATACTAACAAACCCAGTATAATAACAGAAACCATTCATAATTAACTACAAGAGATTACCATTCAGTAAATAGATGTAAATATAGATAAACTAGCGGATAACGTATCTATAAATAAACAAGCGTGATTTGTACGCCATTCGCTTCCACATTCATCAATATAAGTGGTGAACATCAATAAACGTGAGCTTATGTTACGGACTCCTTGCTCATTGTTATGAAAACTGATGGTCGTCAAATGTCAACGGTTATAGCTGTCATAAGATATATTGTGACTTCAAACGTTTATAAAAGGCTTTAAAAATTGTTCTTTTGTATTTTTAGTGTGTAAATTATCTGTTTATAGAGTAATTTACAATATTCTCAGTGTATAATAGGTTGCTTTGAAATTTTCGAGTAAAACAATGGTTGATGTATTTATCATATTAAGATGAAGATTTTACAGCGGCGACTACAAATACTTATCCTGTACGAAGATTGAATATTTAGCTACTGCACTAATTAGGTCAGTGTATTCCGATATTTCATGATATTAGCATTTTTTTAGTTTCGTAATCCTCGTTTACTTCCCTTTAATACGTCTACAGTAGAATTCAATTTGAGAAAAAAAAAACATTTTGTAGGAGATTGTAGATAACCATTGATAAGAAATGATTAGTTTTCCATACTAACACCTATCTATGACTAGATTGTGAGAAATATTCAGTTTTCATTCTAGAGAATACTTATGAATTTCTGTAAGAAAGTATACACAATTTGTGCTACTTTACTGAAATTTATACAATTGGGTAAATGGTTTTTGACCCCTTCGGTTTGACGAATGAAGAAACAGCATATCAAATTGTACGAATTATAATTGAAAAGGAATAAATTAGTAGAATCATTGAATATGATACCGGAACCAAGAAATTGAATCATAAGCTCAAATAATTAATAATGCTAGTTCCGCGTTTTAGCCTCTTTGACATGCGATTAAGAAATTCCGTGATAATCACGTTTTTGTCGAGTGGCAACTTTAATAATCCATCAACTGCGCGTTTGTAAAACATTACACACGCTCTCTTGTTCGATATCGTACAAACAGTTTGTTTATAAATAGGTATCACGTTAAGATAAGCCGGCCCGGACTGGTCAGTTACCGCGTGCAATGAAAACTTATTGTTACAATACTTTACTGACGTAGAATTTTATCAGAGCTGTTTCGAAAATAAGTTTAAATCAACACTTCAATGATTTTATTTACGCTTTACATTGCGTAATTGTATGTTAATTAGCTTGATAGGTGAGTTTTTGCAGATTAACACGGCCGAATACAATTTGCATGTCAATTAATACATTTTTTAATCATAGTTAAGAACTCAGTACCTGTCTTTGTCACTCTATGGTGCCTATGGTGTATAGAGGACATAGACAAACATAATTACTTTTAAAGTGTTGTTTGAGTATTCCAAGGTTTTATTGTTATATTAATCGGCTTATTTACTTCGACGGCGCGTGATTAAAAACAAAATCTCGCCTGTTTCACGACTGTTCACGATTGGCAGTGAGCCAGAAGTAGTAGCTAATATTATTTAGTCGCGGTCAAGGACTTTTTGTGTCCTTGAATGCTAAAACTATGTTAAGTCTTGTAATATTATAAGTTTTGTTTTGTTCATATCTTAGGACTCAGTCGTATTTAACACAGGCTTTTAACGGTTAAGGTTCGAAATGTTTTATTCTCAATCACATTATTATTACAACATATTAGGTACTGATTAATCTTTCGTTAATTTTGACTGTTAATATTACATCAATTAAGTAACAGTATGACGCACTGGCATCCTTATCACGATATTATCTGCTATCAGAGTTACGTGTAGTTAATATCTGCCTACAATTAGTTCTCTGCAATGCCGATGTTTTGTTGGTACCTAGTCATCTGCATGGATAGGTTAGACTTGTGAATGACCTACATAGCCCGCACTTGTGGCCGGACGGAGTCGGTTTGCGATGCTTTCAGTGTATGCTTTAGTTGATTCGATGTAAGAAATAAAACCTCTTAGATTTGCAATTAACTATGAATTATTAGATTGAAAACTCTTATATAAAATAACATTACTGCACTTCTGTTAAGATCGTATTATAAGCTAGCTGCAATCTTCGCTACAATTAAGATTTCCATCAAATCGCTAGTTAGCCTTCACGTGATTAGAGTTGTTGACTTTTTCGCGACATCTTTCACGTTTTGCCTGCACGATCATTCTTCATCCACATCTTATCTTCTGGCAGATTTAAAATGCATTGATAAGCATTGATCAATTGTCCAGAGAATGTGAGATGACATTGTAAGTACTTTTAAACCAGTTAATAGTCCAATTCGCTAGTAAGAACCCTCGTAAACGACATACAACGCAGGTTCCCGGTATCTGAAGGTTAGGTTGTCTGTCTGTATTTATACCTACGTCCGCCGTATGCACTTGTTATGATTTTAATCGTGTGATACTCGGTTTTGTGTATTGGTGATTAGGTAAACAGGTGGTTATAAGTCAAACAGCTAGCTTCATTTGAAGCAAGGATCTCCAGTAGTGTTAAGTAAAGATGGCGTAGTCGTAGCCTTAGGTTTCATAGGAATGCCTCAACATCAATGGATTTTTTCAGTAGTTTATTTCTAATTGTGTTCATCTGTACATACCTTCTTCATAATCTCCGAAGTAATAGGCACCATGGAGTTGACGGGGTTGGTAATGATGGCAACAATGGCCTCGGGCGCATGTGAAGCAATGCACAGTGACAGGTCCCTCACAATGGAGGCGTTGGTGTTGAACAGGTCATCACGGGTCATGCCCGGTTTGCGGGGCATACCCGCTGGGATTACAACTACCTGGGAACCTGCAGAATTACCAACCTTGGTTATTATGCTATATAAATTGTATATAGGTAGCACATTACATATTTTCTCTGCGCAGCAGTGTAGGAGTAATTATTTTAATTTTTTCAAAATAACCACTGCCATAATTTTACATATTTTTTTTCATATGAATATTAGCAAAATTTTTTAAAATGTTTGTTGGTAATTAACAAATAATTATGTTTTTCTTTGCCATGTTGTATCATTAACAAGATACACTAATTAGTTTCGAGTTGGAGTATGAGTATTTAAATGTTTATGCCAACATTAAAAAAAAACAGCACATTCATGAATAGTTCTTAGACATCAGTAAAACTACATTACACACAAATATTATGGATATTGGACTTTATACATAGCATTTCCAATAAGATTACGAGTTCTTATTGAACTATACTTATTAGATACCTACAGGTTTATATTGTTACAGATATCACTATCTTGACTACAATTCTTATGATAAGATCTACTCAACAGAACTAAATTTTTAAATAAAATTATTTGAACATCTTGTGAATGTGTATTAAAGACATATTAGCACAGTATTATTACAAAATTCAGACAATCAACATTAATTCAGCAATAATCAAGTCCTTGTTCTTTGGTTGATGTGTTATGAGCTAAGAATTTTTCCACAAGTCCAACATGTTACAGACTCCATTTTATGCACATTTCGCGTAAAAATAAACTCCAATATTGCCAAGGTCACTGTATACTGTTGTAAGTCAACCAAATGTAGTACATAGAACTCATCCTATATGGGTGACCTTGAAAGTCTAATTATATCACAAAACACCCATGAACCTGAGCTTTGTAGGTTATGTTATGTAACAGGGTGACAGCGGTAACTTTTAGGGTGTTTGACGTACCTTGGAGAGCATCTCCGAGCTGTTCGGGTCCCTTGTGGCCAGTGACCTTGACGGGGGTGTCGATGTGCGAAAGGTCGGCGGCGACGCCGGGGGTGAATGGCGCAATATCGTAAAGAGCCAAGTGGCTAATCAGAGGGTTATGCTTCAGCAGCAGAGAAAGGGGTTGACCAATGCCACCACCAGCTCCAAGAACTGCTACTTTAATTTGCATCTGAAAGAAATACCATTGCCTTTTTGAATTTCTGGTCACACACCTACTACCTACTATGTAAAAAAAATGTTTTACTGTACCTCAGAGGTGGTTGAAAAGGTTTTGGCACCATTTTGCGCGGCCACTGAGACGACGGGTTTTAGGGCACGAGAAAACATTTTTACGTGCGTTTTTCAGTAAATGCCACTAATTTATGAAGACAATAGCACTAGTACCGCCTGACCCTGCCGACCTTTCGTTCGACCGAAGATAACTGGCCTAGTGATGTAACTTTATCTGTCAGTTAGTCACGTCACAGCGTTTTAGTCAAGGTAAAGGTAGGTACGGAACGTTACACGTCACCAAAGTAGTATTTTAAAGAGACGACCAAAAAAAAATTTAATTGTTTCTGTTAATTTCTTCAGAATAAACATATTTCGTGACAAAATTTACAATCAGGTTAATTTTATCGCGTACTATAAGTATTATTATTATAAAAAAATAAGTTAGAAATTCGTAGAAATAACATTTCCTCGTAAAAATGTTTTGATCTATTTATTCAGTACCTTAGTTAAAGTATAACCATATTGTACTCTTCAGGAATTAATAATTTTATGAAAACTTTAGATATTTCAAAAATTATCATGATCTTAAAAAATGGTCTTTTTTGCCATGACTTACATACACTGATACACAACTCAAAACTTAGTATAACATTATTGCACTCAGTTCACATGACACAGTTTAATATTATTAAAGTTCGTTAAAACTTAGAACAATTAATTTCAGCTAATGGGATCCATTTTTATAAAGTAAATACCAAGTCCCTTTGACCAAGTCCAAACAAAATAATGACACTATTGATGGCAGCCCTAGTCATTTTGACGTTGCTGATAGTTTTGACAAGTCTGCGAAATTGCAAATAACAATCTGAAATATTGACGTTTACTTGTCAAGTAATATGAAAACAATTTCGTAATTTCTATTGAATTTTCAATATCTAGCTATATTATTTAATATTATACATTAAACACCTCCATCAAAATGAATGTCGTACAAGCAGTCAAACTTTATATAACTAAAATGACGGAGGAAAGCGGGCCTGGTATGAAAGTTATTCTCATGGACAAGGAAACTGTAAGTAATTGCGCGAATACAGTCATGTACGCCCATTATTTAAACTGATCATGAATACTTACTGCACCACAGCACGACATTTTGATATTTGATTATATTTATCTCATTACTTGAAAATTTCACTTTAATTTTTTATCAAAAAATGGGAGAATTTTATATTTTATTTTTACTTATGTTTTTACAATGTGCTCATTGTCACTATTCAAAATTTAGAACTGAATGGTTTTTTGAACATGAATTTTTCTATGTCAATTTCATATTTTTCTTTTTCTAGACTAGCATAGTCAGCATGGTTTTCAGCCAGTCAGAAATACTGCAGAAAGAGGTTTACTTATTTGAAAGAATAGACAGCCATTCTAAGTGGGACAACATGAAGCATATGAAATGTATTGTGTTCATTCGTCCAACCCCTGAGAATATTTCGTTGTTGCTTCGAGAACTGAGATACCCAAAATATGGAGTTTATTTTATATGTATGGTATCCAATTTTAATTCATATTTTGACCTAATTTTTATTATCATAATTACTTGAATTATATTTATTAAATGTTCTTATTACACATAATGTTTAAATATTTTTTACAGATTTCAGTAATGTGATATCAAAGGCGGACATCAAAACTCTAGCAGAATGTGATGAGCAGGAGACAGTGAGAGAAGTACAAGAGGTGTTTGCTGATTACTTAGCTGTGGACAGACACCTGTTCTCATTCAACATTGTTGGATGTCTGCAAGGTACAGATTGGATTATTTATCTACTGATCACAATTTCTATGTGGGCCATGTCTTAGAAATAAGTTCTCTATTGTGACATATGTCTCCTGTTAGACCTAGGTTTTAGCTAATCAACTCAGACTATTGCATAAAGCACAGTGCACACTACTGAAGGTGTTGCGGAGAGCAGTTAGACAACAATTTAATATAAACCTTAGTACCTTGAGATATGGTCCACATGAGAATAAATTCGCTCGGGTGCTCGAAGTATGCTCAAGCTTCTCAGAATTTATTCTTATATTGGCTGAGGCTTTTTAATGATGCTACTTTCATACATCTCAGGTCGGTCCTGGAATGCCCAACACTTGCAACGCTGTGCCCAAGGTCTGCTGGCACTCCTGCTGTCAGTGAAGCGGCGCGCCGTGGTCCGCTACGAGGCGGCATCGGAGCCCTGCGCGCGGCTGGCAGAGCGAGTGCGAGACCTGCTGCGGAGGGAAGCTGTGCTCATCGATAATAATATACCCTTCAATGGAGAGATACCTACCCCACAGTTACTGATCGTGGATAGGAGGGATGACCCTGTTACGCCATTATTGAGTCAAGTAAGCATGTATAATAATACAATTTTAACACGAATAGAACGAAAAAAGATGCAAAACGCTTTGCTGTTTCGCTAAATCCTGAGTCTCGTCCGCGCTGTCGTTATTTGTAATTTGTATCGTGACGCTTTTTTACGTTTTGCATAAATTCATTGTAAACGTCACCGTCATTTCTATTTGCTGGCGCGAAAATTATACCAACATTAAGCCAGTAGTAAACATTGTTCATAAAACGATGAGACTTATTATTATTTGTTTTGTCTCCAAATCATGAAATCACTCAACATTTTATACCGTTATTGCCAGTGGACGTACCAAGCGATGGTGCACGAGTTGCTAACGATCAACAACAACCGCGTGAGTCTGGCGCACGTGCCCGAGGTGCCCAAAGACATGAAGGAGGTTGTGCTGTCCTCCGAGCAAGATGAGTTCTATGCCAAGGTAATTGTAGCTTAATGGCTTGGCTAGTGAATTGTCAGGGTATGAAGAGGAAAGGGGTGTATTTTGCAGCGAGACATTTACGCCTGTTGTTTGGAAGTAGGTATCCCGTGTTGTTTTAAAAACATCTTTATAAATGCTGCAAAGTATAATGTATATTAGGCATAGTTCTTCCTGTGTTCCAATGCTCTAGATGCATATTAGTCAACTTTCCAAATAATTCAGTGACGTTCAGTAAGTGTGAAAAGATAAACAAATGGTTATTAAAAAAAGCAAATTTTATTTCCAGAATCTGTACTCAAACTTCGGCGAAATAGGCCAGACCATGAAGTCGTTGATGGATGAGTTTCAGAAGAAAGCCAAGAGCCAGCAGAAGGTTGAGAGCATCGCTGACATGAAGAACTTTGTTGAGACTTACCCGTTATTCAAGGTACAAACAGTAAACAATTATAAATCGACACACGTAAAAAAATCACTGCGGCACCTCCCTACGTAGTACTTGAATCATTTATAAATTTAGTGGTATAGACCCATAAAGATCTTTTGGCACTAACGTGAGGGCGCTAGTGTGCAGATTCGCTACAAGAGTTAACTCAACTATCTGTCAGTAGTAACGGCATTAGGTCCGATTTTGGCCACGTGCTAAAAGATCCTTTTAGCACTATATGAGGTGGACATCAGTTGTATATAATCATTCATGATTGGAGGCTTGGCATTGCGGCATTGGTGATTTTGCTTCCGCTTTATTAGTTAATCAGTTGTCATTACTATATGCTGCGCAGTAGAATTCTGTCTATACCATGCACGACTATATCGCTCTTCTAGCCACGGAGTTCTTACCTGCGTCGGATAACAAACACTTTTCTATATAACTGATATTGATAGATAACAGCTAATGGTTTAAATTTTACAAGACTAGATAACTTAATTAGTGTTACTTGTAAACCCTACTAATATTATAAACGCGAAAATTTGTAAGTATGGATGGATGGAGTTAGCCGTCATCCCGGTTTAACGCATAGGCTTTTTAACCGACTGACGACTATACGTTTATAATTACGTACTACAATGTTCTATTACATATTTACAGAAAATGTCAGGTACAGTGACGAAGCACGTGACGGTGGTCGGCGAGCTGTCGGCGTGTGTGTCGCGACACAACTTGCTGGAGGTGTCGGAGCTCGAGCAAGAGATCTCCTGCCAGAGCGACCACTCCAAACACTTGCAGGTGTGCGATGCTGTTTATGTACCTACTATAACCGGGAGATATAGCAAAAAAAAAGACATTTTCGAGTCGCTGTTAAAAATTCCGTATGCAATAACCGTTTCCTGCCACTATAAGGTGTAGAGATTTCCTTAAATTTAAAATTAGTGAAAAGATTTTCATCGGAAAGTATAAATATTAAACAGATGAATGATTATTAGTTTTCTCTGATGTTTGTGGACGACGACAAAGTGGGTTACTTTTTATAAATAATTTTCACTTATTTCACAATTGAGGATTAAAGCCTATAAAAAAAGTAGCTACTATTTTTTTCCTAGCCTATTGTGTCCCACTGCTGAGTAAAGGCCTCCCCTAAATTTTGCCACCTGCCTGTCTTTCAGCTACTATTTAATCAATGTTTATTTACTTCACAGCGCCTTAAGAACCTGCTAACCAACGAGGCCGTACGCCAGCACGACGCGGCGAAGCTGGTGGCTCTGTACGCCCTGCGCTACGAGAAGCACGCCAGCAACGCACTGCCGGCGCTCATCGAAGCCCTAAAGACCCGCGGCGCGCCCGAACACCTGCTCAAGTCCGTCGTCAACCTGCTCGAGTACGGCGGCGCTCACGCCAGGCAAAGCGACCTCTTCGGCCTGCAAGACGCTGTCAAAATCACCAAGAGACTGTTCAAGGTAATATGGACATTTTTTGTGTAATGCTATAAGATCATAGACTATATAGAAATGAGAAATTTTGTAGAAGTTGAATTTTACATTGTAACTAATAAAGCCGATGTCACATGTTCGGAATTAGATGATTCTTGATCGTTATACAGGAATTTAATCTTGATCTACACGTTTTAGGGCCTCAATGGAGTCGAAAACATCTACACACAGCATACACCATTGTTAAAGGACACTCTAGAAGATTTGATCAAAGGTAAACTCCGAGAGAACCTGTACCCCACGCTCGGAGGTGAAGATGGCCCATACGGTCGTCGGCCACAAGATATCATCGTGTTCATCGTAGGGGGCGCCACCTACGAAGAAGCGCTCTGTGTGCATCAGATCAACCAGGCGTACCCTGGAGTCAGGGTGGTGCTTGGAGGAACCGCCATACACAACTCCACCTCCTTCTTTGAAGAAGTCAAGTCCGCCATGCAAGGAGTCCATCGAACGCACACCAGGCATATTAGAAACGTATAGATTTATTCCAGTCGAGATTGAAGTTTCGAGAGTAAGGTACCTGAAACCCCTATGCATTTATTGTATTCGAAAATATATTTCGTTTTTTTCTTCGATGAATTTGTGATTATAAACAAGAATAGAAATATTATAGGACGTATTTACGTTAGTATTTTGTTCTAATATAATTTATATGATGAATAAGGTCTAGAGGTGATGTAAGACTTGTATCAATATTTTAAGTATTTCAATAAACTAATTTATTATCAAGTATTTCAATAAACTAATTTATTATCAAGGTTGTTTTCTATTTGTTCTCCGATTCCTTAGGCATCTCAAATTCTTTGATGCTGATTGAATTGCTCAAATTTATGTAAGTGGCAAATCTAAGCCGTATTACTGTTGAATGATTAACGAAATCATATTGCTGTCAAGTGTCTTTCCAACGGCGCTTGAAGAGTTGCGTGTGAGTAAACTGACTTATGATTGTGTCCTGAATGTTTCATATTTTTATTAAACGTAAGATAGATTTCTGTATCTGTGGAGGTGCAAATTAGGAGAGTTCTATATCTACAGAAAAAGAAACACAGGACTGTTGTGTTCAAAACACATTTTTTTTACTTTTTTATTGAAAAATATTCGTCGACACAGGTGTTGTGTGTCCAACAAACGATAAACGATGCCATACCATTTTTTTGGCACAATCCAGTTACTTGCCCGATGTTGGGCTCACAAATAAAAAGCACTTTTTTCACAAATCAAATCTTCCCAAGCGGACTGCAAAGCGTTATCATACAACTTCATTGACTTTGCCTCGAATCAGTAGAAGTCTAGCTAATAGTAGTTATTAGCTATTCAAAGGACTGTAGTACTCGCGTCACGACCAAGCGATGTAGGTTTGTAATAAAAAAAATGATTTCAGATATTTGGCAGTAAGTTTGTTTCAATAGCAATATATAAATAATGCCAATGTAGTCCTTACACATTCAGTTCTACTGATTCGCGACGTTTACATCATACAATATAAGAGTTTTAGGCTCCATATTTCACTCCTATATAAACCAATTTCACTTTACAATAGTCTGGGTTTGTTTCCACATACATTATTTTCCTTCAGTCTTTACAAAATTTACACCCGGTAAGCTGAAATTTTACAAAAATGCCCTTTATGTAAAATGCTTGGAAAGGCCCTAGTTTACCATTACAGGTCATGGGTGGCCACGGGTGGGCATTGAGATACAATGTCAGGATACCGGGTTCACACGTTGGTAACATTTTCTCTCATACAACCCCCGACAGGGGGCAACACACACATTTATAAGGCAATTTTATAGAATTTATTCTATACATACAATCGGCACACGAATCGGTCGCGCCGACGATTAAGTCGGTGGCAAATATTTACATATAGGAATTATACACCTAGGTATAAAAATTGCGCAGCTGCTCACACAGAGAGCTGCCCTAATTTCACAATTGTAATTTTTATTGATGGTAATGCTTTTGAAACAAGAAGTTACTTTGGATTTACGAGAATTGCTTCATGAGCTCTGAAGAGCCTAACGATTTGACTGCGACATGATTAAGAATGAAAGTAGCCATATGCTTGGCAAAAATACTACTTGCTTCAAAAGCAAAACAAGTAAATAGGAGTTGTTTAGACACTTCGAACTAAACAAACTAAAATAGTTCCCGCTTCTTATAATAGACTGAATAGTAAATACTATTTGATCCATAAGAGGGGAATGATATTATTACAAAAATCATACACCATTATTATTATTCTTGAGCAGAACATGTGTTTAGCTGTAGTCACAATATATATTGAGTTGAATATACTTAATTTACGACAACCGACGCAGGCTGAGTGGTCTCAACAACTTCTATTTACTCCACTATATAGTATCAGTACCATATCAACACCAGATCGATGTCACAGATTCTGGTCAGATTCGTGACGTAATTTTCCTTTGAACGAGATGACAACATTGCCTGTTCATTTTAAGTTGATCGTCTCATATGGAAGGTTGTCGACAACCAGTTTTCTGATTCGTCAGTTCCTTTTACATATCTAAATGCTACATCAGTGTGCGTAAGCGATGTATATACAACATAGTACATAACCGATATCGAAACATCGTTGCATTATATTTCATTATTCCAATACAAAGGTTATCTTATAAAAAAACTGTTACCACAACCTTTTTATATATAATTGTGATGGCCAAAGGAACTCGAACGTCTTTCGTAAGCACGTACAAATTTTACGAGAAAAGAAATGTAGTATATCCCTAGCTAAAACATAAACATGTCCGCGTCACTAGTCATGACACTTCACACAAAAAATATATCGATAATATTATATGGCGCACAACAATCAACACACGCTCATACATTTTTTTTAATTATCATACTCTCATTTAGCAACAAACTTACGCGGTGGACTCACTCACGCGATAAAAATTTTAAATTAAAACAAGAAAAAAAAGAAAAATAAAACAGTACACGAGACTCCATACCATGTTCTCGAGAGAAAAAAAAAACTACATTTAACCATTCTACGGTCATGAACGTGGTACGGGTCTTGTAGGCCCTTTCCGCAAACATTTTTTTGTGATTTTCTGAAATGTTAACATTATTGAAACATCTTTATTATACATCACAAATTAGACATGAAAATAAGCCGTCGTATGGGAAAGGACACTAGTATTTCCCTTCTATATAATCATATTTACATATTTACAACTATTATTTATTTTTTCGTGGACTTATTTAGATTTGATACAGAACTTTTTATAACGCAATCTGTCTGTTTATTTATATAAATACGTCTATATTTAATATTTTAAATCTATATAAAACCCTTATTCCTGGCGTAAATAAATATATGTATATCTAACTGTATTGAAATAGAGCAACACAATAGGAGTATTATTTGTTTATATATTTTTGATATTTTTTTACAAACAAAAAAAAAGGAATGCATCTATACATAATAGGAAAATCTGGAATAAGTTATAAAAGAAAGAAAAAACTCAGCAGCACGTCACAGTTATTCAATTCGATGGGTATGCTTTCATGATATAGTCGACATAGCAAATCTATTTAAAAGAATGTGAATGTCATCGTCCACATTTGGCGCTACCCAGGGAGCACCGCGCGGAGGTCATGGACTTAGCTCCCCTTGATGCCACACTTTATATTAAGCATTTTACGATCCTCGATTAAGCTGAAACTTATCAATAAATACCTATACAACACTATTGGGAAAATGTTTCTCGATTGTGCAATCTTGTGAGCCTTACTTTTATTTAACGATATATATCCGATGACGCATTTATATGACAAATCTGACGTTATTGTATTTGAATAGAGTCAGTTATGTCGTTAATATATATAATATATGCATCCTAGCTTCCTTACACCTATCTATCAAATTTTACAATTTATTGTCAAACCTATTAGCGCCTGTAACGCATACGGTCACAATTCCTTGGAACGCGAAGGGTAATGTACAGTTATGTGAAAGCCTGTCGCACGATATTCTCTGTGGGCGCGATTTTGTAAGACACGCACATATTCTTTTTGATGTTTGCAAAATTAACAAAAAGGTAGTATAACTAGGCCATTAAATAAATAACTTAAGTTTTGGGAGGTTTGATGTTATATAAAATACAATGAATCCATCTCAATCGATTGGCCACACCCTTCTGTTTCAAAAATAAACATATTATTTACCGACAATAGTATGACCGGCCATAAAGATGTCTTTTTCACTGTATATTATTTGAATTAAAAGAATATTAAGAATCTATCCACCCCGTGACCTCTACAAGGATGATAGGAGTATTGAAACGACGGTGACACGAATATAATACGTTTTCAACAATATTTACGTTAAAGGGCTGCCTTTACATGCACATACATTCAAAACATGCATATTTATTTTATTTTTAAAAATTGTAAACTATTTTTTTGTTAATATTTTTATATTTGAAAGAGAAAGGGCACTAATCTATTGCGATGAGCGTTGAAGTTTCGCATCCAGACTAAGAAGTTTACAAAGTGTGTTAAATCGAGTATCGTTGAAACATTACTAGTCGAGAGATGCGATTATATAAATATTAAAAAAAAAACAGTATAACTAATGACTCGCAAGACAGTATAGTTTTAATCTTCATAGATTGAGCATCAAGAATGGTCCCGATACTAATTTCTTGGAACTTCGACTGTCCAATGAAAAAGGTTGCAATTTTTTTGAAATCGTCACCTAGCATCTTAACTTCACTTAAAATTTCACGATTCGAATTCTCGACAAACTATTCGCAGATTTATAAAACATTTTTAAGTGTAATTGACACTTTAGAGTTGTTAATGCAATCGCGGAGGGTATCTTTACAATTAATTAACCTAAAACCTAAATAAATACACGTGAACGAGCTTATCGCTGTCTCAGAATGGCGATACGTCGTTACGAACGAGGAAACAAGGACACCGGCGCGGCCCGGAGGAACTCGGCGACGCAACTGCCGGTGCGCGGGGGCCGAACTTAAATATCATGGTACACAATATAATATCCTATTTATAATAGTTGTAGACTCGTTATATCAAACCTTATTATGATATTTATTTCGATTTACTTTATATTTATACAAGGTAAGCACACACCTTTCTTCTGTTAATAAATACAATAAACAGTGGAGTTGTTTCACTGAATTCCTCGCGACTGCCACCGATAAGTATCATAGAGAGTGAATTATCTAATTATAATACATATGTCCGCCCCAGCTCCGCGTGAGGGCGGACCACACTGTCCGTACAAGACTTGCTATCCTTACACACATACAAACAAACAAGTAATTCATACAATACCATATATAACATTCTTTATCATTTGCCCCGCCGCGCTAAGCGGTCTGTGTGCTTTATACCATAAACACGGTTTTCAAATTAAATGGCAACACTGTATAAACATTTTAGAAGAGTTGCCAGTTTCTATAAGAAGGTAACATACAAGTTCTGAGTTTTCACGTGACAATTTATTTTTGTTATAAAATTCCAAACCGCGTATTTATCGCCAGAAAAAATACTGTTGTCCATTTAATATGACAACAATATTTGGTTGACAATGTTCTTATATCTTTGGTTTATATCACAATGCATGATTATAATGTTCGTTTCAATGACGATCGGCAAAAACAACAATTATTGTTCTTCGAAAGAGGGCTTAGAATTTAATTTTCATATTTCAAAAACATTACATGTTATGTCGTTCACTACAGTATATAACGAACATCATACAATAATTAGAACTTAAAAATAATTTGCCACGCGAAAGTTCAAAGTAAAAACATTACAAAAACATCAAAATACACCAATTATTGCGATGAAAAGAAGGCATTTAGTTATTACTTTACGTTGTATCTTTAAAGTTAGAAAAATATATTACGTTTTGCTTTCAGCCGTGTCACTTTATTGTATGAGCGATATAAGTTTAAGCGAGATGAGCTAGGTATTGCGCCACACGTACAAATGAACATTTAATATCGCCAAGCGAATGGCTTTACAATATCATTTCCACGTGGTGACAGCTTGTGACACGTATTTTTGAAGGCGCTTGTCCTACATCCTAATTTTGATAAAAAATTATAGTAAAAAAATCTTCGCCTTCTAAATGTTTGTTACATATAATTTGCGGAGATTTTAGCAAAGTAGAGATAGCCGGGCCCGCGATACACCTCCGTGGAGGCGGGGCGCCTTCGTATCTCCATTACAAGTCACCTCGGACAATATTTTACAATTTACACATACCATAATAAAAAAGCATCGCAAGTGCACTTTTATACAAATTTTCGTTTCTACAAATGTTATGGAATAAATTTAGTCGAATACGAAACATTTATCATGTGAATGTTAGAATGTTCAGTATAGCATGTGATGCGACCGCGGTACAGGGGCGGGGGTGTGTGCGCGCTCCCGGGGCGGCGGGGGCTGCGGGACAGGGGGCGCGGGGCGCGGCGCTAGGGCTGCGGCGCGCCCGCCCCCGCGCCCGCGCCCCGGCCCGCCAGCACCACGCCCTGCGGAGGATCGCCCGCCTCACTCATAGCTCTGAACTGCCCCCGAGCTAGCTACTTGCGTCCACGGCTAGTTGGACAACATCACATTACTATAGCGCGCAACAACGCGCACGACACACGACTGTCGGGCACACTACGATTATATCTAAGCTTTACAATAGAATATTTACTCAAAGTTAATTATTAACAATGGAATTGAGAGGGATAAAATTACAAGGAAACAATGTGAAAACTTTACAAACATTAGAATAGGGTTGTGATCTAGTGAGAACGTTCCCTAAGCTCCATGTATCTGTCAGTCGGTGTTTACCTGTAGCGAGTGCGGGTGTGGCTGCGGCGGGGAGGCGGTGGGCGGCGCGTGGTTGAGGTAGGCCAGGTGGTGGTGGTGGTGGTGGTGCCCGCCGGACCCGCCCGGCCCCATCAGCGGGCACAGCACCTGGTGGTATGTCTAAATACTCTATAGTATCATATTTTTAACTATGCAAAAGTGTTTTGTGTTTATCATTGATGATTCTAGAAAGTTGATTTTTTGTTGGCAATACACCGTGATTTTTAGGTCGTTTTAAAAAAGTCGTCCACACAATGTATCCGTCATAAAATACCTCTAGGCGCGAATATAATTTTTTTATCATTAATTAAAATAATATGCATGAAAAAAATAAATAATACATTGGAAATATGAAACATCCTGTTAAAAATGTTTACGTATCAAACTGTTGAAGATACATGCTACATACTTACTGCGAACATTATGATAGCAATAGTAAGACAGCTGTTTTACGCTAAGGTGAATGACCTGTGATAAGACGCCGCCGCGCCGCCCGCGCGGCCCCTTTGGCACAAGGTTCGGACCGCGCTCACTACAGAGTGTTCGTAAAACTGCCTTGTGTCATAATAATGAATAATATTTTTATTCATTCAAATCTTAAAAAAAACATATTTTTTTATTATAAACGTTTACTAGTCATTGGATACATGAACTGGGCTGCTTTTTTAAAACGACCTAAAAGTCACGGTGTATATGGAAAAAAATATTTGTGGTGTTTGAACATATTCAACAAATTCATGTAACATACATTTGTAGGAAAACTATTACTTTAATAAGCAAGAACAGTTAGCAAGCAATGGTCAGATAATTATATTTTGTCTTATGTTATTACATCTGAATTGTGTCGCTAACATATAAAATATTTTAGCAATCCGGACTTGAATGACAGCCGGGTGTTAGAGTTAGTGATAAGTATGTGTGTTACCTGGAAGGGCGGTTGCTGGTAGTGATGGTGGGGATGGTGGGGGTGCGGGTGCGGCGTGTGCGCAGGCGACGGCGGCGGGTAGAGCGCGGGCGAGGCGGCCGCGGGGGAGGGCGCGGGCGGGGGCGCGTAGCCCACCGGCGTGGCCCCGCCCACCTCGCCCGACCCTACGCCCGCGCCTACGCCGCCTACGCCAGACACCGCGCCCACTGCTCCCACTGCGCCTACGCCGCCGCCGTGGTACATGCGGACCTAAGGAGCAAACAGCATTTTAGACGATCGACCTTTTTGAATAGATGGTACTTAGTAGCGTTAATAAGGTATTTTAATATTCCAATCCACAATCAAACCTACCAGTGGCGAAGGGTCCATATAACTCGATTCCTACCGGCTTCCCTTTTGAAATATGGCAAATACTAAGATTCAGTTTATTTAAGTATCATTTAAAAATATCAAATATAACTATAATAATTTAAATTAATAATGTACGTGTATAGCCTTTGCTTGAAAATAACAATAAACGCCTAAACTTTTTTTTGAGCAAAACGCATGCAATATACGCCTACAACTTTTATTGTAAACCCACGATTCGCTTTACCGGTGAAAAAGGTAAGCCGGGACGCAATTCGGGAATCGAGTACATCTACTTCATAGTGCGATCTCTTTTACTCCATTGAGAAAAAGTGAGACACTATGTACATTGACACATTGAACAACCGCGGCCAATAAGGACTTAAGGAAGCCGGTGCGGAGCGGCTTATGACAAAGACAGAAAATATAAATGCGTACGCCAGAAAGAGATGCAATATGAACTTCGTACGTCAACTGAACATGACAGCTGACGTTTACGTTCGCGCTAATATTATAAAAGTTTTATTTATTATTTTCACCGGTTCATTTGCATTAGATTAGGTGTATTCGTATCATAATTTAGAATCTTATAGTATTATTACTTGTGATTGATCAGTGTAGTGATAGTGCAGTAAAAACAAAATTACATCAGTTCAGTGTTATTGTTTGGTTATCGTCTATTTAGGTAAGTCAGAATTACTAAGATTGTTGATTTAGTTTGTAGATCTATTAGAAAGTAGTTATTTTTGTTATTATTAAGTAAATTCGATAATATAGCGGCATTAGTGAACGTAGAATGCTGTCTAACAGATTATTTGCTGACTGAGTAAAAATCTTTTTCAAAGTAGAGTTTTGAAAAAGACCTGACATGATTTGAATTAATTACAAATGACGATCAAACATTTTAACAGTTCTTTGTACGACAAAATATCATTGGTTCACAGGAAGTTTTAAATTAAATAAAATATTGTGTTTACAGTTTCTATATTTATGTACTTACTACTTATACTATTTGTATATTATTGTTATAACATTACAATCTTCTCAATATGACAATATACATATAAGTAATTTAGAAGTGTTGTATATTGTTGTTTTGCAACTTAACAACAATATAAATATTCATATTTTAATTATAATATGCACTTAAGTCCATGTTTATGTGGCCACCAACTATTATATATTTTGTATTCTATAATTTAGTTGCATTTTATTTTATAGTAAACATTTTAATTTGTCTATCAGTTAGATATTCATTTATTGTACTTATAGTAGCATTTTGATTGTAAAAAGGTTTTAAATTATAAATTATTACTGTATTTCTCTTATTTTTTTTAATTTTCAGGGTGTTTATAATTCTAGTAGTTAATAGAGCTACACAGGGTTTAATGCTCTTATTAATTCATCTAAAATACATGTTCAGACAAAAAAACATATCCGTACTTGTTGTTTATCGTTGCATGATAATAATGCAATTTTTGGACGGGCTTCCCCTTTAAGAAAATTCACCCTTCGCCACTGAAACCTACACACTTACTGAAAACCGAAAAAAATTGTAGCGCCCATCAGTCTGTAGTACCTAATATGTAGTTCAAAGAGAAATACACCTTTATCAACACTCTCTAACTGGTATGATATTAGTGATGTCTCTCCCTTTGCCGCTTCATTCTTCATTCCTCTGTTGATATTATTGTTTACTTTTTGCAGGAGCTAAAAAAACTTAAGAACTAATAGTAGTTGTAATATGCTCACCATGTGCTGATACTGCAGCGCGGGTTGCGCGGGATGCGGCGCGGGGTGCGGGTGCGGGTAGGGCACGAACTGCTGCATGGGCGCCGGCGCCAGCAGCGGCTGTCCTGTGGCTGCGGCTACTTGCATGCCCGAGCCTACACGCGACAATGCGTTAACATATGGATGTAATAAAAACAGACAATAAATCACGGATACTAGACCTTTTAGGAATAAAAAAAGAATTAGAAAAATAATCTGTACACAATTTTTCTAGTAAACTATCTAATAATTTTAATGTCAATTACTATAATTATTTGTATCTACTTTAGGCAATCAATAACCACAAATAAAATACCAGTTTTTTTCACACCGAGGTTAAAGTTTATCATGATCACCATAACTTAAGCTCTGCTTAGCTTGGGATCAGATGGCCATGTGTGGATATTGTCCCAAGATATTTATCTATTTATTTATTTATCATATTTTTTGCTATAGTCATAATGTTATATTGTAAGCTGTACCTTTTCTGAAGTTCCTCTGTTGCTGTGACTGCATCGGCGGCTGGCCAGCGCCGCCGGCGACGCCCGCTACTCCAGCGCCACCTCCCATCGCCGCGCCATAGGCAAGCTAAACAACCACATGTATTTTATTAGATAACTTCATTTTGCAAACATATTATGTTTTTAATTTATTTGTGTGTCACTTTAAAATAAACTTAAATTTAAACGTTTTTAGTAAGGTCATGCAATCATTTGTACAAGATTATGAAATTGAGTACTGGTTTACTGAAACGGACGCAAAGATCAGGGCGATGGTGCAGTATTCGGCCATTGTGGCTTACAATGCTTAAAGTTAAATATAGTTTTCGAGATCAGATTCTAAAGATTTATTTAATTTTAGACGCATTTTTTTTAACTTATTTATATACGATTTCCGTTAATGTATAAAAAAAGTTGTGTGAAGATATAAATGCACGGACAGAATGCATTACAATTTAATAAAATACTGACATGACACATCGATATCTCGGTTATCGTAAGAGTAATAATGTCGCGCACTTTGATCTGACATGCATTCCTTATAACATATATGTAGACATAACGTACGTTTGTATGTATAAACAAGCAAATACTTCCGGCGTAGATTGTGGTATTTATTTTGACTAGTTTCGTAGTATTAGACGACCAATAAATAGAGTATTTCTTTTTGGACATGATGTAATCAAAGCTTTGTGTTAAGCAGTTGGCCTTGGTCAGTTTTTATTTGCAAGTTTTTAACAAAAACTGACCTACTCGAAATAAGTCAGAAAAACGCAATTTTCTTTATATTTTTATTAGACAATTAAGAGTTTTGGTATTTATTGAACATAATAGGTGTCTTGAACTTCAAAGTATAACTGATAAAAATATAAATACAGGACCTAGATTCTGGCATCGTATTATAAAATAATCGCTTGATTATGATAAGGCAGATATTTTATCGTACACGACTAAATACTTTATTTTGTATATTTTCGCGAGTATTGAGAATTTCGTATGTAGATTATATGACTTAATGTTTAGGTAGTAGTTTAAACAAAGATTTCTAGCAGCAACTGTATATTATGCAAATTCGAATCTGTTTCGTAAATTCGTTCGGACCTTGAACTTTAAGTTCCGTACGTATGGACAAATCAATTCTGTGTACTATATTAAATGGATAGCGATAATTTGATAAGAGCCACGCGGACACAGCTGATAATTACACCGTTCATGTGATTTGACATTTACAGATACATCTTTCAGTGACTTTGCGAGCTCGCAGCGGTTAACACAAAATGTATTAAAATATTGGCGGAATCGTTAATTGATTGAGTGATTGTACCGTGAATTTAAAAATAATAACTTTAAAATGTGGTTATTTTGGCTAATAGTGGTGTTAATCCTAATAAAAATTTACAACAAAATTACGAATGGCAAATGTTACTCAGACAATGTTATGAGTGGGAAGGTGGTGATCGTGACCGGCGGTAACAGCGGTATTGGCTACCAAACTGCCTTGGAACTGGCCAGGCGAGGTGCCAAAGTGATATTAGGCTGCCGAGACAAAGAACGGGGACAGAGAGCCGTAGATTCCATCATCAAGAAGACAAAGAACAAATTCGTTAGATATATCTATCTAGATTTAAGTTCTTTCGCATCCATTAGAAAGTTTGTCGAAGACTTCAAAAGTTCAGAAGCTAAATTGGACATTTTGATAAATAACGCAGGTGCTAGCGGTGTGCATAGAGACACGACTGAAGATGGCTTGATCAGGGACATGCAGGTCAACTATTTCGGACCATTTTTGTTAACTATACTTCTGACACCTATACTGAGGAAGTCAGAGCCGAGTAGAATCATAATTGTGACGTCAACGCTTCACAGATTCGGTACTATCAACGACTTGAACAGTCCACACTCGTTCATGAGAACGTACTGTAACAGTAAGCTATGTAACATATTGTTTAGTAATGAGTTAGCTCGGAGATTGGAAGACACTGGTGTGGCTGTGAATAGTCTACACCCTGGGCATGTCAACACAAGTTTCTACAAAGCCACAATACTTGAGAAGTTAAGAACACTGATATTATATTCATTTTTCAAGAATCCCGTGGAAGGTGCGCAAACGAGCCTGTACTTGGCGATATCTGACGACTGTGATCACGTGACCGGGGGGTACTTTGTGGATTGTAAAGAAGGCTACATGGGTATGAAGGCGAGAGACGAAGACTTGGCAGCACGGCTGTGGGAAATGTCCGAGAAAATGGTCGGCTTAAAACCTGAGGAAGCTATTTAAAGTTATAACTACGATTAATTTGTACATATCTGTAAAGTATACGAAAAATTGGAATGAGAAAATGTAATATTGTATCAGAAGTCATATTAACAAAATTTGCAAAATACATTTTGATAACAAATGTATAAATATTTTTTTTTATTTTAATATTAAGGGAACAAAACACCGCAAACAACAAAATGTTAGTTATCACAAAAATACGAGCTTGAGGTACCTACTTTCTAATCAAATAAATTATTTATCAATAAAGTATGTTTAATATATTCCACATAATTACAACGCTTATCTGCTAGATTATCCGCGCTTATGTTGGCAGTCCTTTCACATGATGTATGGATTAGCTATGTAAAGACGATTAAAGGTCATGCACACTCTGCGGGATGTTCGTGAGAGTTACCGCTCGCTCGGCACCCAAAGGGCTCCAGAAGGAACATAGTGGGTTTTAGTCAGTAAAAGTCTGACACTCCCTCCCGCTGCACCCACAGCGGGCGGGGTCATTTGATGATTTCCCACGATAAAAAAAAAGGTCATGCACACTGGCTTTATGGTAACAGCACGAAGTCTTGAGTTGAACTTTATTTTAGTTGCATAACAGTAAATTAATTTTCATAGTTTTTTTTTTATTTGCACAAATGTATATTATTTGTCACGTATTTTACATAATACTGTCTATAACAGCTTAAGCATTGCAAAATGTACGTAAATTTGTTTCAGTTATTTATTATATTAAAACAGAATGTTGTTATTATTGTCAACAAGATAAGTTTAGAGGCAATTTTTTTTCTATTTCACGAGATGAAATAATTATTTTTCTATCCTGGTTTTGATCATAACTAGCCACAGGCGACCTGTAACCTTAGCTAGATCAGTACACTATATTTGCCACGGTTACTATTTTTGACCACCATTCAGGCTGCAATTGTGCGGCGTGACTAAATATTACTCTATCAGTAAAACACGTGCCTCACGCTTTGATTTAGTGCAGCCATTTCTTTGAATAGTGCAGCTACTGCTATTTATTGCAAATTATGTGATTTTCAAACGTGCTAGACGTGTAATCGTACTCTATTTTTCTAAACCGTGTAGTGTATATTATGATTTGTAATAGCTTTGTTAGACACGATGTTTATTAACGTCCTGAATAAAATTTGATTTTTTATTGAAATATTATGTTGACCTGTATAACATGTAAAAAAGGAAGAGAAAACTTAATCTAAATGGCTCAAACGAACAATAGTTTTAGGTTAATATTAAAATAAAATCACTCTGAAAGCGTTAGAATTGGTTTTAAAACAGTTAATGACCATTTGACTGTGTACATGACAGGCAACATACTGCACAGATACTTGAAGGTATTTTAATAACATTATTCTCAATAAGTGCTGTAATTAGCTTTTAGAGGAACAAGAGCAATTTAGGATAACTTTCCTTGAATAAATTATTTAACAATATTTTGTATATTTCTTCAGAAAGATAGACAGTTGAGTATCTGTAACACCTTTGGGAAATAACTCGCTTTATATCAGCCTATTTCTAGCGTCATTTTAGGTGTTTCTAAATATAACGCAGCCTAGGCCTGAGTTATTTCCGTTTAGTAACAGTATGTAGCCTGCAGCGGGTCGGCCAGACAACGAGGTAACACCCAATTACATAACGACACACTGCGGGTAAAACTGAACACTGCACGCGTGCGAACCTACAACCTTGAATGTTGTGACAAATATACTTTGATTTTTTGAAATTAAGTTATTAAAAAAATAAAGTGTGATAACCTATATGTTTGTTAAATACCAAAGGTTTTCCTTTACATCTGATCAAAACAATCTAAAAGCAAATCGATTATTCCAATTCGATTTGAATCGATTCTAATTATCAAAAATCTCTTTAACAGAAAAAAACACATTTTTACATATCAGCCAGTTTCTTACATTCCTATTAAAATAATGTAACGCACTACATACTCAAAGCATTTATGTTCACTATTTTAAAAAGTGAGCTGTAATTCACGTATCAAGATGCGACAAATTCATCATTTTTGGTGGACTTCTAAGGTAAGTTTAACATCAGATTTGTCACGCAACATTCTCGGTGGTACGGCCCTGCCTCGCTCACCGCGTCGGGGCGGTCCCGTTTGTCGGGCACCATGAATATAGGCGGCGCGTACTGTCGGCACTCGCACCCCATCTCCATCTGTCGTCCCATATTACCATCAGTTTACTTGTCCATAATGTCTTATGGTATTTTTTTATTGCCAGTATTTTATGGCAGGGAAATTAAGTTTTCCAGTTTTAATATCATGCAGGTAATTTCCTTATGTCTATTTAATTGTTGTAGCTGTTAAACTATGTTTATTACCATACTTTCCAGCAAGGTTTTACTACCGTTCCTGACTTAATCTGTCTTATATTAAAAACAATACAACCGATTAAGGCTGCCTGTCGATTACTGCGATGGTGTTGAGAAGAGATACGAAGAAATATTCCCTTTTCAATGAACAGGCAGCCTAAGAGGCGAATGAAATGTCAAAACCAACATTGTACGTGTCTGAAGACTTTTCTTATAGCCTGACATGTACAGACCTACAAGGATCTTTTAGCTCACGGATGACATTAACATGACGGTGTTGGTGTGCATATTCGCAACAAGAATCAACCAAGCTGTCTGAGCTGATGGTTTTCCATATATTATGGCATTAGTTTCAATTTCGACGACGTACCAAAATATTCTTGTAATACTATACCACTATAATAGTTAATGCTGGATCCTCACACCACGCCACTTATTGTGCAAAGGAAGTTTGTGTCGCATGGAGTCCACTTAAGACTGTCAGTAGTACTGTAGACAACTGACGAACACATGTCATGAAAGTCGGGTAGTGAAAGTTATCGTGACAACACGTACTATTGGAGCAGCTAAACCACCTTACTCCCACTACTTGAGCTTGTACAGTCACGAGCAAAAATATGTATACATAACCAAACATTTGCAGTAGATTTCTCAGGCGAAATTTCTGAAGCTGTTATGGAATATTCCTGGTATAGTAATCTGAACATAAAATGTTTAATTAGAAAGAAAATTTCACGATTACATAAATCATTTGACTGGGACTTAAACTTTGGTGGTGTAGGTATATATGTATTTGCTCGTGAGTGTACATTCCAGTAAATACTACGACTGCTGTCGCATGTACTACTTCGAATGATACATGTTGCGTCAGTTGTGTGTATTGTGTAGTATGTTGTGTGTGTACTTACAGCGGGATGCGGGTGCGGCAGGTATGCGGGCGGTTGCTGCGCGGCGGCTGCTGCGGCCGCCATCATGGCGTAAGGCACGGCCGCCACCTGCGGGTAGCATTGCTAACACTACGTCATCCACGTCTTTTACACAACCGACCAACGCTATGCTAATATCACCTGTGTATTAACCCCTAATTTCTGGATAGCTAAACACAACTGTGACTAACATAAGAAATTTACAACCAATTACAGAGTTTAACATGAAATTCAACTGAGGATTAACAATCTTTTGTGTTGATCAGCGTTTGAGAAACCAGGGGTTACTGTTTCTTTGTTTGGACTAACCTGAAGAAATATTAGGCTGAAGTGGTTAAGTTATATCTTAAACAGTTTAAAAACTAGAATCCTCTGTAGTGGCTAATCTGTAGTAAAATTGAATACTACTTAGACTTTCTTTAAAATTATATATTATCTCTGATCTAAATAAATAGGTAAGGGCACTCTTAGACCTTACACATTATAGACAGATAAAATAAATATACCTATTCCTAATAATAAACAAAATCACACATGAACTAGTTTATAAATAAATACCATAGGCGGTGGTGGATGCGGTGCGGGTACGTAACTGACTCCGGGCCCCATCACACTGACTCCGCCCAAGTTCACGCCGACACCGCCCACGCCCACTCCCACGCCCACGCCCACACCTGACGGGGTGCCGGGGGTGTGTGGCCTGGAGAAATAGACATTATTAATACTTACTGTTTACAAAATATATCGTAAGAATAGCAATAATGGCGTATTTGTCCCTTTACACTTTCACCACTTTGGTAAGCGGTCGTTTGTACAGAGAAGGGCAAAATAAGTAACAATAATCGTATATGAACACATATGAAAATTAAACTTTATACACTTTAATTATATTTTTTAAGGTTCACCCATAACCCCTGTTAAGGCCTGGCTTCTAAGCGGGTACAATTCTCAATTCAATTTTAATTATTTAATTATAGGTTGATAGTATAAATAATTTCGTAACAATTATGGACCCTGTCGGGCACAGCATTTTACAATAGTAGGAGAGACATTTTACAATTAAGTTACCTATAAAAGTAGCATAAGAAAAACTGAAGTTAAAAGTACTACTATTTTACGACATGTAATAGTTTAATTATCTTGTGTATAACATGTAAAGTATGTTCTGTATACTGACCGGCTGGGGTTGGGCGTGCTAGGGCTGCGTGGTGTGAAGGGCTTGGCGGCGGGGTTGAACTCCTTAGCGTTAGGGTTGAGCGTGGACTTCTTGATGGCCGCCACGCGCTCCACGCCGGGAGAGGACGACGACGGCGGCGACGTTGAAGGCACTGAACGCTCTTCGTTCGCGCCGGGAGACTCGCCCTTTGGTGCGGGCGTTGGTTGCTGTAATACGTATTAATTTTAGTTTAACTAGAGTCAGTCACGTTTTGAAAGTGCCTGAAAAGGCCTACTCGAAAAAAAAACCTTTTGATTTCGATTTTGTTTAGTAATGTTTAGTTTATTTTAATAATTCATTAAGTATATTTTTATTAGTTTTCATGTAGGTTTGGAAATTAGGACAGAGGTAAATAAATAATACACAGTTTTATGATTATTTATTGTTATAACATGTGTAAAATGATTGCAAGATTGATAAGAGATGATAAAGAAAGCGGTACTTCTGGTATGGCACGAATCGTGAGGAGGTTCTGTTCTAAGGGATAAGGAGTATGGACAGCTTGGACCCTGCTTCTGATGCAGGTGGAGATTATTACTAAACAAATTGTTTCAATGTAATTATTTCCGTTAGCAGCCTATATATTATTATGTCCCATATCTGGCCAGAAACCTCTTCTCAATGAAAGAAAGATTATGTTACAATTTCCCACATTTTTCATTGGTTAGCTATGCTAGGATGCCGATATTTAGAATCCAGGTTTCCTCACGATGTTATATTTCACCGTTTATCAGTAATGTCTTAAAATAATAAAGAAAGTACATATAACTTTTGAAGTCACATTGGTACTTGCCTGCACTGGGATCGCACAAGCAACCTCGTGCGTGCATACACATCCGTTTATAGATCCGCGAGGCCACCACGACGGCTTTCAGCAAAATATCGCAAAGGTAAGGAGGATAGACATATAAATATAATAAAAAAATTAAGTAAAAAAACTTTTTAAGAAAAAGCTTTTATTTAAACGCTCTAAAAAGAAGAAAATAAAATATTCCTTTTGGATTATACTAACAACTCCTCATTATACACAATTTATATATAATAATAAAAGCTTGTCGCGAGGTTTACATACCTATCAACATTCCTTTATATCATAATAATTTGTGGTAAATCGAGCGACAAGCTTTTATTGTTATATATAAATTGTGTATAATGAGGAGTTGTTAGTATAATCCAAAAGGAATATTTTATTTTCTTCTTTTTAGAGCGTTTAAATAAAAGCTTTTTCTTAAAAAGTTTTTTTACTTAATTTTTTTAATTTTTTACTTTTTAGTTATCGCCAATCGACCGTCTTGCATATTCCACCATATTGGATTTAGAATAACGACACATTCTTTTTTCAAGTTATTATTTCTCTCAAAATGCCCTCTCATTTGATACCCATATTGTAGAAGTAGACTAAAGGTAACTATTCCGCCATCCTGCATGGTCCGCCATATTGGATTCAGAATGACGTCATATTCTTTTTCTAGTCACTCTTAACAAGCCCTTTCATTTGATACCCATATTGTATAAGTGGATTAAATATAACTGTTCTGACATCTTGTATGATCCGCCATATTGAATTTAGAATGACGTCACATATCTTATCATATATTGTCATCCAAACAAAATGCATCCACAAAATTTCAGCACAAACGGTTGAATATATCTACTTCAAAATTGAGTTCAAAGATTTCACCCGAACACACAAATATCCATACATTGCAAGTTAAATAAAAGCTTTTAAAATTGTTATTCACAAAATTTTAAATTTATAATGCCAAAAAGGTTCATCAAAGTAATATTTTGTGCGCCGCTGTCGAAATTTTAGAACATCGATATTTCATGTTGCAATAACAACATGCTTTTTGTAAACAAGTTCTAATTCTCTAAGGCTGACAATTTGCTTTAACATTGAACTGGCTTGTCTAGGTCACTTGTAGAAAAATGATGTCATTTCAATATACTTGAAGATTTCTATTTTATAGAAATCATCATCTACCTGCCCTAATCCCATTTTACTTGGGGTCGGCGCAACACGACAATTTTTTTTTTCTCTCCCCTATCAAACGTCAAACTATCATTTACTCCTTTTTCATTCACATCGTTCCTTTTTCAATTTTATAGAAATGATGACGACAAATGCAGGGCCCTTTCAACTGAGATGGAATATGATTTATGCATGATATGTGTATAAGAATGGATGTTATTTAGTTGTTATGTTACCTTGTGTAGAACAGGCGGTGTGTGTTGCTTTGGCGGGCGCTTGGCGTGCGCGTCGCCCGCACACGCGTTGGCCGACACCTCCGGCGGACTGGGCGCCGGCGGGGGCTGGCTCTGAACGGGGAAATGGCAATTATAGTATTGATACCTATACTGAGTACTGATACCTCCATGATTTCAGCTAGCCGTTTAACAGTGTCGACTGTTAAATGGCTAGCTATGGACAGGTGCGGTGCGGTGTAGGGTCGGTGCGGCCCTAAAATGATCTATCACTGGCAGAAATGAGAAGGTACCGATATTAATCGAAGTTAGGACGACTGGTAGATGATCTACGTAAATGTTGCAGCTATCACTTCTCTTATCTCCTAATCCCCAAAAGCAAGGGATAGGTAGTTAGATTTCGGCACAAGTCTTCACTCTCTCCGCGAAATGATGTTATTTTAATTCCCTACTAAAGGAGAAAACCTTCTTTATATTTTCAATTGAAGATTTTAGAATGTTCTTGTAAGATCACTTACTGGCTGTGGCTGCGGCGGCTGCTGCTGTTGCTGCACCTGCTGCTGCGGGGAGGGCGGGATACCGCCCGATACCAGCTTGAAGTCCTGGCTGAATTTACGCAGGTCCTGTATGTTACAAAGAAGTTAATTAGTACTACACAAAATAGCGCTAGAAATCTATATACATAAAAAACAATAGCTGTTCGTTAGTCTCGATAGAACTCGAGAACGGCTGAACGGACTAATCTTCTCTTGATCCTGAAATGTTCGTGGAGGTCTCGAGAAGGTTCAAAAGGTAAGAAAAAATCGAATAATTGCCAGGCAAACCCTAAAAACAGCCTTCATCTTTTTCCCATGTAAACGTTTTCTAAATAAGATTTAGAGACAATTTTAGGTCTTTTATTTACAGATTGGGAAGTCTGCCGAGTCAGCTAGTCGATTATAAATGTGGTAATCAGTTACCAAGTACTAGAAGTACTTAGTTTAAGACAAGATGTCAAGTGTAGGGAAATGTTAGTTACCTGCACATCGTCGACGCGGCGCGGCTCTGGCGGCGCGTGTCGCGGCGGCCGGCCTAACGCCTCGCCCGACGGCGGCGGGTTCTACACAACAATATGCAACTATTTGGTAAATGCATATAAAACACATTTATAAATCATCATGTCTTTGTGATTTGATTCTGTAGAGTGGACACGACATGATTGAATAAATATTGACAGCAAAATTTTGGCTATTCCTTTATGGAATCCGTATTTTCTGGTGGCCATATCACAATGACGTTTAGCTAAGTGATGCTCAAAAAGTTTTCCAGTCTTTGCATTCTATATAACAGAGTTAAAGACTGCACTAGACATAAGGGCGATGTTTTACTCTTTAATGTTTTGCGTAAGTCACTGAGCAACTTTGACAATTTTTATATTGAATTTGTTCATTATATTATGTAATGAGTGTTACTTACGTGGTGATGGTGTGGCGGGAATCCCTGTCGGGGGTGTGGCGGCGCGCGCGGCTCACCATTCACCTTGTTGACACTGCTGGCAGGCCTACACGTCAGTACAGCGATTTCGTAATAAAACAAAATAAAAAAAAAAAAAACATAAAAGACTGAAGTAAAAGTAGTAGGATCAAAGGAAAGGACATGGTAGAAAAAAAAAACTTAATGTCTCACGATTACTATCAAAGATAGGATATAAAAATAATTAGATTAGGACAACGCCCTTTTATAGTTTAAATAAAACCAAACTACACAACATAATTCATCAAATTCATTGTCAGATGACACAACTCATTATTATAATTGTAGATATTCTGCAATGGGTATAAAGTATAAAATATGAGGGGTGTGTGTGAACGTACGCGTGTTGCTGGTGCGGCGGGAAGGGCGGCACGTGGTAGGCGGCTTGCGCGGCCTGCGCTGCGTAACTCTTGCTGCCTGCACTGCCTGCGCCCATCACACCCAGCGGCTGCACACATATATTACACCATGAATAACAACAATTTAATGTACGTGTATGTTATGCTGTTGTGATGAAATTTTTGCATGTGCAATCAAACACATCTCCTTTTCGGTCTAGATAAAGAAACAAGGTTTTATTTCGGCAGGCCTTCAGACGAGTTAGTCCGCATCAGCGACGACGCTGAGCTGCTGCATCTGCTGGGATGTGACGTGTGATCGTCGGTGTTGCGGGGCGCGCGGTGCTCTTTGTGTTTGTGTGCTGGGGCCGCGCCCCCCGTGTGGAGTGCAGGCTGTATGTACTCACCGCGTCGTCCTGGCGGCGCTCGGGCGGCGGCGGCATGGCGGGCAGCGGCGCGAGGTGCGGGCGGGGCGCGCGGTGCTCTTTGTGTTTGTGTGCTGGGGCCGCGCCCCCCGTGTGGAGTGCAGGCTGTATGTACTCACCGCGTCGTCCTGGCGGCGCTCGGGCGGCGGCGGCATGGCGGGCAGCGGCGCGAGGTGCGGGCGGGGCGCGCGGTGCTCTTTGTGTTTGTGTGCTGGGGCCGCGCCCCCCGTGTGGAGTGCAGGCTGTATGTACTCACCGCGTCGTCCTGGCGGCGCTCGGGCGGCGGCGGCATGGCGGGCAGCGGCGCGAGGTGCGGGCGGGGCGCGCGGTGCTCTTTGTGTTTGTGTGCTGGGGCCGCGCCCCCCGTGTGGAGTGCAGGCTGTATGTACTCACCGCGTCGTCCTGGCGGCGCTCGGGCGGCGGCGGCATGGCGGGCAGCGGCGCGAGGTGCGGGCGGGGCGCGCGGTGCTCTTTGTGTTTGTGTGCTGGGGCCGCGCCCCCCGTGTGGAGTGCAGGCTGTATGTACTCACCGCGTCGTCCTGGCGGCGCTCGGGCGGCGGCGGCATGGCGGGCAGCGGCGCGAGGTGCGGGCGGGGCGCGCGGTGCTCTTTGTGTTTGTGTGCTGGGGCCGCGCCCCCCGTGTGGAGTGCAGGCTGTATGTACTCACCGCGTCGTCCTGGCGGCGCTCGGGCGGCGGCGGCATGGCGGGCAGCGGCGCGAGGTGCGGGCGGGGCGCGCGGTGCTCTTTGTGTTTGTGTGCTGGGGCCGCGCCCCCCGTGTGGAGTGCAGGCTGTATGTACTCACCGCGTCGTCCTGGCGGCGCTCGGGCGGCGGCGGCATGGCGGGCAGCGGCGCGAGGTGCGGGCGGGGCGCGCGGTGCTCTTTGTGTTTGTGTGCTGGGGCCGCGCCCCCCGTGTGGAGTGCAGGCTGTATGTACTCACCGCGTCGTCCTGGCGGCGCTCGGGCGGCGGCGGCATGGCGGGCAGCGGCGCGAGGTGCGGGCGGGGCGCGCGGTGCTCTTTGTGTTTGTGTGCTGGGGCCGCGCCCCCCGTGTGGAGTGCAGGCTGTATGTACTCACCGCGTCGTCCTGGCGGCGCTCGGGCGGCGGCGGCATGGCGGGCAGCGGCGCGAGGTGCGGGCGGGGCGCGCGGTGCTCTTTGTGTTTGTGTGCTGGGGCCGCGCCCCCCGTGTGGAGTGCGGGCTGTATGTACTCACCGCGTCGTCCTGGCGGCGCTCGGGCGGCGGCGGCATGGCGGGCAGCGGCGCGAGGTGCGGGCGGGGCGCGCGGTGCTCTTTGTGTTTGTGTGCTGGGGCCGCGCCCCCCGTGTGGAGTGCAGGCTGTATGTACTCACCGCGTCGTCCTGGCGGCGCTCGGGCGGCGGCGGCATGGCGGGCAGCGGCGCGAGGTGCGGGCGGGGCGCGCGGTGCTCTTTGTGTTTGTGTGCTGGGGCCGCGCCCCCCGTGTGGAGTGCAGGCTGTATGTACTCACCGCGTCGTCCTGGCGGCGCTCGGGCGGCGGCGGCATGGCGGGCAGCGGCGCGAGGTGCGGGCGGGGCGCGCGGTGCTCTTTGTGTTTGTGTGCTGGGGCCGCGCCCCCCGTGTGGAGTGCAGGCTGTATGTACTCACCGCGTCGTCCTGGCGGCGCTCGGGCGGCGGCGGCATGGCGGGCAGCGGCGCGAGGTGCGGGCGGGGCGCGCGGTGCTCTTTGTGTTTGTGTGCTGGGGCCGCGCCCCCCGTGTGGAGTGCAGGCTGTATGTACTCACCGCGTCGTCCTGGCGGCGCTCGGGCGGCGGCGGCATGGCGGGCAGCGGCGCGAGGTGCGGGCGGGGCGCGCGGTGCTCTTTGTGTTTGTGTGCTGGGGCCGCGCCCCCCGTGTGGAGTGCAGGCTATATGTACTCACCGCGTCGTCCTGGCGGCGCTCGGGCGGCGGCGGCATGGCGGGCAGCGGCGCGAGGTGCGGGCGGGGCGCGCGGTGCTCTTTGTGTTTGTGTGCTGGGGCCGCGCCCCCCGTGTGGAGTGCAGGCTGTATGTACTCACCGCGTCGTCCTGGCGGCGCTCGGGCGGCGGCGGCATGGCGGGCAGCGGCGCGAGGTGCGGGCGGGGCGCGCGGTGCTCTTTGTGTTTGTGTGCTGGGGCCGCGCCCCCCGTGTGGAGTGCAGGCTGTATGTACTCACCGCGTCGTCCTGGCGGCGCTCGGGCGGCGGCGGCATGGCGGGCAGCGGCGCGAGGTGCGGGCGGGGCGCGCGGTGCTCTTTGTGTTTGTGTGCTGGGGCCGCGCCCCCCGTGTGGAGTGCAGGCTGTATGTACTCACCGCGTCGTCCTGGCGGCGCTCGGGCGGCGGCGGCATGGCGGGCAGCGGCGCGAGGTGCGGGCGGGGCGCGCGGTGCTCTTTGTGTTTGTGTGCTGGGGCCGCGCCCCCCGTGTGGAGTGCAGGCTGTATGTACTCACCGCGTCGTCCTGGCGGCGCTCGGGCGGCGGCGGCATGGCGGGCAGCGGCGCGAGGTGCGGGCGGGGCGCGCGGTGCTCTTTGTGTTTGTGTGCTGGGGCCGCGCCCCCCGTGTGGAGTGCAGGCTGTATGTACTCACCGCGTCGTCCTGGCGGCGCTCGGGCGGCGGCGGCATGGCGGGCAGCGGCGCGAGGTGCGGGCGGGGCGCGCGGTGCTCTTTGTGTTTGTGTGCTGGGGCCGCGCCCCCCGTGTGGAGTGCAGGCTGTATGTACTCACCGCGTCGTCCTGGCGGCGCTCGGGCGGCGGCGGCATGGCGGGCAGCGGCGCGAGGTGCGGGCGGGGCGCGCGGTGCTCCTTGTCTTTGGCCGCCAGCGCCGCGCCAGCGCCCCCCGCGCCCCCGCGGACCACGCACGGCGGGGAGCCGCCATTATTGCTTGCACCTGGCTTCACTAGTTTGCCAGTCTACAAAAAGAACAAACATCACTATTAGATAAGGTATTATGACAGAACGTTACCATAAAACAAATTGGTAATACCGAAAGAGGGCCTGGTTGGGGAGACCGAAGACCACGTATTGGTATAGTACACAAGTCAAGTAACAATCCTATCTTCATGTTACACTCACCGTACAGCTATCCAGTCTTACCTGCATGTTCTTCCTCTTGTTGGGTATAACATATTTTCCGGCGCTCGAGGCGCCATCTTGCGGGCGCACGACGGCCGCGAACCTCTCCTCTTCGTCTCCGTTCTCTAGCTCGATGCGCGCCTTCGATGACGCTGCGTTTTCAATCTCAGCTGCGATTTCTTCTGCTTTCGCTTCCGCGTCCCTGGAGAAAGGAGTAGTCAGTTGTTTTTGTAAAATCCATTATATAAACTAACATCGTTTCTTTCATTAAGCGATAAATGTTCCATGTTGTTAACAAGTTAAAAGACATTGACTATTTGAGATGTACTAATTCAGATTTTACAAAACTATTAACTTTCATCCCCAATTACCTTTCATTTCTACAATACCTCAGTAAGATGTTTGATGTTTAGTATCGTCTGTCTCCTTACCTATAGTCCTGAGTATCCTTCCTCTGCAGCGGCAGCGTGTAGCCAGCTAGCGAGTGATCATATGTGCTGTGTACGCCGTACACTTCCTCGTTTTTGCGGAACATGTCGTTGGCGTCCCAGCCGTTGGCGCGGTGGTCGAGCTCCAATTCTTCGAGCAGCGCGTCACCGTTCAGTTGAGGGGACTCGCCGACTTCAACGTCGCAACCGTCCCAAGGTTCGAGGTAGCGTTCCTCGCCTGTTCGCCCGTTACCTGCGGACACACCTGTCGCATGGGACTCGATACAGTTCACGCAATGCAAGTAGTATAACATAAAAGAGACTTAGGTTGTGGATTTATAATTTACTTTAATGTTTTATCAAAGAATAGCAGATGTCCAAGCCCAGTGTAGGTCTTGAAGCATCTTTTCGGCCATTTGTTATCATAAAAGGGTAACATAATGTTATGAATGACAAAAAATCGGTAACATACTCTGTAATGCAGATAAGACGTAAACAAATATCAATTTTTCTTGCACAATATTTCAGAAGTAAATGTAAGCATCAAGCTGCTGTATCATGTTGATATTCAAAAAGTGCTATGTAATAGCTTGTTTTACAAAATAGTTCTTATCTTATCATAGACATTCTAATCAGAAAATAGGAATCCTATTCTTGTTTTTGTCAAATACAAGTATTTAATATAATAAGTAGACCAAGTTCTTTTTTAATTTGCCTTTTTTAATGAAGGTACGAAACCGTCGGGTTCTGACGCACAAAGAGTTTCGATTAGCGAAGAGCGTTCACCCATTGAAGTACTAATTGTAGTGGTGTCAAAATGATTAATTGCTAACAAAACAAGCCACATTTCAAGTTTGGACTAACTTGCAATAAATACGTGCATTTTGACTTAGGTGACGTCATCGAGTTTATCTTGAGTGCACTTGAAATACTTATTAAAAATTAGTTTAACATTTCAAAGTGTTCGGCCCTTTTTTTGCTTGTATTACTTATGATTTTTTGTGGTTAGTTACCACTATGATTATATCGATACAAAGGCAATTGGTATTGTAATTGGGCGTTGCAAATGCGTTGGAAATTTGTTCTGCATCGTTATATTTGTATTTTTAATTTTGTTGGTCTTTTTTTGGCCACCATATCTTTAAGAATGTACTAGTACAGGACTATGCTCTTATTATCTAACTTACTAATTTAAACACTTTAGTAATGTATGCTAATAATTATATCTTACCATTAAACTTGCTAGAAATAGCACTATCTGTCTGGAAAACGTCATGGGTGGCGTATTCAAGGTCCGAATCCTTCGCCCTAATGGAGACAACATCCTGTGGCTTAAAGATGAGTTTCTCTACTACTGAATCTACGGCAACAACGCCCTCTTGGTCGACTCTATGAGCCACTTCTAACACGACCTGGAAAGATAAAAAAAACGTGTTTTAGATTACAAATAATTTATACAAAATAGCCTACTAAATGGCATTTTTTGAAGGTCACTATTACAATGGATAGCATTCTGACTCGCAACCCTACACCGCTTTGTACACCTAAGAGCTCTGGCTGTGGAGAAGAAACGGCGCAACGCAATGTACGTATAGTTGCAAGCTGTAGCACGTTTTAAGGAGTTCCGTAATGTTTTCGCGAATTAGTCATTGATATGCACATGACCTTATACTTCATGGTGAAAGACACGTCCTTATCAGGCTGACTAATAATTTTCGAAGAATCATACGAACATGTAAAGACAGCTAATGAAGTTTGGCAAAGGTATATAATATATCCTAAGATTTTTATTTTTAACCCTGTAAATTTGCAGGATAGAACATCGGGGTGCAAATATTTCAGGGCCTCTTTTCGAGTAGCTAGCTAGCTGTATCTACAAACTTTATTTTAATTATACAAGGAGTTTCTGATATGTAAGCAGTTTCATTTCCTGGTAGATTAGCATTATAAAAAAAAGACTTGTTTAGTGCAGACGAAGCGAATAGTTCAACTAATCGTAATTTATTAGTCTATGATAATATCCAATTAGTTATTTGATCCGTGGAGTGCTCTTATTTTGCTGATGTATTTAGAACGTTTGCTTTTCTTAGCGTTTAGGGACTTTTGTTAATAGCTAGAACATAATACTCACACAGTGAAAGTAGTAGTCACATCTATGAATTTTGGTTAACTAATCTTATACAATACTTGTTTTAACCACATATTATGTTTCATGACTACACTAATATATTTCACCTTCTACATCTTGCAAAACAAAAAAAAAATAGACAAAAACACAACAATTCCAACCTGTCTAGAATTTCCATTCAAAAACTAAACGATTTGACACGCGGTTTTTTCTCAGAATAAAGTATGGTGGTACGGGTGTTTACAATAACCTATATTGTTAATATAAACACGAATCGAGTTATAAATGCATTGTTCCGAGTGTGCCGCTATTGTTCGTAATTTATTGGGGTTTCATATCTCAAAATATACCTAAGGCGCGTCGAGAAGTTATGATAGTATGAAACCTGTAGATGAGTTAATCCGAATTGTTATTTCGCGACCACTTTCTTGTCTGGAATGTCTGTATATCTGCCCTCAGGGTTTTAATGTCTGGCGTATGGATCAAACGTCTTAATACCAAAGTTTATATGAGAAACACAAATTAATATTACACGTATTTGTATTGTCCTGTGGCTAAAATCTTGAGCAATTTTCTGGTTTTAGCCGAAACTACTAATTAAGTTTGAAATCTTGTTTTTGTTAGCAGCATGTTACGTTTCTGAGAAGAAAACGTTTTGTCGTTATCACAATGTGAAATGTTATCATGTAGATCTGTGTATCAAGTGGTTTTGCACCATACTTGAATATTTTTTCGAGCTTGCTTATGGCTCGAAAAAATATTTAAAGCAAGCACTTAAAAATTATTAGAAAGTGTTGGCTAGATATCTTGATTGATAAATTACATTGCTTGGGCACTTAAATTGTCGGCAACACCGGCGTTGTGTAACTTCCTGGAGATATAAAAGTGTTTGTTTTAATTATCTTGTAACGTCAGGACCTACACTCAGCGGCACGGAATTTGGCCCAAACTTAAACGGAGCGATAACAGGCTAAAATTGTTGTCGCCTCTTAAAATTTCAAGTGGCAATTTGTCAATACGATTGTTTTTGTTTAGCTAAGATGGTAAGTAGCAAAAAAAAAAATTGTTTATGCACTTTTGTGTGTGTCGAACCACATTTCTCTTGTGGAACGCAAAGGACACTGGTGTGTTAAAATTCGATATTTGAATATTCTTGGTATTTATTGCTTCACTTTTATTTTTTTAAGTATCCTGTTGTTATTCTCGCTTACAAAAACGAAAAACAATGACTCTTTCTCCATACCAAGTCGCTCAAGCTGTGTTGCTTAGGAGTCAAGGGCGAACTCAACGAGAAATCGCTGAAACTTTAAATGTACCGCGAACAACTCTGCGATATGCCTTGCAAAGGTACGATCAGACGGGCCTCTGTACAAGAAGACCAGGAAGTGGAGGAATCAGGTGCACAACAGCCCAAGATGACCGATTTATTACTCTCGCGATCCTGAGAAATCGGTTTCTCACTGCCGTTGAGATACGACAACGCCTACAAACGGTGAGGAATATCAACGTGAGTGAGCGTACAATAAGAAGAAGAATGGAGGAATGCAATTTACGTGCTCGAAGACCAGCTCGAGGCCCAGAACTCCTCCGACACCATCGTGTAAGTCGATTGCGGTTTGCTCGCGAACATATAAATTGGACTCACGAGCAGTGGAGCAATGTTTTATGGACCGATGAATGCCGAGTAGGCTTAAGAGCTCCAGATGGCCGGGAACGTGTGTGGAGAAGACGTGGAGAGCGGAACCTACCTACCACTACAAGGCAAACGGTGAGTTTCCATGGAGGGTCTGTTATGGTTTGGGGAGGGATAAGTTCAGAGGGTCGTACCGAGTTAGCAGTGGTCGAAGGTCGTCTGACAGCAATTCGGTACATCGAAGACATCCTTCAAAACCATGTTTTACCGTACATGGGCTTCATTGGAGACGAAGATTTCTTGTTAATGCAAGATAATGCCCGGCCTCACACAGCTCACTGCGTTTTTGATTACCTTTCGGAGGTCGGCATTCAAAAAATGCAATGGCCTGCAAGAAGTCCAGACATGAACCCCATAGAACATGTCTGGGACATGCTAAAAAGAAAAGTTAGACGCAGTTTTAACCTATCACAGACCCTTCATGAATTAAAAACTGCACTGGTGGCGGCCTGGCAAGACATTCCTCAAGTGGACATAAAAAACATAATCCACAGCATGCCAGATCGTATGCGAGCAGTCATCAGGGCCAGAGGGGGTAACACCCATTATTAATTTGTATACAAGGGTGTGAATTTTGTTTAATTTTAATGTGAAAGTGCGATTTTAATTTACTACATTTCTCGTAATTAAGGTGTTATAATGTTAATGTCATCAAAGTTTATTAAATTCTCGTTTTTTTTGTGTTAATTAGTCTTTTGTATTAAAAAAATAGATAATGTAATTAATTATACCTACAAACCTAATATTTTATGTTTTATTTCGATTATATATGAGAAATTGCGCTTGGGCCAGTTTCCGTGCCGCTGAGTGTATATTGATCACCTATATCTTGTAAATGGCTTGTTATTGCTGTAATATTTTAGTTGAAGGTGAATTAATAATAATGTGACGTAAGTAATATGTCAGACATCACGGAAAACGATCTAATGCTTCGGTACTTTCTATAGTTCGGCCTTGCTTGAGCGTAATAGTAAAACTAGTATTTTACAATACCTTTCCTTTGATTGAGAATACGTAATCAACGATAATTCTTTATGAGTTAAGTAAACGTGGAGTTTTAGTGACTAAATTTGACTTCTGTACATGTGCTTGTAGAATCTTTTCTGTAGAAATCTTTTCCCGAAAAGTGATTTTTAATGTAATTTCTATCCTAAAATGCTGGTGAACAGTTTTTGTACCGTCTTAGTCGCTTAAATTTTACTCACTTTCTACATATCTCCGGCACATTCCAACCAAAGACATACCAAGAGATACACGGGGGAATAATAACATAATACATTGTAAAAGTAAATAAAGTTACATAGTCGTAAGCGTCAGTAACACTGGTTATTAGGTGTCAAAGGTTAACGATGTTACGCTTTCAGTAACCGTTGTAATGTGATTTTTTATGGTTATACGTTCTAGGAAGAAAAACAGGTGACGTCTAATTCAGTTTAAAACAATGCCCTTTGTAGCTTGAGCGGATTATCGTAGATAGGTCAATGACTTTTCTTTGAATTTTTATCAGGGGCCAATATTGATAGGATAAAATATTCGGAGTATTGTGAAGATAATCACCTGATACGTAAGGTTATCGCGGACATTTGTTGACATTTAATTCGTGATTCGTGAAGGCTGTTGTTCGTGGGTTATTTTTCAGAGGCATCGAGTGTGAAGGTACGGCGACATCGGTCTAGACTCACACTCAAGGACGTTGACTCGAGACAGTCACGGCTAGTTTACTTATGTTAATATAACTTATTAAATCCAACATTAGACCTTTTCTGAGTGTCTATTACATACATAGTAAATTATTAACTTAAATTTATAAATACGGGTTGTAACCGCAAACTTAAACAAATAGATTTTTAAACCTACGGCAGAATTTTTATTTTTCTTTTAATTAGCAAAAAAATTGATCTTAAATTGTCTAAAAGACAGGTACACTCGAAAAACGATTATTACTAAATAATATAACGGCAGCTAAGTAAGATGCAGCACCAAGTAGTGTAATTCAATCAGGTTTATACACTCGTCAACGACTTTTCTGACCGTGAATGTTAGATTCATGCGGCCTTACTCTGGTTATTTAGTCATAACAAGGAACCGTGTCACAACGAATAGTACCTATATAACGGGGAGGGGTGTGGGCGTTCGTCGTCATTCATCTCCGAAATCAAAAATAAGCTTCCAATCGAACACTCTGATTTATTCTGATTACAGTCGTATTATAATCAATGAGAAATAATTAAACACTACGCGGATGGAAACGGATAACTTATTACGGAACGCGGTGAAGTCAGTTGCACGCTGGCACCACCGTACCGTCCGACGCCTATTCAAAAAGTGACCGTTCTTGACAGCGACAGTTGACTACCGTCACTTGTTGACGTCTTGGTGTTGCCAACGCACATTCCGAATACACCCAAGTCGATGTTGGCTTGACGTTCCGTTTTGTAATCTCCGACACGGCCATCTTGACATGTCACACGTCCCTGTGTGATGCTCCTGAAAAAGTAAAGTCATTTGCAATACCAGAGTATCTCCGTTCGGCCTATCCTGATTAACTCACTTGGATAGGAGTCTTCACACAAAACAAATCTTACAGGGCAAATCTTTATTTTCACATGATTAATCTTACATCATAATAAACTATCATCTAACAATACACAGACCATTGACCAGTATTCACACACCATACATAACCAAACTTGAAAACCAATTACTCTATACACTAAAATCAACTCTATCACCGCCCATCATCAATTCACGGGCCTCAGTCGTCACTGTCACCTTAAACGAGTGAAAGTAACTCATGCCACTCTATTGAGCGACGATATCTCACAACTAGGCGTCACTACCACCTAAATCGAGCGATAGTGACTCATGCCACTTACACCAAGTGACGATACCTCACACAGTCGTTACTACCGCCTAAATCGAGCGATAGCAACTCATGCCACTTGCACCAAGTGACGATAACACACACAGTCGTTACTACCACCTAAATCGAGTGATAGCAACTCATGCCACTTGCACCAAGTGACGATATCTCAACACAGTTATCACGCAAAGTCTTCATTTAAATTGGTTGAATAGTGGTCCATGGGTACACAAGTTACTCTACATCGCTAGTTTCCGACTCTACTGGGATCTCATGATCGGGCATTTTTCTTAGTCGGTCGTGGGCGTACTTGTAAGTACGTTTAGAGTTTAAAGCACGCAACGTATATCGATCATTATCTAACACCTCTGTGATTTTAAAGGGACCCTTATATTTTGGGTCTAGCTTAGTCTGATTCCGTTCCTCATTCTGAAGTAGAACAAAATCACCGACAGAAAAGGGAACTATCCTAGCTTTCGTCGAATCGAAACGAGTCTTGTTATAATTAGCGTCTTTCTCCATATTAGCAACCGCGGCGTCTCTGACCTGTTCTACGTCAACGACAGGCTCTACATCTTCGGCTATCATCAGCTCTAACGGCCGACCAACTCTACCTATCAACAACTCAAGAGGGCTCGACTTAGTGACGCGGCTGATCGTACAGTTAAGAGCGAGTTGCACATCAGGAAGAGCATCCTGCCATGTTTTATTGGAATTTTCAGATGCAGTAAGCATGTTCTTAAGCGTCGACATCACTCGTTCTACTTGCCCGTTGGCACGCGAGCTTCCGGTAGCAATCAAGTGTAGTTTGATATTAACCGAATCGCAAAATTCACGAAACTCCTGGCTTGCAAAACAACGACCCTGGTCCGCTATAAGTCGCATAGGTGCGCCAAACAAGGAAACACTATACTTCACGGCCCTAATACTGCTCGCAGTGTCGATGTTTCGGGTATGTTGCAAAAGGACATACTTAGTAAATGCGTCTATCAGAACAAACGCGTATTCTTTTGCATCTCTCCTACCACTTAGCTTGCCAGTAGCATCTATGTGCACCGTGTGCCAGGGGACCGCCACCTTTGGAATGGGATGCATCACGGCTTGAATTTTTCCCGAGTGAGATTTAGAAATCCGACAAGTTACGCAACTCTCTACAAACTTTCTTATAAACTTGGTCATATTCTCGAACCAATAAAAGTCGTACATCTTTTCTACAGTCTTTTCCCATCCCAAATGTACTAGACCCTCATGCACACTATGCACAATAGACCACCGCAAAGATCTCGGAACGACAGGAAGACAACGTGTCTTTCCGTTGCGTTGTATTTTGCGATATAACGTACCCGAACGCAATTCGTAAGTTTTACCGACATCTTCAGGAAGTTTACCGCTAACAAGGTCACTAACCAGCCTACTTATCTCGCCATCTCGCTGTTGCTCTGCCAAAAGCCAATTCTCAGAAATTTCTGTGACGGAAATTTGTTTGGACTCTACTTTATCGAAAGTTTTGTTCGGTTTAGGAGGTAGCGGGTTTCGCGATAGAAAATCAGCATGGACCATACGTTTTCCTTCTCTATGTACCACGTCGAAGTCAAAGCTTTGCAGAAAAGCCCACCATCTGTGAACTCTTGGCGTTAAATCGAGCTTTTTGCGGGCAGACTTTAACGAGTTGCAATCCGTTACGACGACAAATTTTCGACCATGCAAAAAGTGCCGGAAGTGCTTCACCGCATTCACGACTGCGAGAGTTTCCAACTCATAAGAGTGGTATTTCGACTCTGCAGCCGTGGTGCGTCGGCTGTGGTAGGCAACAACATGTGGTATGTTATCAACTTTCTGAATGAGAATAGCGCCGTAACCGATTGCGCTCGCGTCCGTATGGAGTTCAGTTTCACGATCGGGGTCGAAAATTGACAAAACTGGTTCACTCGTTAAAACGGAAACAATTTGACGCCTAATCTGCTCGTGCTCCGGTTTCCAGTTAAGTTTGCCATTACCTGATGTTAGGGAATACAAAGGTGCCATAACCTGAGAGAATTTGGGTACAAACTGCCTAAAGTAGGAGGCTAGGCCAATGAACTGGCGTAACTGAGTTACGGTTTCAGGGGGTGGTAGAGCAGTAAGTGCCTCTACCTTTCTCGGGTTTGGTCGAATCTCACCTTGGCAGACTTCAAAACCTAAGTACTCTACCTTTTTCTTTAAAAAGGAACACTTTTTCCAATTAAGTGAAAAGCCCTTTTCGGTCAAAATTCGGAGAACCGCCTTCAGTCTCTCAAGCGCTTCTTTAGGATCCTTAGCAATAACCATAACGTCATCCATGTACACAACGACAGACGAATTCGTCAGATCACCTAGAGCGTTTATGACGGCGCGTTGAAAAACTGAGGGCGCGTTACGTAAGCCGAAAGGCATTGCCAAATACTCGTACTGAGCATCCGGTGTGATAAAAGAGGTACTCTCTACAGAGTCTGGGTGTATCGGTATTTGATTAAAACCAGAAGCCATATCTAAGATGGTAAAGTAGTGTGAACCGTGTAATCTGGCAATCTGATCTGAAATCAGAGGAAGGGGATACCTATCTGGTACAGTATTGTCGTTTAGCTCGCGATAGTCAACACACATTCGGTCGCTGCCGTCTTTTTTCTTGACCAGAAGAATGGGGCTGGCAAACGGAGACGAACTAGGCCTAATAATATTTGCAGCAAGTAGCTCATCGACTTTCTCACGCACAACTTTACGCTCTTCTACACTAAGTCGGTACGGACGGCGATACACGGTTTTATTCGGATCTTTCAGACGTATAACCATCGGTTCGGTATCAGCGCGAGTAACAGGCACACCAGTTGTAAACGAGCTTTTGAAAGACTTTAAAAGTTCTACCAATTCGTGTTTAAACTCGGGGGGTACATCTGTGTCTATACACTCAAAGTCAATATTTGATTTAGGCGCATTACAATAATTTACAATCCTAGTCCAGGAAAATGACAATTTATCCGAGGTCATATTCACGGCTAAACCTAATGCTAGCACTTCACGTCCTATCATAATATCGTGGTGTAGACAGTGATCGGGTAAAACGTGTAACAAGACTTCAATTGAAATCGCATCAATTTCGATCTGCGATAAAATCTGTACAGTACTTATAATAGCAGATTGGCCTATACCGGTCAATGAAACATTACAATAGTTACATTTGCCTTTAATTTTACATGCGATCGACTCTCTAATTAATGAGCACTCAGCTCCTGAATCATACGTAAAATGAAACTGCTCACCCGCATGATGCAGCATCCCCGTAGGCGCATTGACAGTGCAGACGTTCACGCGCTTCTCCTGCAGAGGCCCGGCTGTGGTGTTGGCGCTGCTCTCCTTGCTGCTTCTCCGTGGACAGTTCTTCGCATAGTGGCCGGCACCGCCACAGCTGAAACAGCTGTGCGATGGTGTCGAGGATGTCTTCATGTCACTCGTCGGAGTCTTCGAGATGATGTCCCTGGAATTGAACCCTCTCCTCGAACGACACTGCGCCGCTTTATGACCTGACTTACCACAAACAAAACATTTCACGGTCGACGCATCAGTAGCTACACGAGGTTTCTTAGCGTCGTGGTTATGGTCGTTCGCAAACGGAATTTTGCGCTTCATAAAAGAAACAGCCTTAAGTTCCTTCTGTAATTCATTCCTCGTGGTTATATTTTGTGTGAATGACAGCCGTTGGACACGATTTTCAAATTGAGAGATGTGTGACAAAACAGTAGACACGGCAATCTGTTCTACTGAAAGATTTTTCCATTTTGACATTAAGGATGACATCAATTTAGACGCATAGGAGGCCAAACATTCACCATCCTTCGGCCTACTACTCTGCAGGTTAATTAGGAATCCAGCAGCAGTCTCGGCACTCTCATACCTGGTAGTGAACAGATCCTTGAAATCACTCCATGTCATTCCGTGAAAAGACACCTGGGACAGCCACGTTGACGCTTGACCTTTTAATGCACGGCTCAAGGTCATCATGAGCGGAGCACCTTGCATGTCTGGATCCGTGATACACATGTCCGCAGTAGATATCCAGGCACGAGCATCAACGTTCTCTTTGTCCGGATCGAACTCAGGCAACCGGATATTTTTGTTGCTCGACGACGGCGTGTTCATGGCGTTGATTAAGGCCATAAAATTACGGCTTTGCTGCTCCATCAGTAACACCCATTTTGATTCGTCGTTACTGGTTGAATCACGCTGATTTTCTACACGGTTACATCCCAGTTCTGATAACGGGGAGGGGTGTGGGCGTTCGTCGTCATTCATCTCCGAAATCAAAAATAAGCTTCCAATCGAACACTCTGATTTATTCTGATTACAGTCGTATTATAATCAATGAGAAATAATTAAACACTACGCGGATGGAAACGGATAACTTATTACGGAACGCGGTGAAGTCAGTTGCACGCTGGCACCACCGTACCGTCCGACGCCTATTCAAAAAGTGACCGTTCTTGACAGCGACAGTTGACTACCGTCACTTGTTGACGTCTTGGTGTTGCCAACGCACATTCCGAATACACCCAAGTCGATGTTGGCTTGACGTTCCGTTTTGTAATCTCCGACATATATATTCATTGATTCGAATAATGCTTTATTCATTGATGTTTTGAAAAGCGATGGATACAATCATAAAGCCGGGTTTTCCCTATAAATATAAACATTTAATCAGCTTTCTAGTAAAGAAAACGTACAAAAACGTGGTACTAAGCTGTAAGTTTTGTAGGGGAAACCCCATAATTCTAATTACAGTCCGTATCATGATACCTTTGGTTTATACTATCCTCCATACTACTAAACAAGTACCTACATCGAAGTTCTCATCGCTACTAAAACCACAAAACATTTCAGCAGAAACACATATATTTTCTTCTATTGTCCACGATACAACATACCCTAATTACATTACATAGAAATTGCTAACAAGATTTACGACATGAAAAAAACAGAATCGATTTTAGTTTGGCCAAACTTCACTAAAGAGTTTATCAAATCAGTTTCGGTATGGTATTGTAAAAATCGATCAAAAATTGTTCTTTATTTCTGGCAAACTGTCACGAGTTCGTTACTTGTAACCCAACGGGCTAACCGAATACCTCGAAGGCACCAGACACGCGGTGAGAGTCCGTTATAGGCTCGTTTCTTTTGTTTTCTGGCCACACGCCAAACCAGAGCTCTTGTATGGACAGATAGGTGCTAATGTGAAATATACACGACTAATAACATGTGTTTGTTAATACTACGGTAATGAGAATGTATGTATCGACGGTATTTTGTGCCCTTCCAATATTTTCAGATTTGATTTGATATTGTATTAATCCAGCAAATATTAAACCATATCCCATGACACCTAACAAAATGGCAGATAGCCAGTCAACTTCAGAATTATTGAAAACGTATAAGTAATTTTAAATAATAATATCTCCTACATACAAAATCACTCCACTTTTACAAATTTGCAGATTCACTGTCCCCATCCCCACTTACAGTCATATACAATCATGTACTATAAAATGTGTTGCTATCGCGTTCCCGTTCATATTGTGGAACAGTGACAGCAATACATTTCGTTAAAGGTAGACAAACCTAGAGGTTCCAGACGCAGCCGTATCGATCGATCTTGCAGTCGCTAGTTAGAACGTCAAACTTAACGTAATTTCCCTTCAAATCGTGTCTAGACATAAAATCAATATGTAAATATAAGTGCAGATGTACTGAAGTGTATTGACATTTGGTAATACACATTTACAAATTGGTAACAGAATTGGAATATTTTTATTTGGCTAGACGCGTTATAGAAATGATAAATCATTACATTAAAATGGCTGGTCGCATGTTTTAGGGACACATTAAAAAATTGCCATCTACTCATTTAGACAGAAGGAGTAAAATAACAAAATTAAGAATCTTCTAGAATCTCAATTAACCATTTCCACTGGCTAAATAGTGAGAGAAGATTCACAACCGTTCTCAATAAATTGTAAGCGTGTAATGCGGGCTCTCGGGCGGTTAGTTAGGAAGTGAGTTCGGATCAAATCGATAGTAACGCGAGGTGTGTCGGCCAGCCAACATGCAATATTGATGGGTAGGGGTTAAAACCCTGCTTCTCTTGCGTGAGTACTTCACTTCTGATGCAGGTAACGCCTTACATTTTAAAATATTCAAACAACTCTTTGGAAGATTTATTCCAAATTTATATATTGAGAGTCAGTATAGTAAGAATTCCTCGTGTGTTTTAAATCTGCTGTAGAGATAAAACAGTTTACGTTATCCTTATTCCTGCAATTTCCATAATTTAGTAGACGTCAGCTGACAGTTTTACTGTCGGCGGATATTATTTGAAACGGCCCGACTGACCTTGGACCACAGTGATACCTTACGCACAAACCGGTTGCTTTAGCTTCTAGTATACAAGGGAGCTTTAAATCATTGCAGGGGCACAAACATGTACAGTGGTCATCTAACAAAGGAATGAAGCTCATCTGTTTGACCCCACGATTTAGTTCTCATACTGTCTGCACTTTTGAATAACCTGTTTAATATTCTATAGCACCCTAAATTGCAAGGCAAATACATGTTATTACTAAGAGATAAACTGGCAGAACAGTTGTTGATATTCAAATAAAACGTTATACGGAAAAGATGCAAACGTTTTTTAGACTGCCTATTTCTGAGTATGCGGTATCAAATCTATTAGATACATAATAAAATTAGAATGGTGAGCATTTGTGTTGCATTAATGTTTATCTATGTAATTCCAGGAACGATGATTACTTTGTACACGATATAAACTTTAAAACTATGTACATAAAGTTTACTATTGCGTGCAATATTATTGATAAAAATTACATAGTATTGAGTGATTCAGGAGTATTCAGTTTTTTATTATTATGTAGGGACTTGGGCATGGTAGTTGCGGTCAATGTTGTAGGTAATAGACATTAATGCAATTTCCAGTTATTTCTTTCCTTTTACAAGGTTTTATATAATTTGCAGTGTATTAAATTAGATTACGAACTATGTAATGATAGACCTATAATCTCTTCTTTGAAACTGTTTCACTAAGCATTTTTTTACCAGTCGGCAAACAGCCATTTATACCCTATAATATCATAGCTGACACTCCCATGGAGTACAATAAAGAGTATTTTATCTATCCATCTGTGTACGTATTACTGCAATTGCAAGTTACATTTCCAGAGCAATTAGAACTCGTACAAATGACATAGATGGCCTCATTAAAGGTAAGACAACCGTGTCAAATTGCATGGCTAATGGTCGCCTGTGCATCTAGGGGTATATTATTAAATAGTTTCCGTTACGCGTGGGACCATTCAGCCAGCTTTCTAACTTATGCGAATGACGTCAGAATATTTTGAATTTTTGATTATGTAATATTCAAGCTTATCGTTATAGGAGTAATTTTAATATTTCAGCGGAGATCAAAGGTCGCCGAATCTGTGTTTTGTCGTTATCTTTTGTGTTCCTGCTTTAAAATGTACGCGGAAACCGCTTTGCCGCTGTTATAACGTTATTTTGGCAAGGGATCGCAGAATTAGGTAGTGTAGTTCAGTAATTGGATGGCCGAAACGAACCGTCGAGTATTTTGAAATTGTCTCTAGCTAGATTGTGGAAAACTATGTTTTCTAGAGTTTTGTTACAACAAAATGATACTATTTAATATTGGAAATATATATTGGGTATAGTATCTCATAAAAAGAACATCAAGATTTAGTCAACGAATACAATTGGGAAATCCTACATTAAATATTTACATACTCGAGTTCCAAGAGCGTTATAGTTTATCTAAGCAAAAACAAACAACTATCAGCTTTTTAGAAGAATTGCGTACATTCAAACGACCTACGTCCTACTCCACGTGCTAAAATTGTTCAGCGACCATTGACCTATCCGAACAGAGGCTGATGATTCACTCAACAGTTATTGGTTATCAAATTCAATCATACTCATCCATCACACTTAATGTTATCCAGAAAAAGTGTGAAAGCGCAAAATGTATATTTCTGTGCATGTACAAAGAAATATAAAACAAATGCTAGTCGAAACGACGCAGACGTCTTAAAATTCCAACCCAATCAATATCTATTTCATTTATTACGAACACAAACGTCTGGAGTTATACATGTAAGAAAATAAACAAAATACCTTTTACCGTAATCATTATGAGTAAAAGCGGGGGGTATATGGTGTGTCGAACTTGTGTGTTTTATATGTTTTAATGCATTTACGTGTGTACACGAGAATCGCAATTGGCGTGGTAATTTCACGGCCGCGTGGGGTCGTTGAGAAGAGTAAAACAAGAGTCAATTAACATGTGTCATCAGTCAGGAATTTTCACCGTCTCGACGTGCAGCCTACCACACATTCGTACTCAAATCACTACGAAAATAAGCCTTACAGTCTTGTTATAAGGTAGCCGAGTATTCAGTGTTGTGTGGTGCACTGTACGTTCCGAGTTCGCGTGAAGGTCGGGGAAACGTCTTGCTAGTTTTGTTGAATTAACTGGACATTATTGTGAGGTCAACGTTTGCTTCCGTTGCATGTTTTGCTACCGTAAATAATTTACGTTACTGTAATTAGGTATTTATTTATGATTAAGCTATAAATACACGTGAGTGATTTGTTATGTCGCGACATATTTATTTAGCAATCATTTCTTTTCAATGAACTATAAAACACCAACGGTTATATTATTTACATTGAGAATATATCAACAAACACTAACAGAATCTCTACATACGCATTTTATTAGATTAAAATATCCAATTATAATAGCCCTATCAAGCAGAAAGAGCCATAATGCGTAGCTGTCATGTCATTCAATTAGCAGCTAATCCGTGCAACCCTTTTAGGTTCGCAGCGCAGTACTCTTATTAATTGAATATTTCAAATTAAAGGCACGTCTAGGGCTTAGCGAACCCTCTAATTCAATGCCTTCAATGCGAGTAGCCGGCTAATTTGATACGTTTGATGTATAAGGGGGAATCAAGGGGGACAAGCATAGAGAGTAATAACGAAGGTGGATAGCCAAACAATTTTAATTACGGTAAAAATCCGTTATGAAAAGTAAAAGTGGAATATGGAAATAACATGCTTCGACGTAGTAGAGGTTACGACTTCGTGTGAAAATTAATCTTACAATTGAATGATTTAATGGCAGATCCGTTTTGAGATAGCATGCTTTTGTAACAATTATTTACAGGCAGCAAACAAAAAGTAGTAGGCAGGCGGTTAATTATTAAAATATGTAAGAATAAACTAGGGTACAGTGTATTAAAAATGTTCGGTCTATTAATGCACAAAGAACAGTGTATTCTATGAAGAACGATATAAAAATAGTGTACATGCAAAAAACTTGCCGTGAAAAGCAGAATGCACCATATAACACATGATCTTTGAATAATTAATTTATGATGTTCACTGGTAGCTGCAAAGGCAACGTTAAGCTAACCCCATCCCGTGCAGCGCCGCCCGGGAATACTGAGCGACAGCGCCACCTATTAGCTCGGAGCTATGATTTTACGGTGCACTCACCTATACGGGATGGGCATTCATCTCAGCTATTTTCTAGACAACATTTATCCAAAATAACTATCGATTTCTATTATATTTTATGATGATTTTGCTTAATTATCAAAATGAATACGATGGTATTTAATTTCGATCTCCCTAAGAACATCGATTTCATTCCCGTATAGGTTTAACTAGAGCTCAAAAAGGAAGGCATAAAATCAGGTGGTTTACCGCGCATGTCCAGTGGCGACAGTGGGGTGAGGGCTCTCAAATAAGCTGATAGACTGAATAACTGGATATTACACTGCACTTTTCACTAACACGCAGGTTCGACGCACTCTGGCGGTATTAAATCAATGTCTTTCGTAACAAAGGATGGAACGGCGGCCGGATAAAGTCACAATCACAAGAACACAAGTATCTCTTGATAGCACACAGTAAGCACAGCAGTACACAAACTCGACACAGGTGGTGCCAACGTTAAAATCCTTTTAAAAATGTCCAAAACCATGCTACAATGCGTTTATTGATTCGACCTACATTTCATAGTTTCGTGGGGGTCACGCCAGCGCAGATAACACAAAACTGCTGCGTTACCGGGATGCATTTTATTTCGCACACACAAAATGAAGAATTTCACGCGACAATTTACATCGTTTAACAAATCAAATGAGAATATGTATCGCAATTTACAAAACAATCGCTAAAATAATAGTTATGCAAGCAATATGTGTTTAAAATAGGTTATCAACACTGCATTGGTTAGAATGCTTGAGATCTGTGGTCGGACGTAAATTCCGTAGTGTTATCAGGCTTCAATCAGAACTTAGCCTATTTCCATGTGGTACGCGACCTGTCATTGGTTCGATTACGTTTATAAACTGTGATTATTTAATAGAATGTTCTGCGGCGTGAAGCTCTGTTCCAACGTTCGCCGGCCGGCGAGCGCGTGGAGGGCGCGGTGCGACTGAGGAAGTCTGCACATTTACGTCAGTTACAGGGTCGTTCCTACTCTATGATTTATAGTTATATAATAGTATGCCGGCGGCCGGGGCCTGCGAGACCACTGCAACTATTGCAGCCTCGTTCAATATGGATTTATTTAGAATCGTAGCTTTATTTGTAACCCTATTTTACTTCTTCGCTCCATTAATGTATTTAGAATATGGTCTGTCAATCACCAGACTCATTCGTGTTAAAAATTGCCTGACAATAGTCTCTGAACTAAACGAACACCAAAAAAAGATTTGGTGTACAAAAATAAACTGTACAGCAATTAGCCTGGTCATTTCAAAACGCTTTAACATTAGTTTACTCATACGAATGGTAAATGGTTACTGTATCGCTCCTGAATTGAGTAGTACACGCGATTATATGAGGACATTAGATCGTCAATCAATTTTACGGCTTTTACATTGCGTTTTTATATGTCGTAGAGAAAAAGTATATACTTGAGTACATTTTATGGCATAACTCGAACGATAATGTTCATGAAACTTTTAGTACAACGTTTATAAGGCAAGTAATTACATAATCACGTATCAATGGGCGTTAATATGTAAAGCAGACCTCATTGTGTGCGGCTGAAAATTGATAGTCATTTACATTGCTGTTTTCACTTATTCAACCAAGCGATTTGTTAACTAAACAATTTATTATAAGGGCTATGTATATTTTTAGTACGTATTAAGTGATTGAATAAATTTAACCCCAGTAGAGCAAGTTCATTCCCATCTCATTACTTAAGTATTGGAAATGTATAAAAATACTCAAGAGGACAGAAAACTGTTTATTAATACGTTCACTTTATTTAATGGCCTAGTACGAGCAATTATTAACGCCTTAGTAAATATAATTATTACCGAATACTGAAGCTATAATTAGATTATAAATGGCTATTAAACCAATCTAAAAAAACGCGTTTGGCTCATTTAGTAAGACGTCAAAAAGTGGTTCTAATTTATCTTAATATATTTGCCCAAATCATACATATAACCATAACCTACAAGTTAAATAAAATCTTGCAAAATTATAATTTAATCCTAAGACCTACAATGCAAAATATTTTCTTGCTAGTCAATACTTTTTTTACAACATTGCCACTTTATATTCTTAAAGAAGTTGACTAATGACTTTCTACCATTTTTTCATTTATACTTCAGTTTATACTTCCATTCCGGATAACGAACATCCCGTTTGGTTTACTAATTACTTAAAAAGACAATTTTAAGACCATTTCAATACACGAATGATATTGCCAAACGAAATGTATGGATATATTCGTCGAGAAGTTACAAACCAGTACTAGTACATTCGAGAACGAATTCGATCTGGGAGTTGGGACCGGTGAAGGCTAAAACTGCAACCTATTTATATACCGAAAAGATCATTAACCTAATCATGTGACAGGACGTAAATAGATCGTAGTAATCATAAAAACAACTGACTGTTACAATAGGTACTTTTGGTGGAATGTTTAACTATACTTGTTAATTGTTAATACGGTAAATTACTGCACTGCACCGAATTAAACGCTTTTAATAAGAATGCATCATAAATAAATGATTGTAGCAATTTGGCAATTTTTTTTCTCATGGTATACTGTCTATCAGTATACCTGCATTAATTCCTCCAAGGAAGAAATACGGGGATTTACCCGGAAACGAACCGAAGAATTTATCATACGTCTACAATGTAACACATATAAAATAGAATGTCTATATCGTTAGAAGGCAGAGTTGTGTAAGTCTAGGTAAATGAAGCGTTTCTATTAATCCTTAATACGAATACGCTTTTGAAATAGCTGCAACTCATTTTGGCTTTTTTATATGAACTTAAATGGAAATATCGGTAGGAAAATGTCTGTGGGGTCCGCTAGATACACAACACATTAAACCTATACTTTCCTACAGTTGGGCCATCCTCCTCCTTTTCCATTTTCTCCTGCGATTTAGAGATACCTCAAATTCGTTTGTCTTGCTAAAACTAGAACGGCTAGACCGATTTGGTTTTGTTTTATTCGTGGAACTCCAGGGAAAGCGGCATTCGTAGCTGGTCTATTCATAATTTTGTTGGTCTAACATGTCATAGGAAGATGTGACAATAGTTTCCACATATCATTCATTCAGACAGGTGACACTGTCACGCCGGTTATGCGACACGTCACAAGATATTCTAAAATCGACACTTGCATAACGAATTCGTCTATTTACAGAACATTATTGCCAGCTGGATGTAGTAATTTCATTGTTTTACCCCTTCGGTGTGAAGTAATTAGTTTACAACTCCTCAAAGTTCTTCGGCAAAGTTTTTATGTAATTTTTATTTTTGGATGGACAACAATGGGTTTTGAGGTAACCGTATTAGTCCTGTGCTGTTTGTGAACTCGTTTCTTTTAACTTTGCTACTATGACTTAACTAACGATTACGTAAAAAAGTCCTTTGTGACGTTGAGTAACTAATCGCAGACTCGAATTCAAATTCGAATTCAACATGTTTAAATAATACAAAAAGTAATACTTGATAATAATGCACAGCATTTAATAATGAAATGTAACTAAAAAGCAGAAGATATTGTAAACGGGACATGAATACTAAGACTATGGGCTCTAGGGATCCAAAATTAAGCAAGTTTGGTTAGGCCCTAAAAGGATATCACTAAGTTAATTTATCAGTCAAATAGTAAATGATTGATTAACGATGTTATCACAAAACGGTGAATGGCGTAAGGTTTATCTACATATTGCCGTCACTTATAAAATATGGCACGACAATATCAAGACTAGGCAGGTAAAGAACCCCGAATAGGAATTATTGTGTTTTTATGATTAGCGTTTTTTCTTATATTGATTGTGGGTCAGCTGTTGGGCTCATCGGGTTCAGGCTAGGTCTTTACAACAAATATTTTGTGATCATTACGATATACGATATTATCAAACACTCAATTAAGACTGGCTTTTTGACTGCAGTCAATAGAAGTTAACCATCGTTTTATGACAACATTAGGTATAAATAGTAGGTCCGTGAGGTAGGACTTGCGGGTGGCAGGGAGGGCCTGTCACCCGATCAGCTAACAGGCCAAGAAGAAAACGGACGTGTCTTCCTGCACGTCCGTTCTTATAGGTAGTAAGGGATAGGCTCTTTACACCTACCCCTTTAGAGAAGGAGTCCAGCAGAACTAAGGCTTGCCACAGTCACGCAGAGCATGCGCGAGCGATCCCGCGACTCTGACTTTGGCAACAGAAGGGGCTCGCGAAGTTTTTGGTCGGTGTGAGTCCGACATATCCACACGTCGTGCCCTCGAAGTGGGTTGAAGTCATTAGAGTTTCAACCCGGAAAAAAAGGTATAAACAGTAGGTACTTACTTCAAATTGCGCGCTAAAAGTTTTGAAGACTCCCTCCCATAAGCTCCCAGACTGCGTGAGCACCTGTACGATATCGCCGACGTGCGACGTTGCTGCGTGCATGAAGTGTGCGTTGTTGTAAACACCCTCAGGGACGACTCGGCCTCGCGGGGACCTAAGAAACAAATAACGCCGTTAATACGTGAAGAAAACATGTTTAGACGGCCATTATGCCATGACAGGCCTGTTGGTCTAATGGTTAGAGGCCCTGACTGCTATACCAGAGGTCGTGGGTTTTTGATCATTTGTTCTGTGTCTGGGTGTAATTTATCTATAATAATATGTGTGTATTTAGACGAATATATAAGTTGTCTAGTCTATTCTATAAGTCTAGTCTATAAGTTGTCTAGTTCTCATAATACAAGGTTTGCTTAGTTTAAGACTAGATGGCGCTGTGTGAAAGTCGTATTATATTAGCTACTAAGTTCAGTAAACTAGTATTTTATAGCCTGTAACAGCTTCAAAAGCAAGGTTTTTAATGTTGGTGATCTTAAACTGCTTGATTTTTAACCTTTGAAAAGTCACTACCTACCAAGTAGACTGCATTACTAGATTAGATTTTTCCTTATCTAGTAATGCAGTCGTCTTAGGTTTGGTTAGGTTAAGAGGAGTTGGAAATTCTTAAAGAACATGTTACTCTAAAATGTAATTTATGTATTTTCTGAAATCCTGGTAATTTCTGAAAAGTAATTCAATTCATGGTCGTAAATAAATATGGAAAATCTGTGGTCATGACATCGAATTTTGTTTATGAGCCTTTAAATTAATTCAAGATAGCTTAAAGCAAGTAACAACTAAATTGGAGATAAAGTCATAGTTTTATTTTCAAAACAAATGATAAGAGCTGGTAAATTTCACGAGGGGCAACGGATGCCGGCTGTGTGATAACGACAAATCCAATGGGTATGACTAATACACGAGCAGCATACATAGGTCAGTAGAGAAACGGAAGTATATTTAAGTCGAACAATCACAACCGGATTACTGAGTAGTGGGAACATATAAAATTGATACGACAGCTAGTTGATGTCTTAGGAGACAAGTCGTTCCTTTTAACCTATGGGTAGACGCTTTTCGAATTGACTTAGTCACAAATATGCCGAGTTGAGAGATAAAAAAAATGACTGGCATTAAAATTGATCGTGTTGTTTCAGAACCGAAAATCAAAGGTCATTGACCTGCCTGAAAGCGACGTCCTTGAGTTTTTATGCTCTGTTGGAAGTCTCGTTACATTCAAGACTAAGAATGGTTACGTCATCGTTGGAGTATAACTGCATGCTCACTACAATTCATAGATGAAATGACAATTACTAAAGGAATGAGTAGCTCTTGTCAAGATTTTCTGTAAAGTCGCTCGGTAAAAAAATACGATTTCCATGTGTTATGACGGCAAAAATTTATGCCAAGAGAATAGATAAGTAGCTGTCACTGTAACTGCCAACTTTAAACGCTTTCATCAAAAATCTTTGATATAAGAAGCATAGGTATATTTTAAAATGATGATTCATTATGGGATCCAATAAGCCATAGCTTTATTATGTTTAAATCAATTAGGGTTTTAAAAATGGAACTAAATCAGTCATTGGAATATTTCATTATACCTAAGTTTTACGTTTGGAAATAGTTATTTCCTACTAACTATAGTTATACGATTAATCCAGTTGGATTAATCAGTGTATAATAATCAGTGGTCAACGATTCACTGGAATTGCCCGTGATATCATAAGGAAAACGCGGATATTATAAATTTTCATTATACTATATTATATGTATAGTCAAAACGACAATTTCTTTGAATGGACGTTTAGTCTAGCTAACATTCCACGTTCGGAGCCGAGACAAAGACTTATATGGAGGTTTAAAAGTGAGTGCCGTCTAATAACTTGGCCAGGATTCAATAAAAAAATAATACAATTTAGGTACTGTAGACTTATTGATGGTATTTTTGTAACATCTTTCATTGGACGTCCAAAAAGTCTTTTAAAATAGAAAATAATCCGGATCAACATTTTATGTCTCCAGGAAGAATATCTTTAAATACCCATACGTAATACGTAGATAACTATCATAGCATCATTATTTCTTCATTGTAAGTAAGCAGCAAATAACATAGAGCAATTTATCGCTTTTGCGAAGACTTTCACAACTCAGCTGTGTCTTATAGTGTTTATAAATACGACTTTCTCAAGAAACATTCTATTATGTGAATACCATATTACGTTCTATTGGCTTGCCTTGTTGGCTTAGTGATTAGTATATTAATTAGTGTTTATTTAAAACAACTGCTTACTATGAAATGATTATGTTATTTCGATTGAAAGAGCCGATAATCTACTGATAACAAAGCTTCTGATTTTAAGATGTAACAATATTTATAGCAGCACTTATATTTAGTTCAATTCTAAATGCAAATAGTACCATATTACATATCTACATTCTAGCTTGAATATGGCGAAGGTAATAACTATCAGTAGTAAGGAGTGAGTTCTGTTTGATTTCAGTTCTAGTACTAGTAATTAAACTATGTTACGTAACTTGACGTTGGTATAAACCGCCGGTATATCAAGGGAAAAGCAGACTAAGTAAATTATTCGAGCTCACAAAGTTAGCTTAACTGCAGTTGGAATCATATCTATCTTTAGTTTTGACTAAGTGCTAATCCAGGTTCGGTTCGGTTCAATATTTAGGCATTGTCTGTCACAGCTGTAGCATACTTTAAACTGTGTCTGAATGCTCTATTTAGGAGTCAAGTCAGTGGAATCAGGCTGGCAAACTCGCAATTATTAATGCTCTATCTGGGTACAGACCCTTAGTACAGGGACATTTCCTGACGATATTATAATATAGCTTAGATAGCTTATTATATGGCTTTAGATAGCTAAACAAAGGTTTTAGCTATCTAAAGTAACGTAACGCGAGTATGTAGCTTTTCGCTGCCAATTTTAGCCTCAAAACGAGAGCCTTACTAACTTATATAAAGTTCATACATACCACACATCAATGGATACTGTCATCGTGCATTGAAGACTTTTACTTTGACTTTTCAATATCTAACAACCCTCAACTCATCAAACTAAATACAATTTAATACATTACAGACACTTGAAAGCAAAACCTTTCAAACATTCATGAGACAGTTGTGTAAATGTACTGTATATTATACAATGTTGTCTCCAAACATGATTGATTCAAGCGGTATTGATTATGATATAGTATCGGGTGCCGATCCGAGACAGGCACGTAAGCTTGCTTTAGAATTGCACTCGAGCAGGAAAGCAAATTGTTGGTCTTGGTTTAGTTAGGATGTTACATTACTTATGGGATTGAGTATAAGATTATTGTTTTAATTATGACAAAATTCTTAAATATAAACAGTGGATGAGGCCATATGTAAAGCATCATTTCATACATAATAGTACAAAACAAATTCTCTGCCCGCCTTTATTTGTCCCTATCACAGGTCTCTATGTATCTATAAAACTATGCAATGAATTCAAGAGGTCTTCATGTTATGTGTAATACGTCAGTATTGCACCCTCACAAAGTTGGGGCGGGACGCTAGTAACATATAAAAGTTAGCATACCTTGCTCCCTTCACAATTAGCGCGAATATTTTTGCACTAATTTCACTAACCATGAATTCGTATAATCGATATTGAAATGACCAATAAACATTTAAAATCATTTATCTAATTAGAAAGTCGTTAAAGACACTAACAATTCAATTTCGTGATAATAACAAAATGACTTGCAGCTTAATGAGTAATTTCATAACAAAAAAGGTATGAACGAAATCCGATATGACCTGATATGACGTTTGAATGTAAACAAAAACCTAAAACAAGGTTTTTGACATTGTGAGTAGGGCCTATTTATAAGGTTACGTGTAAAAAGGTCTCATTGTCGTCTCAAGGGCAAGGATGACGCTGGTCGGCGACACTTGTTTTTAGATTAATGTTATCCTTGCACGTGTGATATTGTTAGTGTTACTTTCTTTGTTATTAAATCCCTACTAATAACATAAACGCGAAAGATTGTATGTAAGGATGGGTGATTGTTTGCTACTCTTTCACACTCAAACGGCTGAATCAATTTTAATGAAATTTGGTATGGAGTTAGCTGACAACCTGAATTAACACATAGGATATACTTTTAACCGATTTTTTTGCACCAGGTTACAAGTCGATCTTGTATGAATTAATGACTTAAAGGTTTTCACAAAAACTGAGCCAAGTTCAAACTTATGACGCAAAACTCTACATTGCGTTTAAAGTACCTTTGTATCTAAATACATATTACAATGAATAACTTCAAAAAACGATTTACTAGCGATAACTACAAGCAGTAATTTAGCGAAACTTGACAAATCTATTCAATTGTTGTTTTATAGAAAATTACCTTCATAAAGGTTGAGTTATTTGTGAAAATAATGTCCCTTTACATATTCTACTGTTTGCCTATTCTCATAACTAAAGAATTTGTAGACATTTACTGCAAGATGCCAAATAAATCACAATGAAATGCTACTAAAATTTACGTTTTAATGAGTTTTATGTAATACACAATAATGTAACTTGAAGGATGTGAATATTAATGATTTATGACATTGTCATCAACTTGTACCCTTGACCTATACTTAGTAGGTCTATTCGTGATCTACCATTGTTTTAATAAAGTAATAAATAGGTAGTAGACATGCTGAAGACTTCAGCTACCTTCAGCGTTATTACGTAAACCGACATAATAATATTTATAATGCTTTTTGTCTTTTTTGCAACTAAGTGTAGATATTAAATTACTAGCAATAATACTACTAATCTTTTTTGGATCAGATAGTAAATGGTCTTCAAGATATACGAAACACAAAGGGTCCATGATTTTAGCTTTAAGCCCCTTAACACTTATTGTAACATTATGGAATGCAAATAAATGTATAAATATGAACCAAAATGAAATAAAAATAATTGAGATGGACACGAGATGTGATGAGCAAACGACAAAGATATTGTCAAAGGAAGACCAAGAGACTTTGACTTTTGTTAACAAAAAAGCAATTTAATTGCTCATGACACACATTCTAACTGGTCTAAGGTATTCCACTATACTTGTATTTAAAAACCCATAACTCAATTAGTAAAAAATACAGAAAATTTCTTAAATATGCAGTTTAACGACAAACCATAAATAACAAGTATTGGAATGTCTGCGTTCTGACATCACAAAAGGCCATGGGAATGGTATTTCCCAGATGTGGGACAATACAGCCTACTGTGCAAAAGCAGAATATTTCAAGGATGCCCTATGTTATTCACAATCAAACCTAAACAGATAATTGAAGGGCAAACATAATTTACATATGATTTGCACTGGAAATAGAACAACAATTTTTATCTTGTGTAAGTCTATACTGCATAACTAAAAAATATATGTTTAACAACAACGGTACTTCAGGAGTTAAAATGAGATAAAATATTTCAAATCATTAGGTAAAAGACTGGAAATTCTAACAACACATGATACAGCACAGGCATCATATGTGTTGTTAGTAAACAAGAATCAACAGTAATTAAAAAATACCTTTTTCAATCTTTAATTACAACAAAAGTACTAGGCATTGAAAAGACAAAAGTTAACTATTATAGATAAGAAAGCTGTTACGTTTAAGCTACTATTTATTGTATATTGCTTAGATAACATGATATAAACCCAAATCTGTTTACATTGATATTTTTACACATCATATGAAATTGGTGCTATAGATTTAGATAATATGCTTTATTTAATGAAGCTTAACATAATAGTAAACAGAATAAACTCCATCATCAGATAGTTTTATTGTTAAAAATTGTAATGTGTGAACTACAATAGATTTTGTTTACAATATAATGTCTCTTGCTTGAATGAAGTGGGTATAGATATCCACTTGCTGCATTTTGGAATTACAGTCATTATGTTTATTAAACTCTTATATTTAAACTGCCAGGGCTGCTGGATGTTCGTAGGAGTTACCGCAACCCTGGCACTAAAAGGGCTCCAGGGGGAACATAGTGGGTTTTAGTCAGTAAAAGTCTGATACTACCTCTTGCTGCACTCACAGCAGGCGTGGTCATTTTATGATTTCCCACAAAAAAAATGCATATAAAACTGTGCTTATATAGCACTGTCTATGCTCGCAATAGGAATCATAAAACTTAGGGCAATTCCTAATTTTCACTCCCCTCTTTCTCTCTGTACAGCTGTTTCCTAATCTATTGAATTGGCTTTACTGTACATACAATCATACATAAGTTTATCAAAGATCAACATATGACTGCTGATCCCATTTTGTAAGGATATGGAACTATTGGGTCTTATTTACTTGACAATTTAAATTTGAAAAAGCAATATCTCAATTTGCCATTGCTAACATTAATTGCCATTAATCTTAATTTGAAATTAAACTTTAACTACTTTTATGAACATAATGTTGAACTCAATAAAGCCCTAAATGTACAAAAAAGTAAGATAGATATTAATTAAAAACTGCAATTAATGTATAAAACACTAATTACTGGTAATATTTTAAAGAAACAATTTTGAAGTTATTTTAAGCAAAACCTATTATGGTAACAGCCGCAGCCGTAACAGTATTTTTGTAGTTAAATAATTTTATAACAAATATTGTTATCTTATGTTTTCCAATGAAGAGATAAATAATTTTTCTTTCAAGTTACAGTTAACAACATGTTGCCTTTACAAAATCCTGAACATTGATTTGATTTAAAAAAGGGTTCACTTGGAAAAATGATTTTAATTTAGTTGTCAAACAGATGTTTATAAATTTGTCAATTTTTACCTATTTTATTTTTGCTCATGTTGTTTAAAGTGTTATCTATTTAGTATTTTTATTGTTTATGTCACTGAATCAATTAATTGACTGTTGCATTTAAGAGCAACGGTAAAAGAATATGGCTTATTAATTAAGATCTACATAGCAATCAGTGTAGATACTGATTTATGTTCCACAACAGGATGTATCTAATATTCATACATACAAAAAATACACCTAGTATGGTAAACCAATCTCATTTGTGTTGCAAATTATCATATTTTCTTAGAAAGTTAGCAATGCAATGCAAGATACTAATACTGACATAGATAATGATGACTTTTGCATTCAAATAATAAAAAATATAATATTGTTATTTTAGAATGTTGAGTTAATAATATGAGACTAATCAAAAGTCAAATGATTTGGCTGTTTCTATTAAGATCTGAGTCCAAAGAATTAATAAAAACCATTGATGTAAAAAGAAAGATAACAATGTAACTTTTATTTGTGATTATATCCATATTAATTAGCAATCCTTATGGTATATGAATGAATCAATAACAGCCATTAAGTACACAATGGTTGATGTGTTTTAACCTTTTGAATGGCATACACACTAATGATATTGATTTGAAAGTTGTTATACTAATTACATCATTGTCACAATCATATTTTTACTAAATAGTAAAATAGCCCTTTATTAAGGGCAATCAAGTCTATGATCTTTGATCATTGCTTCATTTACAGGGTGGTATTATTAAACATTTTCTACTGATTAACTTACTACAATATTGAGCAAAGACCTTAAATAAATTGTAAAGAAAATGTACAATGTTACTAATGTTATTATAACAATACATATTTATAAAGTATAAGATATTTAAACATAAAGTATAAGATTCAATAACATGTGAAGAGTATTACTATAATTATATCATAAATAAACTCACTGCATGCTTTCTAACATGCAACTTGAGTTCATTCATAAAAGAAAAACTGAATCACTTGTCTAACTTCCCACACTAGACAATTGTAATGGTTTGGGTATTGTGATTCTTCAATGCAGTGATTTAACAAATACTAAAACATTACCTAAAAGCATTCAATCTGTCAGTTGATATACTCAGAACTTATGGAAATATGTTCAATACAAGCGGTTTGTTAGCATATTCTTTGATAATATCAACGGAAATCCAATTTCTTTACATTTGTTGTTCGGAAACATGGAGATAATACTGGTGACTTAAAATCAGATTATACTATTGTTAGATGATTGTAAGAACACTAGAAAATAAACACTATATGAAATTGTATTAGACGGAGTCAAAATTTGTATGCTATAATCAGCGTTAACCACAAATTAACAGCATTAAGAGAATTCTAATTAAGAACTTTGGACCTTTGCCAGTAATTATATCCACCATCATACAATTCAGTGAAAGTGATTGAAAATAAAAGCATTTACCTTACTTCCTATTACAGAATGATATAGTGCAGTACTTCCAACACTGGTCACTGGCTAGATGAAGCTTGTTTTACCAGAATTAACTATGAAAGTGACAGTTTGCAATATGGAGCTTAGATAGTAAATTGCAGTTCATAATTAGTACAGTTTGCGACTAGCGTACTGGGATCGCCAACAGCTGATCAGACGGCTATATTAATCGTATCGAGTACGGAGCAAAAGTAGGCCAAACATCTAGACTAGAGCGCCGCGACGCGCCGCATCGCACGCGCCGATCTCACATCACACAATCTCATTTTTGTTTACACTGTCAGCGTATCCACGCTTAACAACCTCCCAAAATCTGTCAACGTGACAACGAAATGTTCGCTGCTAAACGAACACTGGCCCCAACAACAAAGACATGTCAGCTCGATGCTCAAAGATGATAGTAAATGTAGGTAGTTACCTCGGCGGCCCTTGACGATTTTTACGTTTGTTGTTCATGTCTCCTTCGCCCGACTGCCCCGGCGGGTAGGCACCTTCTCGTCTGCGCGTAGGGACCGGAATTTTGGCTAATTATCACTTCTCTTCTTAACAACACAGTCCTTTCAACTTTCGCGGATGCACAAAAATGCAGTAGATATTAAGAATTAGCACTCAAAATGCGACGACCGGGTTACATTTATTTCACTAAAGTTGTTTGACATTTGCCAACAAATATAAATTAAAATATATTTGAGTACAAAATCGCAGTTCGATTTATTCTCGGGAACTAATCCCGGAAAATAAACGGGTTGGCAGATTTCTCGTGCCTGCAATCAGCGCAGGAATACAACATGGCGCTGTGACGTATTCATTAGGCGAATTGCAAATTTGTATTTATACACTTTTTATTATTCCAATCACAACAAATAGTTCACTAAAAGTGTAAGAAAATTTTAGAAGGTCTTTTTTTATAAATACCGTCATACAATAAATAGAAATAACTAATAGGGTCAACGTTTGACCGACTTCCCACTTTAGAACTTTCAATATGGCGGAGAGGTATTTGACTTTTAGTGTTACTAGATTTAAAAAGACACGAAAGGTAAGTCCAGCTCTAATATCTATTTGCATGAAATTAAAACATTCTCACGAAAAGTTTGAAGGCATAAACACATTTTATTACAAAGGCCAATTAAGTGAGGGCCAATAAATAAATCTGCAATTTTATATGAAAAACAGAATTCATTTTTTTAGTTACTTATTGATTAAAAAATTACTATTTAGATGTTAGTCGAGTTATACAAGGGTTCGACCGACAGAACTAATAAAAATTACTTGCTTAGTAGTATGAATTATTAACTAGATAACTAATGGTAAAATTGCAGCCATCAAACTAACCAGTATTTGTTAAAGGAATTTAATAAATCGAGTTTAACATAGTTGACATATTTGCTGTGTCATTGACTTTCTTGAGGCAGAACTGCAACATTTCAAAACAAATCGAGCATTCCGCGCGCGCGCGAAATTTCATTCCTATCAATAAACCGTCGAGTTTATTATTGATCGTCGTGGGACTAGGTCATCAAGATGAGTCTCAAAAACGGCGCAAAAATGTCTCAGCGCGAAAAATTCGACTTGATTAATTCAGAAGTGCGTTCTTTTTACGAATACTGTAAGGAAGCGGGAATGAGTGATGAAGAAATGGATTTGATATGCCGCCCCTTGACAAACGCTGTGAGAAAATCCACCATCAAAAGATGGACAAGGGTGGTTCTCGTTTTGATAATGGGAATGGCGATCGGATACACTGTTAGCCAGACGGATACGTTTAAATGGCATGCTTCGGCCGTGGCCAGGATTGTCCTTATAAAATTACTGCCTGTTTGGGACTGGACACCATTGTACCATAACAAGTGTATGATCGCAAGACCTGAGCCCCCTAACGTGGATGGGGGAGTGTCGACAACGGATTGCATAGCCTGCGAGGCAGTCAGTAAGTGTTTATTTTAATTTTTTGCAATGTAGTTCATTAATATAACGATTGTAATGCTTGGTTTGTACTTTTTCGGGCATGTTCACGTTTTGGTACACGTTCATATTATCTGTCATACATATACAAAGAGGCTTTATTATACGTATTATATAATAGGATACATGTTAACTTCCTATGATAACAAGCGTATGTGCGTACATTAATAATATTCGAGCCCTCGCTTGTATTAAAATTAATTTTCTTTCTTTTCCTCAGATGGCTAGGACGTCTGCCAAATGATTGTTCAAAAAGTGGATTTGCAAAAGTTGCTGAAATCTACAGAAGTTTCCAATCTTTTTAATAATTTGATTTTAGCTGTTAGACCTAGTTATACAATAACTAGGATGTTGTAGCGATAAATATTTAATAATATTAATGAATTTATATTTTAGTATTTATACGTTGAATATTTTATTCAATATATAATAAAATGCCGTCAGAACGAATTTGTTACTGGTTGCGGGGACTTGTTTAGTAATATTTATTATAAAAAAAGAAAAACGTGTGTAGCAATTATGTATGTTTATATTAGTATACGCACAATTCAATTGTTTTGTAGGAATCACATTTACCTATTCCCGATAGTAGAAATAAATAGAACTCAGATGAATACATCTCTTTCATTGCTTTACGTTTTTACAACACCTTTATGTTCTGTATTGTATTCCTCTGGAATTGAAAGAATCCCAGTTTTCACATAGTTTCACAGTTTCGTCCCTTAAAGTGTCAAATTTAACAGTCCTACTTCCTATCTATGCTTTTAGTACTTTTTCAAATAGTGATGTGTTTTTCGATTAAACGTTTAAAGAAAATAAACATTACCTTCCTTTTTGTGACAGTCGGGTAAAAATGATAGCATTCATGCGTGCCTACTCAACAAATTAACAACAAAATCACAAATTTCTCCTTTGTCCCATTCTTAATAGTTAAAAACACGTTTACAGAAAGCATCGCCCGTTTATCCGATACATCGTACAACGAAGTCTTCAACCATCACTTGCTGCGCGGGGCTCCGGCCATCGTGGTGGACGCGCACTACGACTGGTCTTCCCGCGCCGAGCTCAACCTCACCGGCCTCATCAGCGACGATGACCGGCTCCGCGACTCCGTGCCCTGCAGGATCCTCACCAACATCAGAATAGGACGACAACCCATGGACTTGGAAGAAATAGTCTCTCGAATAACGAATACAGATATACCAAGCTGGTTCGTCCATTTCCAGAACTGTGACATCCGAGCCGTTAAATCCTTTAGGGTTCTTGCCCCTAGGCCTTATTTCTTGTCACCCCATATCCCTCCCTCGCATTTCAACTGGTTGTTACTGTCCAAAAACTATGATACGCATAGATATAAGTATTTGGAGCTCGACGTGGGACTGGTGATCATGTCTCAGTTGAAAGGCAAGACTTTTGTCCAGCTCCGGCCCCGCGCGCCTTGTGAGGACGACTGCTACACGCTCAACTTCGAACTCTCTGAAGGAGAGACCCTCGTGTTGGCTAATTCCCTTTGGGAGTTCGAGTATTTGCCTGGCAAAGGCGAAAACGTTGCCATGATCACGGAAACCGATTGGAACGAATCTTAATATAGGTACTTAGATAACTCGGCGACAATTGTCCTATGCTAGTAGATAAATTAATGTAAAGTATGTATCACTTTGTCGATAAGTTTATTTACAAAACGATACTAATGCATCGCGCATTAAATACAACCAGGTTTACGATTTCTTCGTTTAAAAAGGCTATCGATAAATTGGTGCATAACTAAACTATACCTACTTATACTTAAAATATAAGGTGTTCAACGATCAAACGATGGATATCAGAAATGTAGAATGATTGAAGAAATATTAAAGATATAGATAGGTTTATAAGCCCTCACTCGGATTCGGCATGATATGTCTGAAGCTACCTTTTGTGGCCAGTCGCTCAACTTATTTTATTGTAAGGCAGCGAATAAATAAAGTATAGGACACGAATTGCTAAAGTAATATTTAAAATTGTAAGTGCACTGCGTTGACACAGTATAAAAAGAAACTGATCAGCCTTTTTTGCCTATCAGATTTTTCGGGAACTGCGAATAGGAATAACTGAAAAGTAGATGCATTGAAATAAGCTTGTGTTAATGAGAAACTGCTGGAGATTAAGGGACGTGTCCACATATCAAAATCATGTAAATTTCGAGTTCACTTCAGTAGTACATAAGATACATTTACTTTCGACGGAATTAACACACAAAAAACAATGCTATTGTGGTCTTTCCTTGCACAATTTACGAATATATTGTTTAAAATGAATACATTAATCATGCGTTATTTGTAAGCAAGAACCTCATTCCTCTAAAATTAATCCCTATATTTTATTTCATGTAAAAAACTGTATAACAGAATAATTTATTTATAAGTTATATCTCAATATGTGCAATGACTCCGTCGTCAGTATATAAACGTATAATTAGATTAAATTTAATTGAAACAACACACAATGTATTTTCTGCACAATGATATCGTATATAATAAGTAATGTAATGTTTTGGTCGAATTTCGACTATGATTAAGTACCTCAAGTATTAATAATGATATATAATTGAAGCAATATGTTTGTTTTATTTATTTAAAAATGTATTTACCCTTTTATTCAGAACAACACACAAACATTTATAAATCTCATCTTTGAGCCCCTATTACGACTAGATGATTTGAATTGTGTTAAAAAAGGTTATTTTAAACATATATGATTAATAAGGCATGTGAATTACACGGGATATAATATACTCAACATTCTCATACAAAATACTATATATCTCTCACAAATTTCATGTGCTTAGGAAACCAGCTTAACCGTTTCCGTGCGGATGATGCCGCACAGGCACCATGTAAATCTATTGCGTATGGCGTATGGTGCCCGAGAGGATACAAAACTAAATCATACAAAACTCGGCTTAAACGACATTCGTCAAAAGAGCCCCCTAAATAAAAGTGTCTTTATTTGTCACCCTTATCATGCCCACAGTGATCGTTTTAAGTAATTTCGCAAATTAGCTGACATCAGGGGTTGTAAACCAAGTTGCCGACACATTTTATTATTGATTATAATTCTAACAGCCCACTTTCTGGAATGTTTCTCAAAAATCAAATGCTTTTGTCATAAGGTTCATTGTTGCCTAAAAACGTACAAAGAGTGCGCTGTTCGCCGGCCCTTCGCCTACGAAGTACCGTATTTCCTTGCGTATACGGTTGATTATTGTTTAAAACTTGTACCTACTTGTACCTACGAGTACAATATTTTTGATTCATTAGAATCGGACTTCCCATTCAGTTAAATGTTCTACAGTAATCCAGTATTTTGTAGAGAAACAATTTTATCATCAAAATAGTGAAGTTAAAATTGTTTCCCTACAAAACACTGTATTATAAATAATAATAAATAAATATCACCTCGCGACAAACTCAAGTGGTACGTGTATAAATTCTTTACAACACTTGAATAAATAAATCCATGAAATAATGCAAAAAGGTTTACGACCCCTAATATAAATTAGTCACTTACCTTCTATTTCCATAAAAACACACAGATCGTCACTTTTAAACGCACTGAACGAATTTACTGACTGCCTACGTTAGATACACAATGTCAAATGATTATTTTAGCAAGTAGAAACACGAAAACAAGCTAAAAGTGACAATTCATGGCGGATGATTCCCCAGGGGAATCATCAAACTTTCTGGCGCTTGGTGCCTCAGAGGCATCACAGAATTTTTGTTTGACGCCAGGCACTAATGATTGCTAAAAAGACTTCCGCACGGAATCGGTTAAAATAACAAAGCCCACTTTAAATATAATACTTTAATTTCACTAAATAAACTTTAAAAAAATGTATTTCACTAATTAGTTGACATCAGTCTGTCTTCTCCTTGTGGATGGGCTTGCCCCTGAACCACAGCAGCAAGTTCTTCAATGATAACACCACAGGGAACATTATAGGCAGGAATAGTGGAATGTAGATTGCGTATCTGGAAAATAAAGACGAGAGTTATAGTTATTACTAGCAACAATATAATAGTTGTGAGAATTCGATTTCTAAATCAAATCGTCAAGACAAGATCGAGAAAGCACATCATCATCTTCCTGCACTGGTTCTATTTATACGTAGTCCCAAATGAGTTTTTAAAATAAATGTTTTTAAACTTTCGCGAATTGTACACATTATGGACAACAAACGGGTCATATTCAACCAAGTAAGTAAGGGCAGTTAGGAAACACTGCACTTCACGGAGACGCCACTAGCTGTCATCAGTCCACCCGCTCGGTGCAACTCGACCGAAATTTTGGCAGAAAAGAAATATGAGTTACATTGCGAATAAGACACGTTTGCTGTCTAAAATATGATTTTTTAGAATCGCATATTTAGATACTTAAGCTAGCTATGGACCACGTGTAAAATATATTTTCATATCTCTACCTCTACTATACGTCATCACTATTTCTTTTCCAATTAAAGCCACCATGTTAAACACACAGTAACTTACTTCTGATCATCGGGGAAGTACAGCAGCGCCAGCAGACTGGGCTCCATGAACGCTGTCTCGGCGGCCAGGAAGGCGCTCTGAGACATCTTGTAGGCCTCCACCAGGTCTCCCGTCTGCATCAGCTCGCTGGCTCTCTGTATGCTGTCCACTGCTGAGTTGATTGACGCTCCCACATCGTCGTTGATCACTATGTTGGATATTTCACCTGTGAACAATAATTTCGTGTGATGAGGTATTCCAGCCTTTAAGAGATCAGAATTTTTGTGTAAGAAGCAATAGTCATGTTTTTTTGTATCTACAGCAGAACCGAGACGTTAACTAGGTATAAAAAGTAAAAAAATGTTTAACCCGCATATTCGAGGACGTATTTTTCCTTCGAACTAACAAAACTACTTTGACGGAGCCTATCAAAGTTAAGGAGTGGGAAGCTCCTAACGTTACATGCCGCTTACACCAACTAACAAAGTAAATCAAGTATATGGGGTAGTGGCGAAGTAATTCCACCCGCTATTTCACCAACCATTATGCCACCTAATCTAAGCACATCTTACCAAGTAACTGCGCCAAGGACTGCAGCGTCCTCTCCGCTGATGTGAGCTGTTCCAAGGTCCGGATCCGCAGCAGGTTGTCGATCTCCCACTGGCGGGGCGTCACGGAGCGAAGAGGCTCCAAGTGCGCGCCGGGTATATGTTCCTGGGCAGAACGAAAAGGATTGGTACCAAATTAAAAAAAAAAGTACGAAATGTAACGAATCAAACATGGTACATCGTACGTAGTGGTAGTAACGTCACTTATCATTATAGCTTGACCATTACCGCTGTAACGAGGCGAGACGGGGGGAGCATTGGCCGATGCGATTCGACAATTCGCCGTCAAACTCATGGCGGTCGCTAGTGTCAAATTCGGATCGAACTGTCTATGTCAGAAACACATGAGATTATTATTCAAAGTTATGTCATGCGATATCTCGTGATGATTAGACATATTGAATAAATTGTTTACGGAATTCAATAAATTCAAACTTTTAATAATCCAAGTCCTGATTCTAAAGAAGCTTGGTAAAATAATATGTGTATATTTGAATAAATAAGTAAAATACAGAATAAATAGTACAATGAAATTAAATATTTAGGTATTCTTATTTAATTAATGTCAAACTAACCAATTAGCCTAAAATAAATAATTTTATTTTGTCTTGCCTGTAGAACTGTAACCAGATATCGTAAGATATATCCGACAATATCGATCTTATGTAAACTGATGCAGTTTTCTTCCCGACCTCCACCTTACCGCGCATTCCTAAGGCGCGGTACAGCGGTTTTGGTCAAACTATAACCGTGTCTCAATTTTTTATTTACGCGATAGAAGAAAAAATACGAATCCAACATTATTTGAAAATCTATCTGCCGAACAAATTAGTGTTTTAATTTTCCAAGTCAGTCCCCAATTACCTTAAAAAATATCTTTAAAGTATCAAATATACTCACAGCATCGGTGATCCCGAGCAGTTTCCTGAGCTGCGATATGAAGGTGCCCATGATGAGTCTGACGTCAGGCCGCCAGGCGGGGTGCTCCTGCCTGCAGTCTGAGGCGCTAGGGCTGCCCAGCACTACGCCACCCCATTTCGGAGACATAAAGGCTTGTACGGGGGAAGACACTTTTTTGTCTAGGGAAGGGAGAATTTTAATTATAAGTTTATTGTTAGAATAAGAAGTAATATTATTTTAAGATTTATTAGATCTCCGATCTAGAAAGGAGGTTTTGTATTGAGACATCTTTGATATACCATTAGATTGGTTTTAAAACTTGATACAACAAAGTGAATCTGGGATCTGTGTTTTCCAAAGACTTATAAGCGATAGACAAGCTAGAGTTTGCCGTTGCGTTGGCCATTTATACCTTTAACGACAAGAACAATGTTTTGAATAGGAATTCACAACCTTGCAACAATATGGACTGCGGTTAGAGCAAACGAGCAAGGATCGCATTGAACCACGGCCGGGACGATGGATAGTGTCGCATCGTGCCGAAAGTATCAGTCGGTATCAGCTCAAACATCTACTATCCGACGGTGAGATACTACGCGGACTGCGGGGTCCAAGCTTTTCCATCATTGACAAGTTCCCCTTCCTCGCTAGTATCCCATGATAGAGCGTTACTTACAGCATAGTCCTAACTTAAGCGTGGGTAGGTCGGACACAGAAGTAGCCTCTCCTGACACACTGACAAGTAACGTTTAACGTCCCGTTAAAAATCGTTCAATTAAGTATTTCCAGAAAATTCTGTTCAATACTCTTCACTGATATTTTCAATAGGTAATGCCCTTCCTTTGACAGCTTAGTCTGCGGTCTGTAAGGTTCTTAGCACTGGCTATTGCTAGAGAAAACTTGCGAGTCTGGCCATCAGTTTCGCCTTTGTCTACCCCCACTAACTCTATACCCCTCCATAGAGGGTAACTCACCAGTATGGTCGTAGATGACGAGCGGTGAAGCCTGACACCTCACAGCATACAGGGCCAGGTTGAGCGTGGGCAGATCGGACACTTGCGTGGCCGCGCGCTCCTCTAGCCGCGTTAGCAGCAGGTGTAGCCTTTCTTGTCGGACCGAAAAATGACGACCCCAATCGCTAGTGTCTTTTATCTGGAAATATTTAACAAAATTTACGATAATTATTGTTTCTTGGTGTGCACTTGGAGAGGCCTATGTCCAGCAGTGGACTGCGATGGGATGATGATTGGTTACCTTTTTCGACCGATTTTTTTTACAACTTACGGACTTTCTTCACCTTGGATACGGTAAGCTACTAATTTCTACTGCCTACTTTAATCCTAATTCATTTGAACCATAAGAAAATACAGTAGATAAATGTAGCAGTGTGGTTTCATTGCGGTTCTTAATCCATTACAGCGTTAAAACCAATAGGGTAGGTATATTTAATTATTAATCCAATGAATTTCCCAACACCTACCTCTTTGGCTTGAAAGTCGAAGTCCAAGAGATGCAGCCATTGTGATTTTAAAGTGAAGTTATGGAGTACACTCAATTCATCCACAAAAGAGCCGATGTAATCTGGAAAATGCAATAATTTTAGTTAGCATAAGTGTTTTAAGACTGGAATGATGTAGATAAATTATTCTATTTTTATTTAAACTAAATTAAATTTTCTCATATTTAATGCTTCAGGGTTAGGTTGCACAGCGCCCGGCGAGAAGAGGGTTTGAGAGAGCTTTCGCACTACGTTCGATACCAACCACTGAAAATATTTGTCTAGAAATGGAATTCGGATTCGCTTCCATCTCTGATACAAATCCAAGTACCTAATTCAGGAAACATTTTTTAGAATACGCGGATATTTTAAATTTATATTTTGCGGAACCACAGCAAAGTGTTCTCGTCGCTGATCATGAGACCTTTCAACTGATGCCAACTTCCGGCAATACTATTGTTCGTACGAGGACGTAAATTATTCTGGGTGCACCCTCTCTTGCAAGACTGACGCTTAACAGGAGCTAATAAATGCTTACCTTCAACCGCCTCTCCAGCATCTAGCTCCACGTTTAGCGCTTCAGGGTTAGGATGTACCACAGACAGCACGATATGGTAGCCAGCGCCCGGCGGGAAGCGTGTCTGACGGGCCACATCAGCTGTTTCTGACTTGGCACCCTCCAGCACTGACGTCTGGTAAACCACGCGCTTTAGAGCTTCCACCACTGTTTTTGCAGCTGAAATTAGAAGATGAGATGTTAGATTCTTTTTTACGACACTGTTTATTCATCGGCGAATGAAAACGGCCACTTCGTTTGATGCTCATTTAAGGGTCCTTCACACCAGATTATCGAAATGAACTACACATCAAAAATATAAAAATAAGTAATTTAATGAGCTACAAGCACATAAGTGTTTCGAAAAGAATAAATTCAGCTGCGTAAAAGTTTTGGAGGCTTAACATTCCTACACATTCTTTGCCTCGGATTAGACAATGATTTCAAATGAAAGGTATCTTATACATAAAATTTCCGTGTCACAATGTTAGTTACTCCTCCGAAAAGCAAAAAGCATTCAGTAGATCTGAGAATCGGCCAACATCTATTTATCATCCCTTTTTTTCACCACAAAGTCACGTGCTACAGCAAGTTCTACTATAAATATAGCCACCAAAGGCACCTTTACCTTTAGCATCTCGGAAGAACAGCACCCTGTCTCCAGCCAGCCAGGTGTCCTGGAACAGCGGCTTGCGCTGCACCACGTAGAAGCTGTTGTGGCGCGTCAGGTCGAAGGTCGCCCCGACCTCCTCCACGGCCTCTGACTCGTCAGCCACCGAGTCGAGGGTTGAGTGCAGCTGCTTCGAGATTATAGACTTGGTGATCTTCAGGTTTATTACATCTGGAAGGATAACGTTATATTATATTACTTGTTTGTTTGTTTGTTTGCAAATTACAAGGGTTTTTGATTAATTACAGTTTGTAAATAATCACTATTAAAAAAAAAATGTGGTACATTATACGTTACTGTTCTTCTTGCTATGAAATATAATTAAGAAGTAGTAAAAATAAGGTGATTCAATTTGAATAAACAAAATAAGATAATACAAAAATGAACACATACTGCTATAATATCCATTAGCCATACCGAATAAATCGTTGGGATACGAGACTCGCTCGAGAGAGACAGATTTGCTCGAGTGGGAGACGTTTAGAGCTACGAAACCTGTGTGATAATTCGGGTGTTTGAGACATGTAGAATAAACGATTTTAAACTTTCGCGACTTGTACAAATATTTTAGACGACAAACGGGACTTATTCATAAACTCGATCGAAACGTCGGGAGAAAAGAAATATCGTATCATATCGCGAATAAGTCCCGTTTGTCGTCTAAAATATCTAGACTAAATTTTACCAAAATGAGTCTAACCCTGTGAGAAGTAAAGTGACAAACATTCACTCAAATTACAAACCTTTGCCTTTTTGATATAGGTGTGATTGAACTCAGTACGAAACAATGAAGGCTCAAAGTAAGATTGATTACAGTACTTCAGAGGTTCTTTCCACAATGGAATTCATATTGAAAAAATGATTCGACGTCGAGAGTATACTTTAAAATTTGACATTCAATGAACATGCATTGTTCTTGCCTGCATTCATGCATTGTTAATTCATCAATGATTTTTGTTTTTATTTCGACGTATCATTAATACAGAATCACACACATGCAGTTTTTGTATTCTGATTTGTTTGTTCTGTTATTATACCCATTGTTCCTGGTTGATGACACCAGATTACTCTAAGCTTAAAACCGTTAAGCAATTAATAACACGAAAATCTTTTATAAATTAGTCATTACGACGAATATCATGCAAGTTACAATACATTGCCGGCTATCGCTAGTCACTTACGATGATAATAATATCTGGAGCGATTTCGGCCACGGCGGCTAGTGTTACTATGACACCAGCCAGCCAGCCAGCTACGCAGGACATATTATAGTGTAAAAGCGTGTGCGCAAACACAGGTGCACTCCCTGTTCCTTTACTCTCATAGCTCGATGGGACGGCAATCCGACACGACCGGAGAGATATCAGGTGCAGGACCCACAATTTTACGTGCCTTCCAAAACACGGAAGCTGTGATATTTATATCTAAAATGCGCACAACATTCGAAAATTCGGTGTGCGCTCTAGAGATCGATCTAGAGACCTTTCACTTGCCAGTTCTACGGTCTTACCACTAGGCTATCACAGCACTGACTTCACAAGTCACTTACGATACTACAGTTGCAAAACTCCGCAGTGTATGTATTACAACATTTACAACATGTACGATATTTCTCGAGACTTTTCTTACCGGAATCTGCGAAAGCCTTTTGAATAAGGGCGACGATCTCTGTCGCAGTGGCGTCGTCATTAGCGAGCACCGTCAGCTCAGTGGTGATCGAGTGCGGCAGCGTGTCGAATGCACCGATCTTGTCGAACGGTAATGATACCCTGTAACGATAGTATAATAAAAAGTTAATAGATATGTAGTAAAAAAAGTAGGAGACAATGTATATTGTAATTTTAGAGTCGATAAACTAGGCAAAGAACTAGTCTAAAATGTATAGTGATGTTTGAAGTACTTTTATTGGGTTACACCTCAGTTTAATATTTCGTTTATTGTTTAATAAGATTGTGATCATGGTTGTGCTTATTAGTTGCTATATGAAATTATGTTTCATTGTTTGAGTAAGAGAGGGGGGATTATCTGTTTATTGAATAGTTATTCAGAGGGGATCAGCTTCTTTTGATATGTGCCCAATAGGCTAGATTCGTATCGTCATAATAGGATTATAACATTGCGTTATAGTCTACTAGCGTGACATATTAACACTTGCTAGAAAAACAAGCATCTTACTCGGACAAACCATGATTTTCATGTAATAACTACACAATAATATTTGCCCTTAATCTCTAGAATCAAAGATACATTAAACAATAGTTATGCAATATAGAAATCAAAGGTAAACAGGAATACCTATAAACTAGAAAGATCTTTGAACTTTATGACATAACTATTGCCAAGAAGTTGATCTGCAGTTCTAGTCTGCATTAAACTATAGCAATAAACTTTGCGACTGCGATACATCAAATGATATATTTAGATATTTACATAATAAAGTTATTATCATTGCAGTCGGTAGCTTTCAGTATAAAATCACGTGAGTTTACGTGTTATTGTATATTTTGGCTTACATTTTAATTGAACTAGTAGATATGTGTTGATGTATTTAAAACTAGCGACCTGCCCCAGCTTCGCACGGGTGAAATAGTGATATATTATACGTATAAACCTTCCTCTTGAATCACTCTATGTATTAAAATTTAGTGATCCAAGCACACATACACGTAGGGACGGACAGTGGAAGGTGACTTTGTTTTATACTGAGTAGTGAAGTGTAAATAAAACAATGTTCCATGAAAACTGTTGTAGTTACACCCCGACCGTTCACCGCGACATGTTTTCGTAGAAAGATTACTTACCTACGTAAAGTTTACATAATAAGGTGCATTGTCATTACAGTGTTATCGTCAGAATTCTCCATAATTTGATCCAAAATAGGATAATGTTTGCCATACAGATTGCATTGAAAATAATATGCAATTTCAGTAATTTTTCTATGGTTCGTTATTTCTCTTTCCGATTTTCGCTTTTTGTTTAAAAGTATTTGAATGAAGTATTTAAAGACAAAATACTATAACTGATTAATAACTATCTAACATTCTGAAGTAGTACATGTAAACGAAAGAAAAAAGGTTTATAAGTTTATTCGACTTTTAATTCTGTTTAGAGTAACATTACACCTCCTTTGTCTACACGAAACAATTGCAATTTATAGAGTAGGTCTGAAATGCAATCATCAAATTATCAAGTGTAAAAAAATTAAAAGCACAGGCTATCAAAGGTCAATGAGCAATTATTTCGGTATGATAAAAATGCAATAAAATAAAGGTGTATCAATCAATGAGTGTTATCACACAAACTTTGAGATTAATTAAATGTTATAATTAAAACACGTGTTCTGTCGTGTGTTACTGTTATTGTTCTGATTATTTAAGTCTTTTTTTGGCTCATTAGCGGCACAATGGTGGAACTTTCCAACATTGAGACGAGAGAGTTTTTTGGAATAACGGAGCCTCATGGTCACCCGCCATCTCTGGGGCGGAAGTAGGTAGTTCCAGACTCTTACTGACTAACCTAAGCCACCGTGTCTATTGTGTAATGTCTCCCGTATTTAGGCGATGCTTGGCAATTATCACCCATTGACTTCTTCCAGATCCGGGGGACCTACCATATTCCATGTGTGTAAGCGAGACAATACAGAGAGACACCGTCGTAGAAAGCTTTTCCATCTCCAGTACCTTTTTATCATCATTCATTTTTCTTTAACTCAATAATCCTCGCGACCTCACCTGCGTGGTCTTCATGAGTACATTTATAGGCTTTTGGGCTTAGACCTGGTGCATATTACCGAACTTGATATAACAAACAGATACTAATTCTAAAAGACTTATTCTTTACTAATTCTTTTAGAAAGTAAAAACTTGCTAAAAGAGCCCGCCCTTAAAGTAAGACACGCTGCACACCGAGTGTTTTACTTTAAGAGGTAGTGGCAGGCCCCTAGGCATAATTGGAACACAAACAATCAATGATTAGAAGACTGTACTTCGCGCAAAGAATTGGTATTGCCATTCAGCGTGGTAATGCGGCGAGTCTCCTGGGCACGTTTCCCGCCAATGACGGAGATGAGGATATATTTTTCAACGCTTCGCAAATATGTTATTTTTTTAGTAACATAAGTTTAGTTATAAATGTTGATATTTCTTGTTTAGTATTGCTTCTTTAACAATCAAATGTATAACTTGAAATTACCTGTAGACTTCCGTGGTCTTCCACCAGAGCGGCAGGCCGATGATGATGAGCACTCCCACGAAGGACGCGCTCGCCCACATCCGGTTAGACTCTGGTGACAATGGATATTTACATAAGATATTGTTTTATTAGCATTATTTGTTTTACGTATTGACGATATCGTGTCAAGAGAAGAATAAATATATGCATATTGAAGATAAGTGTAGTATTTTCGAATTTGCCTAAGGTATGTAAGAATTTTACTGAGAAACCCGAACGTATGAGATCCAGACTAGTTTTACGTCTAGTAATTAGGATTAAAGTTACTAATGTGCAAGTGACACTTTTTGCTAGCCTACACCCTATATTGTCCTGTTATACATATAATATTCCACGACTTTCACACAACGCTATCTAACTAAAAATATTCGAATTAAGGTATCGCATTGTGTTGATTACAAAACAAGAGCTTGGTCAATGCATGCTACAGAATAGACAATGCGTATCACTGAACAATGCCTTACAAAATACACACATTGTTAGTTCTTGTAGATTTGTATAGGTTAGTAACTAAAGAACGAATTCCTGAGGGAGAAATTCGATATACCTTAAGTTGATTACTAGATTTGCAGCTACATTTAATAGATGCGTGATAAATAGCTACGACCAAATGCGGGAAACATTACACGGTAGTTCAGGTTTAGTCAGTAAGAGTCAGATACTATCCTCTCCCCCCCAGGAGGTGGGTATCCATGAGATTTCCCCCGCCTTATCAAAAAAGGTCTACATTTGAAGCTATTAAATTGTTTTGACTGATGACCTAAAATAAGTGGTTGGGATAGACGTGATGCAGAAGTGTAGTTTAGTTTACTAGTAAGTTTAATTACTAGATGTTTCTAATGAAAATATATTTAATCAGAAATAAAAGCTTACAAACTAGCCGAAGAGGAAACTTTATACGAAAATTCACTTAATATAATATCACTGATAAGACAATTTAACACTAGAATAATAACTAAATCAACATCATTTTGCTAACCGACCGATACTGGAAAACTACCGAAAATCTTTGTTTTTGTATTTTATTAGATATCGCCAAACTGAGACAACTGTAGCTAGCAAATTAGCATCTAGTTCTACATCTAGCATTTAGTTTAACTAGACAAAAACGAGACTTTTAATATGTCAACTATTTAAGATTAAAAATTAGGATACCGCAAAACGTCGTAAAGAGCATTATTGTAATTGAAAGTTTTCGCAATTGCCATCTATAATCATTTAGGTAATCAGCATCCAGTATTTTTAATGGTCCCAAAAAGAAACTACCAGCTCCCAGCCCCTGTTTAAAGCATTATAAAATGTAATAAGAAGGAAGTTATCCTCATATGGAAAGGTACATACCAGGTACGTGCATAAAGGTAGCAGTAGGTAGGTCGGTAAGATGATACAATCATTTGCACGTGGATCCATTAGCTATATATGCATATGTTATGCACATATCAAATATCTAAACGGAAATCAAGCCCGAACTACGCACATGTGACGTATGAGCTACAACACCGTGTAAATTGCCCTCAATTAGCACTCATTCCCGTTATTAACACCTGACCTTTTATATTGATACCGTCACTACACTACGCAGCTCCTTCACCAGCCTGAAACAACCCTGAACTAGTAGACTTTGCTCGTGCTGATAGATCAATTTACAATGGACCTATTAAGCGCTCGCCGCGCCTTCGGATCGAATTGAAATAAATATGTTTTAACATTGACTGAAAATATTTTTGTCTATTTGGAACGCTTCCATGTTTAAAGAAGATTGATTACGCAATGAATGACGCCTACCACAACCTCCTGCTGTAATGCTGGTGCAATCGTTGAAGGGAGACGCCGCTCTATACTGTATAGTGCTCTCTCTAGCTCGCAATTCCAAGTCTTACTTTTAGAGGTGTTAGTATGCCTCCTGGAATCACGTTGATTGGCTAAATGGACCGCGGCCGAGCCTGGAGCCCGATGCAAAACAATAATGCACTGACATTACAAATCAATGTTTGAAAGTGTTCGACCTTCAGATTCAGTTTATATTCATTCTAGATTGAAGAATTGTTCTGGTCTTGAATATATTTTTAGTTTCCATTTAGTAGATATGTAAGCTTTTGTGCATAACATTCAGGTGTTGTAAGCTTCTCTTTGCTTGGCCCAAAGTTCGATGAAGGCATAAGTATAAATAAGCGCTTTTAAGGTGGTCCAAATAAGAATAGGCGAGATATAAAGAAGAGCTTTAGATGAGACTTTCTGGGGGTAAAGTTTTTTGCTGCCATGTAAAATTTTGTAACGGGAACTGTATTAAATATCCCGAAGAAAATTCCCAGCCAAACCAGGAATACTCATCAGAAAAAAATCGTTTTACTGTCTAAGCTCTTGTACGGCCATGTGCAAAAAGAGTGTCAACAATTATTGAACAAAAATAAGGAAATAACTGCTAAAAACCTACAACCACCAAAACATTTAACCTGTGGGTTTTCCTAAAGTGAAATACACATGTTTTTTTGAATTCGTCAACTGCATACGTGCTTACAACCACCTACCATGCAAGCTTGACTCATTTACTGATTGCAACAAACTGTTTATGTATGGTAGGTATGAAGCTTTGATAGCCTAGTGGTAAGACCGCAGGACTGCTAAGTCAAAGGTCTCGAGTTCGATCCCCATGGGGCGCACCGACTTTTCGAATGTTGTGTGCAGTTTAGAAATAAATATCACAGTTTCCGTGTTTCGGAAGGTATACTTAGATCTTTAAACTACGCAATGGATATTGATACAGATTTTTTGTTAGATAGAACGTTTCAAGAGTATTTATATGTATAATACATCAGTATGGGTCGCTAGAACACAATATACTACTGTATGTAATATCTAGGTATAGTATATAGCTATAGTTCATTAATTATACGCAGTAGTGAGCAATGAGGCGACATAGTCATTATGTAAGCTCATTGTGGTCGCGATCTGATCTAGGTCTCTTGTATGACCTAAATAATACTAGGGTTACTGACTATGTTTCATTTATGAGCAGAATGAGTAAGCTAAATAAGTTATGTTGTAATAATGTTTGTTCTGAAATAGAAAATTAATGAAACGAATGATTACCTTGTTACGCTGACTTTCGTTCTCTTATAGTAGAGATATACAGATATTTAAAAATATAGTAAAGTCCAGTTGTCTTTAGATATTTGGGAGTAAAATTATATTGGCAGCTAAATCAATTGAAATAGTGAAATAGCTACAAAAATTGGCAGACAAATGATCGAAAATGATTCGACGGGTTGAGGACTTGGTAAGACCGACTTCCGTCACTATCGGTCGAAAGCCAACCCCGTGCACCCGGCCATAGGCACATGAGGACGCTCCAGTGGTTTTAGCCGTTTAAAGTCCGATACATCCCCCTTCAACCCCCTAACGGTGGATTGCCCATGAGGTTATCCACTGGAATCCCGAGAAACGGGCAAAAATTAAGAATAGACATATTGAACTTAATTGCAAAAACAAAGACACAACAGACAAAGACACTACAATCTTCCCGTCCACTAACAAACGCACAAAATGGACAAACAAGAGTACCCACTACGAAAAATATTTAATTAAGCATCAGAATGCCACTTTTATCTATCTATTACGGCGGGCACAGTTCCTATCATTGTTTGTCAAGTCAACTAATAAGTTTTAGGATAGATACCCCCCCGTCCACCACAGCAGACCATTGCCCCTCTATTACAAGGGAATAAGGTTTACTTTACCTTACCAAAGAACAGTCGGATATTAAAAACAATGACAATGGATGCAAACAACAATTTGGGGCAACCGTGGCCTGCTATCAGATAAGTAAGCTTCACTCCGTCATTCGTCAACTAATGGCTGCGCATGAAATATAGCCGTCATCACGTTAAATGCCAAACTGTCTTTAATATAATACTTTAGATAAACAGTTCGTGTGGTTTAATTTTTGAATGTAATGGTGCAATCTCTGGTGTTATCTGAAAGAATGTGATGCTTGTCAATGTATTACTGATTTGCAAAGGTGTTTTTTCATGTAGTACTAGAAATAAGCACTGTTTAGGAAATATACTGCTTTAAAACAAGATCAGAGTCAGGTTTAGTATGATTTTTGCCAGTTCTTTAGTCGTGTTTAGGGAATCTTATTAAATGTAAAAACGCCACAGTTTTTTAAATGGTAATTCCATTTAAAAAAACTGCAGCGTTTTTCATTTCCCCCACCAGATCAAAAAAAAAACCTGCGAGTATATTCTCATAGCATCAATGCAAAATACTAAATAACAAATAAAACTAATTTGAAAGTTGACAGTTTTCAGCATTACATAACCGAATGCAGCCTTCAAAGTAAATGAAAATCTTTAGAACGACCTTCAGTAAAATTTTACATACACACAGATTTGAACATATCCGCTAAATACAAGATTATGTTTGCTCAACGAGTCGTGACGTGACCTCATATTGTTGACAGAATCCATTTGTGAAAATTCTTCTTTAGTGTCCATGGCAGGAGTAGAATAGACGAAATCTGATGAGAACGAGATGTAACTGGTTGTCGATGGGCAGACAGATTAATGATATAGACTTTTTGGACTTTGAACTTGAATGCTTTTGGGTAGCACCATGTTTATGGGCCTCGGATAAAAGTTGAGTGTCTAGCATAACGAAAATCGAATGAAAGGTAATAATCGATCAAAAAGGTAGTTCATTAGAATGAAATATGGATTACCGAAAATTATGGCCCAATTCAGAAATGACTTCCGTCCACCAATGAACTGATAAAGCCAAAATTGATTGATTGTAGTATTAGGACTTATGAAGGTCATCCAAAGTCCAGATTACAATGTACTAAAAATAACTTCCCACTTCTGTCTCATAATTAAGAAGGAACAATAAACCTGTATCATAAAATTAAGGGTGGCTATTTTCATCCGCCATAAACTGGTCAAGTACTGATAAAAGCAGAACTAAGCCAGGGTTATGCTAAGCATATCATGACATAAATTCATCAAGGATAGGGCAACAACCAAAATATTAAACCTAGAGGAGGATAAAGGAAAACTTATCCATAAAATCCATGACGTCATAACTATAACCAGCTGGAACTAAGGTTGGATTTCCCCCTTAACTTTATTAGTTTAAAAATTGTACCAGCGTGGGATCGAAATTTATTTTCGGGTATCTGAATTGCATTGCTTTCTATTGACGTCATAAGATCTTATATTGATCATGAATTTAAAGCTTTATGTTTAGTGCGTACAGTCTTAAATCTTTTCACATTTCCGAAGTTCGGTTGCAATATTTTATAGGATAGATATTTTGGAACTGTTTGGTCAAATTAATATGAGCGGGAAGCCAAAGTCAATATGGAAAGGGATCGATGGAAAACGGTACCATAATTAGTGCACCTGGGTATTTATTTGGAAGTATTCATCAAAAGCAAATTCAACATATCACTCTCCTACTAATATTATAAATGCGTAGTTGGCGAGTATGGATGGAAAGTTTCTTACTCTTTCATACTCAAACGGCTAGAACAACTGTGATGAAATTGGGTATAGTGTCATTTGACAGTCTAGATTAACACATAGGCGACTTTTCGGGGGTTATGTTTTTGCAAGGATATCCGACCTTCGCGCTTGCGAAGTTACGGACAACAGCTCATCATCATCATCACCATCTTCTTGCCCTTCTCCCATTTTACTTGGTCGGCGCACCACGTTTTAATACATATTTCTTGCAGGATCTTTTACCAAGGTGTTATAAATAATAATCATATTATAGCTGTGGTATTTGCCATAATTACAGAGAACCTTACTTAGTCATGTACTAAGAATGATTACTCCGTCCACGACCTAGGTGCAGCGTAGAATTATGAAGCTTGACCTAATAACCCAAGGAAATTGTTACTTAGCCAGTAGCCTTATAAAAGTAACTAAAGCTACATAACTGTAAATATGATTTCTTTAAAGTAATTTATCTAGTTTGTTGATAGCAGGAAAACAATTTTCTTTTTTATTGTAATAACTATAGTGAAGTGAATTCATAAATATTTGTTTACAGTATGAGTCGAGTTCGACTCTACCGCGTCAGCTCATGATTAAGAACTCCAGTTGGGTGCGAAACAAGTAGAGCTATCCCGAAAAATGTGTGTGAGTACACCGTTAACAAACAAACATTTTTCTTCATTTTTAAACTGTTGTAGAGATTTAGTTTGTGATTCCGGATTTCAGAGTCCCAAAGTAAACCCAAGTGAACTTCAAGATTCATTTACGGTTGAGTGTTTTCCAAATCGTTAAGCTGTATCCATAGTCATAAGTATAAATGTTTCTGGTTTTGTTTTTCATTTGAATTTATTACATTTTCCGGTAGATTTTCCGATCAAGCTTAGTTTTTATGTATGTCCAACTTAATCTCACTTTGATTGAAACAGAACGCGAAGCACTCAGGGAGTAAATGTAGAGTTTTCTGTATAAAATAATTTCATTGGATGACTCTGATAATGAAAAATAAGAATTGTGAACTAGCTACACGTAAGTATGGTAAATATTTGTCCATACTGTAAACAGTCTAAAATTATAACCTTCCTAAATCATTTCTTCTTGCTCATTTAGTAAATGGCAACGTCATCTGACTCCGACAGTTCCAACTTCGGTAAATCACTAAAAAGAAAACATAACCTCTATTTTTAAGTAAGTCTATATTATCTCAGTTTTTCGCCGGTTTTTTGTTGCGACCTTCTACGTCCTTACTATTATATTGATGTTCAAAGTCCACTCGTTGTTGAAAGTGCGTCAGTATTAGAAAATGCTTGCGTCAGTGCTGGTGTTACGTTTCTTTTCAACCTAGAATTTTCACGGCCTGTCCGTTTAAGAAACAGATCTTGTTTGCGGCAATTGTGACGTTATCTAATGCAGTGTTTTTGGCTTAGTTTAAATAAGGATTATGCATTGTCTTGAAGATAGGAAAGGAAAGTTGTTTCTTGTTTTTCCGTTAACCTCAAATAAAAGGTGTATCGTCTTTAATATGTATTTTTTCAGTGGGAATAATTCTTGTATTTTGAGAGGCACTCAACGGGAGGTTCGAAACTAGAAACTTTATACACAATGGTTGCTATTTCTGCTAGAGTATACTGTCTTCCTGATAGGTAATGGCCTTTCAGTACTACGTCCATAGTACCGGCGGGACTATTACAGTTCTCATCGAACTTAATCTCGCAAGATCATAATAAGAGCCTCTTTGGTATTCATTAGCACAATTAAACTTTAAATTAGGTTACTAGGATTTTTTTTTTATAGCCTAAATAAGATCCCACTGCTGGGCAAAGGCCTCCCCTTTCTCCTTCCAAACCTCCCTGTCTTTTGCGATATCTGGCCACGTGCGACCTGCATATCTGATTGATATGCAGGATATACTAATATTATAGGATACTAGGATTGCTTTATCAAAAATGTTACTGCCATTGCTGCGTAATAAGTGAACAACGAGATTTTACGATACATATAAATAAAGCATAAAAAGATTATTTGTCTGTTTCACGTGTATTTAAATCGTAAAGATAAGTTTATGGTAGGTAACGTAGGTATTGCATCCATGTCGTCATCTTAATCGTATTTGCTAAGCGGCGGAATAAAATTAAATGTTACAAATAGATTTCAAAAAGGTATTTCACATTTAAAATGATTTAATTAATACTTAATACGGAGCCGGAAACAAAGTTTAAGATAAAAATATAAAGTTGCAATAACAATGTATTGTACTGACATGTCAAAGTGTCTTATGATATGGACATTTGTGATGAGGAGGGATGAAAGAAAGAAAGAAAGAAAGAAGAAAGAAAATACATTGATGAGACTCATGTAACTAAAATAGAGATGAGTATGAATGTTGATGGATGGAGAGAAAGGAGAAGGCCAAAGAAAAGATGGATGGATTGTATAAGGACTGATATGCCTTGATATAGATATGAAAAAGGAGTCAACGATAGTGTGACGTCTGATAGGGGAGAATGGAAGAAAAAAGCATGTTGCGCCGACCCCAAGTAAAATGGGCTGAGGGCAGGAAGATGATGATTCGTTTTTCATTTTGTATAATAATGCGACATTGTGTATTCCCTCAGAGCCATTTTTTTAAATAATATTCCCACAATTGCACCCTAGACAACAGAATAGTCTTTGGTCTACAAAAATGCGATCACATCGTAAAACTGTTTGCGTATTTGTGCCTCTAGTGGTCAAGGACGAGCGTTTGATTGTATAACAAACGAAAATTAAGATTCAGGAAGTACTGCACCGTAACTTACTGTTTAATTAGCATTCGGTAAGCGCTTGTCTCTTACCTCAATGTCAAATGACGTAGAGAACGTTTTGACATTTAAATATTGCTCTTTTAGTGCTTCGTGGTTGCAATTTAAAAGAATTTGCGTATGTTTACGACTATAGGTTTAAATTAAATTTATTTTTTTATTCATTTTTTTTGCGTAAAGATGTAGGTTTTTAACGTATTGTGTGATATTTTAAAAAAGACTTTGTCCCTTCCTATCGTACTGGTTGATTTCATATTTAGAACCATAGTTGGTTATGATTTCAAAGTTTGGAATATTTAGTTCGTCGCATGGTGTGGCCGTGTGTGGTCGTGCCGTCGTAACTACAGGACTGTCCTAAACAAATTCGGCAGTCCTGAACGTAAGCACTAACACACAAAGCTATACATATAATGTACTTAGTTCTTAAAAGTCTGATATTCAGCAGTTGCTTATTAAAAAAGTAATTTCAGACTAATTAATAAGACGCGACTCATCCGCAGAGTTTAATTTCCATTTTCAGCGACCTTGGTTTCCACGTTCAGAACTAGGTTGAAAAACAATCATGGTTAATTATGTAAGTGACGTCATAACTAGATATTTAATTTTATCTGAAATACTTAGTTTCACTGTAATATATCTTGTTGCAACCTAAGTCTATTAAGAAAAAGAAACTGCGAGTATATTACGAAATACGCTGTTTCATGCATATGATACTAATTTACGAGTATACTTGTCTTATACATATACATTGGTTGTGTGTATATAAGGGAAAGTAATATAATGTATTTATAGAAGTAATGAACACGTTTTGACATAGGAAAAGTGAAAAAAGAGGTGATCATATTAAGCTAGTGTTTGGTATTCAAAACGTCTTTTTAAATTATTTACTTCTAAAAAAAGGCATCCTAAAGTTTTAGCCAGCAGGCTGCTTTTGAAATCTATTGGTAATCATTTTTAGTTTAGTCGTCGCATGCGCATAGTGCTCAACATAAGGTCTGGCAGATTATAATAAATTTTTGAGTCTCGTAAGCCTCCACTTTTTCCAGGAAAGTCTATAAAAATATCTTGTCGAAAAGGCCTAACTTCAAAAATGAGATAATACCGCCTTTAGTTGATTAAGGTTTCTCAAACGCTGATCATCAAAAAGTTGTTAATAGTCAGTCGAATCTCATGTTAAGCTTTGTGATTGGTTGTAAGTTTTGTGGTCAACTAATCACAGTCGTGATCAGTTGATTTGACAGCAGATTCAAATGATCAGCCTTCCAGAAAGTATAAGTGTAAGTGTCACATAGTTACATCAATCAAAAACCAATCGCACTTGAGTACACATTAAGATTCTAAACGTTTTGTTGGTTTATTACGTTGTGGTTTCAATTTTATATTTCTTGACACTAATGGCATTGCAATATGATACATAGGAATTTGGTATATGAGGCAACTGTGGTCTCCGATATCTGAGGACTTTGGACTTTAATGATGAGTGTCGAGCGCCCATACGATATGCTTAGACAGACCCTGGTCACATTTTTATACTGCCATGCATTATAAATGTAAGACTATTAATAAAAACCAGTAAATACTGACCAAATTGTCTTTTTTTATTAAATTTTCTATTTCTTTTTTTGGAGAAAATTGATTTTCAAGCACTGAAACGAAAATATTTAAATTATTCTTTTAACATGTTGCATGGCTACGTTTATGAGTTAGTATAGTAGTAGTTTCTTGGACACTAATAATAATATCGGCAAAGTTGCAGAAACTTGCGTTGCCTCGTGTTCTGCTATTTTCCTCGTGTATAAGATATAATGCATGTATCAATGAGTGCAATAAATTGCTTATAAATGATATTAAATTGTTTACGTCCCTGTTTTATTAAACTCGCTTGTAACGATAATAAGCAACATAATTGTAACTCAGTTTCCGCGACGTTGTTTTCTAACAACTTGTGATTATATGCACATAAATTACATAAATAATTAATAATGATAATTCTAATAGTCTTATAATTTTCAGTTAAAAATGTACACTAACGTTTACCGTAGACAATAAACCTAGATCATCTTAGGTTAACAAACGGTCGGTAAAATATTTACAAGTAATTTTTTTTATTTTAATAGCTTGATATAGCTATTTAACCTGACTTCGGTAAACCTAAACAGAAAGGTTATTGATCTTTAGGAGAAATAAACATAAACCCGTAAAGGCATAGAGAAAATAGAGACTACGTGACAAAAACAATGGCGTCGCTTCCTAGCTGACATCATTGCAAAACAATTGCCCAACTCCTAAGCTATGGAAAACAGACACAAGGAAAACTTTAAGTGGCCCTACGATGGAGTAAACATGTACCCACTTAGGTACCTACTGTTTACTAAGCCATTCTGCTGTTTTTTCGCAAAGTTTACTCTATACAAGTGTAAAAATGACGCTATAGTGATGCAATACCACTATGTGTGGTGTAACTCAATTAATTATAGGCTTAATGAAAACAATCCGATTATGTAAAGTGTTTGCTAACTGGCTTATAAATACTTAAAGAGTTCAAGTAAGACAACGACTTTTACCTAACATGTCAAATTAACATTAATTTAATAATACGATTATAATATACTTTGTGTCAAAAACAACCAAACATCAAAAGCCATAAAATAATTATAATTAAAAAAAAAAAACTAGAACCGAATAACGTTTCGAAATTTGAATATGTAGAACGTTACGTCAGAGCGGCAACATAATAAATACAATTTTAGAACAGCGGAAGTGCAAGTTCGAATATCGAGCCCCCAGCTATGCCGCCATCGCTATTGCTCAACGGCCAACGCGAGAGTTCTGCTGAATGCTGATTCGCAGTCGCGCTGCGCAGTTGTGGGTGTGGTTGACCCACCCGCGTGACGTCAGCGCCAGGCAACTGTGACCTTTGTATGTACTTAACAGTAAGTAGGTAGTGTCTGTACAGTCGGCATAACACTGTGGTTGTTGTATTTTTAGACGTGCATACTTAGAAGGGTTTGTGTAGATAAGTAGGAAGTTTATTATGGGTAATAACGTCATACTTGCGTAAGCTATTAAGAGCAAATTGTATGTTTTGCTGTTTATTTTTAGACCGAAATGAAACTTTTTAAAGTTGAGGCAAAATGAGGGTGAAAAGGTTTAAAAAAGATTGTTGCTTTCAGAGGAGCTGTCCAAAAGTGGGTTACTTGCAAGTTGCAAGGCTCACTTAGTCATTATCATATGGAAAAAAAAAACATTTTTATACTAGATCCATTACTTTAAGTTTGTAGTATAATGAATAATAAACCTTCATTCTGCAGGGAGACAGACTATCTTTATCATACAAAAATCCTGCAGCCGGCAGTACAAAGACTAAAAGCAACAATGACATACAACCTTTGCCGCTAAATACTTCTTCTATACATTTATTATAACTAACTATATGCTACTAGAAGCATACAAGTAGTGAAGTCTATCGCTTCAAATATGAGGAGAAACGTCAGCACATAAACAGCAGACATTATTTAAATGAATTGCAACATAACATTGCGCTTAATGAAATCAATATGCTAACACCTGCGCATACGCGTCAGAATCGCAACGACTATGTGTAAACAGTGGTATAAAAATATTTTGTGTATTAAACGAGGAGTTAATACTTTCTTCTCTCCTTCGTCGAGTATAAAAGCAAATGAAACATTTTTTTTCAATCCAAGCTAGCTGTCTTCAAATGGCCTCCGGTTTGCTACTAGCTATAGATACTCTTGGATTTGTTAAAGCAAGTAAAGGACGTAGTTTTACGGCATATAATAGCGTACCGTAATTTTAAAAGATAGTGGTAATCTCTCTGAATATCAGGTATGACGGGTACTTGCAAGTTAGGGTGTGTTTTTTAAATTACCTAGAATCCCTGGTGAACCATGAATGATTTATACTAATACCTTCTTCCTTCAGAAATCACTTCCTTATTTCCCGACCGTCATGCTATCCTAGACTTTGTGTTTGCCAGATAGCTCTTTCAGGAATCAGGTTAAGTCAACAGTTCCCACAAAATAACACATACGAGTACAAAAAAACAAAGTCACATGCTTCCAAACCCCGTGTGTCGGAGCTTTTCTTTAGCGTCATATCAAAACGATTGTGTAACGGTGCGTAAGAGTTATATTTAAGAATGTTTTTCATAGAAAACCGGGAAGAAACTCACGGTCACAGCGTATCACTATTTTCGTATCAATAGCATTGATTCGAATAAATAGAACTTTTCAATGTGAAATTTTGTTTTTATATTTTTTTTCAAGCTGACGTTTTTGGAAGGCCATATAGAAATATATGAATGTTAGACTAGATTAGTGTCAGGGGATGCTACAGGGTATGCTATTGTATCGTTGTATTACGAATCCATTTTGAACACCTCAAAATGTTTCTTCTGGCCAGTTTTTAGTTATGTCAGTCGACTTCGCAATATCTCGGTAATTTGCAAAAGCATTAGCGACCGACCCCCCGGCAAAAAACGAATAGAGTAGTATTCGGGTGGTTTTAGCTGATAGGATTCCCGCAAACTCCTTCATAGGTTTCAGGACCAAAGGAGGTTCCACTAAAAACAAAACAGAGAGCTTTGCATCCCTGAATCCAGATGAATACTAAGTTTATACACGCCAAAATGGCTTATCACCTTATGTTTATTAAGTAGGTAAGTGCTGCTTCATTCTGCATTTGTTTTTTCTTTTGTTCAGAAACCTGAACTTTCTACCGATAAATTCCACCTAAGGACTAGTACATAAGCGAGCGGTTAACATATTACGTGACGTAAAGCGTTACGTGGTACTGCTTGTGGGGCATCTGATTCCTTGTAAGTACAGGTTTATTACCCTGCCTTCTTAGTAGCCGTGACTTTGGTGGAGGTAATAGTTTTAATCTACGGGACATCTGCCTATGCTATGAATTTTTAGGGTAGGGCTGTGGCTATTGTGTAAGCAAGACAGACCGCTCAATTGCATGTAGAGGTGTCTCACTTGCACATCAGCTTTATGCCTACTTAAAGATTACATAGTAGGCACAGGTACTGGATGAGACATTTACAGAAAAAAATGCTGAAAGGGATGACCTAAACATAGCTTTGGATGAAACATTGGTTGATTTAAGTTATAATATGAAGTATAAGAGATTAAAACAACGTAAAATAATTCAAAATAGAACTATAAGGTGATAAGCACGATTACACGTGCATAAAATATATATTTATAAACATTAACGTAATATAATAGGCAGCGTAACAACCTTGTGTTTTATCAATTGCTACGATAAAATATAATTGTGTAAAATTTTAATTTAAGCCTGGTTAGGCTAAAAAGGATAAAAACTAATAGAGTTGGTAGTCTAAAACGCGATAGGTACTAGCGCTAGTTCGTATAGTGGCACGATTTGGAACTACTACTATTCCTTAAGATTTCATTCGATTAGTGTCGCGGCAAAAAATAAATATGTCTAAATAATTAGAAAGGGTTTAGAGACGCTATACGTAAAGAGGTATCAATTGACTGACACGAAAGCAGTCTTTTAGGATAAGGAAACAATTGACCTACTTAAGGATATTGAATTAAATATACTAATATTATAAAGGAGGAAAAAAATGTTTTTTTTGTTTTTTGTTTTATCTTATCTACCATCAAATCAGATATCACCCAGACATAGACATGTTTCCATACTATTGAACTTATTTTATCAATGTGAATACAATCAATCAAATATTACTTTTAAATATACACGATAAAAGTAAAATAGCATTTTTTTGTAACTAGTCATTATAAGATCCCAGGGCTGGGCAAAGACCCTTCTTCCAATTGTCTTCATATTTTGCGATTTCTGTCCATGTGTGCGTACCTACATTACACAAAATAGTTTTCTAAAAGCTATTAAATTGACAACATGTTGACATAATTTTAAAGCAATTAGCGCGTTAACAACATAAGAATTTAATTGAAAACATTTATATTGATCAAAATCTTTTACTGAAAAAGAAAAAATACTTTCTTTCAAGACAAAATGTTTAATGATACTCTTTTAAAATCTTTTACGAGGTGTAAACAGACTTATTCACCAAATAATGTGTTCATTATAATGTCTTCCTAGTTCCACAACTTCCTACATTTTTGGTTGACTGACTACAAAGCAAACTGCGCAGTGATGCCAACATAAAAAATCTGTCTTGAATCAGATGTTTACAATCATTCGAATACTATTTACATTCATAAGACCGGTTGGAATGATGAATGATTGTAAAAAACTGTAGAAAAACTTGTCAGGTCTAAAAGCATCCTTGATAATGGCATCTAATCATACATACATAATAAGAAAACAAAGTCCGTTTAGTTACACCATCTCATGAACTGCTGGACCGATTTTTCTGAACTTTGACTTGATTTGTTAAGTCTCTGTCCTAGGTAGATGAAATCTATCAAGATTTCGTACTACATATCAAACAAAAGTATATACCTATGTTATTTATTTTCTTAGAGAGAAAATTGGAAACGATTAGACTCAACAACATTCTGACGGCGAATGTTATTTGCCCTCAGCTGGACCAAGTTTTTTCGCCTTCGCCCAATTGTGGGCGGTAGGGTCTTTTACCGTCCAAGCTCTTCACATTCTGACCGATTGTCACAACACAATAAAATTATAAGAAAAAATGTAACATTACAAATACATATTAATAATAGTAGCAGTATTTTTTTGTATAAGGAACGATATGAAAGAAAAAAGAGTAAATGATAGTGCGACGTCTGATAGGGGAGAATTAAAAAAAAACCTGTTGCGCCGACCCCAAGTAAAATGGGATAAGGACAGGAAGATGATGATGAATAGAAGTAGTATTTTTATCTCATGCAGATCATAAAAACGATCATTACGCGGACAAAACCGCGACACACAGCTAGTTTTAATACTCCACGTGTATAAACACAGGTTGATTACAATCCTGGTCTTAATCATGGGATAGCAAAGCTATAGTCGATACGACTCATATCAGACTTGATCCTGTGTTTACACCCACGCTTTATCACACAATATTATGTATTATTGTAGCTTGGTATTAGTAAATAAAGGTTTGGGTAGACGCGAGACTTGTTTAAATATGTTTAGTAAATGATAAATTAAACAAGCCTAATCAGGATGGGAATATGTTGTTCTGTTACAGTTCCTTTAGCTACATTCTAGCTCCTAATATAGTAATGAAGTTAACAAAAGCCGCTATCTTTAATTAATGTAATGACAAAGATAATTCCATGAAGTAGTGTCCTTGTGAAACACCTAAAACACTCAAACTTTAATGACATTGATAATTTTGACGCCTGCAATCATTTGCTGTGGAAAGAGTATTTTTAGCCCTAATAAAAGAGGAGAGGAAAACAAACTGAATCTTTGATATTCTCGGTCCACGATAAAATATGTCATATAAAAATATCTCGTACATTTAAAATGCGAGCATCACCGCTGATGACTATAATTTCCATTCCCAAGAAAAATGTCAGCTCCAAAGTGGAACGTCGCCGTTCTATTAGAAGCCGGCCCTAGCATTACTTTGAAGACTGGTTCCGTAATTATATGGGTCGCTATACGAACGAAGGCAAGAAATAAACGCCATACTGAAAATATCACATGACTTTTGAGGCATACAAATTGCATCAGTGTTTATAAATCTATTAATAGAGTAGATGAACCGCAACAGGTTGATGTTCCACAAAAAATCTTAAAAGATAAATATCAAGTAAAAAAAAAAAACAAAAATAAGAAATGAATTCGTCCTTTTAATACTGACCTGTCATCGTCACGTGTAGAAGGTACACATCACACTCATGGAAATTAAAAATAAATAGGCTGAATGCGACGCGTTCGCTTTGCCCGACGCGGCACTGGCGAAGAAAAAGCGCGGGAGTGTCCGTCGCTCAGTCCACGGGTCGGTCAGTGTGTGCCCGCGTCTTGTAGGGGATGCACGACTACGAGCGTCGTATTTTCGCGCATAAGAATTTCGCACAGTGAAAACTTTAATACTAACTAATAATAATATAGGAAGCTATAACGTGTGGTGTTATTTTAAACTTCGCCTGGTGTCCTAGTTCGTGACGATGCAAAGGATTTCTCTGTAACTATAGGTAAGATTTAATTATTTATAAATTCTGTACATTTTCTTCAATTTTCTTGGTGGATAGTTTAATTTCTGTAGAATACAATTAATAATTTATTACAATAGTCGTGAGTATTACAAGGTTGCTAGAATAAAATAGATTTATTATTCCACTTTTTACAACTGTTTCGCAGCAAATTAAATGCAATATAAGCGTAATATTCTCCAGTCAAACCGAAAACGTTTTATTAACAGTAAAACTGAGCAGGAAAACGGCGATAACAGTAATTGTTATAAAAAAGTTCAAAACTTGCTCTGTTATCACTACCCTAAGCGAAAAAAAAAATAGTAAATAAATTCACTTAACATACAATCAATCATGAATTTATTTATATTTTGTTTTAATACGTCATCATGTTTAATATTCAATAGGCAAAGACGCAAGAAACTAATAAATAATTCTGATCATTATTTAAATACGAGTACCTACCTACTTAAACAAAATAATGTAAAATAATTTAAACAAAATACACCATACATTTCTTCAAGGCAACGATATTCGATTAAATTTTTTTAATTTTCAAATAAATATCACGAGGAATTCTTATTCTGCCACGATATAACTAAGCTAATATTAGAGTTGGGACCTCCTTGATAGAATTACGCAATTAGTTAAATACGGAAAACGTATTTGTGAGACTATTGCGATATGCAGAGGATTACGGCAAAGCTGTTATGTATTTAGTCAGACTTCGGCCCTGACATTGAACCGAACTATAATATCCTTAATGCGATGTAACCACGTTTTAAGCATTTATTAAATACGCTTATCAGGAATTACTGTATACTAATGTGTACTATACATTATAATTAGGATGTTGACTGGGTATGAAAAGTAAAAATCGATTTAGCCCGCCAATTATATTTTTGTATTGACGTCGATAATATTCGTGGTAAATCAGCCTCCATCCCTTAATTTTAATTCGATTTATTCACATCATTTTAAGCAATGTACAAGTACGTGCAATATATTACATTAATCTACCTTAAAGAGATAAAATATAATAATGAACTTCCTCATGAAATAAATATTGTAGTGATAAATTTTATGGCGCAGGTACCAAATGAAAATATTCATATATGGGAAAAATAATAATCTCTACGATCCCGTTATCTATGGAAATGCATGGAAATGAAAATGGTGACGTCTGTTTGAAAATTATACGCTTTTCAACGTACGTGATATTATCGTCACTTGTGTTTCGACTATTTTCTTTTAATCTTTTCTTCTTTCTTTTAATTTTCTTTTAATCGCTATCTTGCGGTTGAAATGCACAAAATAACCTCAAAATACCGTTTAACATTCTAGCTTCAAATTCACGAAATAATTGCGACCAATTAGTCTATGAAACTAAAGAGTAAACTTAAAATTGTTGAATCAAAGCTGAGATATTTTGAATGCACAAGGAAATAGAAGAACAATGACCTTTGATAATTATTTACACAAAGGATAATAATATGTGTCAGATTGTAATAATAACGATAATCTTTTATCATGATCTGAGAGTTCAATCCTATCAGATATAATAAGTAATTTGTCTCTGTCCATAATACTTTGGAAATTTTGTTAAAGAAGTCCAATAGGCAGTTCTTCCACGGAATTAGTTATAAAGAGGTATACAGCTAATTTCAATATAACTAGAAACCTTTTCAAGTCGAGAAGAAATGAGTATTGCACAATGCACACCAAGCTTGCTTATGGTTAAAATTTTCAAACGCTATCAAAACATTTTCCTTCACCATTATTCATAATTGTTTATAATATCAATCATAATTAATATTTTTAACGTAACATAAATATTTGTTAGAAAACAAACGATGAATCTTGATAGTGACGAATATTTTTCATAATAGACTTCTTGAAAGTCGAAATCATTCTGAGTAGGCAACGGATTCCTTGATTGCCAGATTTTCTTGTTCTGACGTGAAGCGTTTTGATAAACAAATAATTTAGGATGTAGGTCAGAAACCTTTAGTGTAAACAAGTGGGAAATTCGATGAAAACGTAAAACAGAAACTAGTATTCATCTTCACGATTGTAGTGAAAATTATAACACAAAAGCAGCTCCGTAGAGAAGTGAAATTTTAAGAAACTTTATTGAACAGCTTAAAGATATAGAAAAGGTACCCAAGTTTAACCAAGTTATTAAAAAAATAACAAGAATAATGAAAATAAATACTTGATAAATGTCCATACGTTTAAGCCACTAAACATTTTAGGATCTACAGAGAACTCCACAATTTCTGAGACAAACAAAATTCTACGAAATATGCCTTTGATCTTACCAAAGCCAAAAGGAATCCTATGACGAAATTGAGTATGAAGATAAACTGAAAGCAACACATCTCTTTACAACTTTATATCTGCGGGAAAATATTGAAGGCTAAGAGGTAATAAAAAGAATAAATCATGTACATAATTGACGCTCTGTAATACTGATAAGTTCTTTAAAGTGTCCTTTATAAATTTATTTTCCCTTTCCATTCAGGAAAGTTCTTGAAATTAATAAGAAGTTACAGATTTTACTTTTAGTTTTTTTTAGCAGTTCCTGTGGTAAAGCCAATTTCAGTGCGGGATTGGTAGAACCATATACATTACAAATATTTTTTCCTTCTCTCTATCTATCCTGACAGTTGAAGCTTTAATCTTATGAATATGATTAAAGCTTCAACTGTTTGGATAGTGACAGCTATCGTTCTATTATAATTATATCCCTCGATTACTGGAAGGCTGATCAATTGCATCTGCCGTCAAATCAACTGATCACGACTGCATAGTTGACCATTAAACTTACAACCAAACAGAGCTACACATGAGATTTGACTGACGGTGAACAAATTTCTGTGTTGATCAGCGTTCGAGAAACCACAACCAGGTGTAAGGATTATATTTGTTAAGCAATATATTCTAATGCTAAGGATGTTTAGCTTAGTCAGAAGTTTCGAGTTTACGAATGCATGCAACAGTATCAACATTCAACGTGTGTGTTACGAAAGTGTATCTTCATAACAGCTAGATCGAATGACTCGCGCCACTCGTGCCTATGAAAAATCTCATTGTTCATAACTTAGAACTCGATACTGGCATTTTTGTTAGATGCCTAATTTTGTTCTTTTAGTAGCAGTTTTCTTTTAATTTTCTGGGAAAAGATTAGATGTATTTTTTATAAAAAAGGAAAAACTTATAATCTAGTGACAAATTGCGGATCAAAACATTTTCTACTCGAAACTTGGTTTAATTTTGTCAATTGCTCAATTTTTGGAGAACGTTGTCCAAAAAATTTGTCACGTCAATCGCATCAAATTACGCAGCGGAAAACGAAATCTTAATACGTATCTTTACGAGTTTACGCCAAGGCTGGGAGATAACTAAGACTAAAGTAACTATTTGCTAAGCGGTTAGAATAAGTCGGCTTACCGTCTGACATACGCTGACCCATTAAGCAGACAATGACTGCATGCCCTGTTTTACCTTCCAACTTTATCATCTGAGTAAATAGTAATATTTGTATTAACGAAATTGTTGATTCAGAGTATTTCAAAGCTATTGTATTTCAGAACACGGCGTGTCCGATTTCTGGCGTCATTATAATACATGTTTATCCAATTATTTTTGTAGATAAAGACAATGGCATAAAAGAGTTGACTTTATCAAATGTAACACCAAAAAATACAATCTGAGCGGTATTTTAATAGAGTATCCAAAAGCAATCAACTAAAGCTGTACTTACCATGAAACGATTGCATATTTGACCATCAGAACTTAGGTGAGGCAATATGCGCGTAACTACGATAAATACTTCACTTAGACCCTTATTTTTTTATGACGTAAATGCTTGGGGTTGAAACGCCATTTCTAACTTATATTTTTTTCATACATAGTGATGAATAGCCTGGTTAGACAATATGTTTGAAAACACACAGTTATGTTTATTTTACCTTAGCCTCCGCCTCCGAATGACGTAGGAGGAAATCAGATAAGCGTCAAAAAGAGGTGTGTCGCAGCATTGATATATTGAATCACAGATTTTATCATTTTTACCTAAGCAGGTACAATGATGACTCTTTAATGATAGGATCTTTTGTGATTTCATTGTGCGATTGCAGGATAATGCGTATCGCTTTTATGACGGTACGATATAAATAAACGTTTTGCAGTGATTTGCTTAACATTTTTTAGTATTTCGTCATTATTTTTCATAGGTAGGCCTATGCAACTTATTAGGCGCAAAAGTGTAATTTAAAGTTTAAATAGTGTATATTAACACACAATACTTAACAAAATACACTTTTTAGACATTTATTGAAATTCCTTGGTAGCAATGCATCAAACATATTTCCTAATATCACTCTCATATTTCCAACACATGTTTCGACAAGAACCAAGTAGGTTGATCCTAAAAATACAAGCAAACCAGATCAAACTGAAACAGCCAAGTTAATTGATTTGTTTGCAACAGCAGCCCAAGACGGATAAAGAACTATTTTGAAAACATGTTCAGTGTATGCTATTGTAAATGTGAGTGAAGGTAGCCCGGAAAAGGTCAATGCGATACATTGCTCCCATTACCGTGCGTCTGTGCACCGATTGAGTGCATTAGCATAAATGTGTAAGGTATTTCATAGTAAAGTGTTTTACCTACATTGTTCTTTGTTACTTTAAATTTGTGGTTTACTTGAATGCGAGTGTCGCGGTTGATTGTAGAATGACTTGCGTTTTTGAATTCAGTGGGTTTGTAGTGTTGATACTGTGCGTGTAACGCAGTTATAAACGTTTATGTATATAAGACATTGACGTACTAGTTGATGACGAAGTTAGGCAATCATTTTTTGAGGTACCTATAATAATCAATGTATCCCTACCTACTACTTGAAAAAAATATTAAGGCAGAAAAGGAAATATAAATAATAATCGACAATATAGTTGCAACAAAGGCAAAAACAATGTTTAACAAAGTTTAAACCGCAATAAAAATATAGCCATAACTTCTTATCACTAACGAACTGTTTGGCGCTGTGTCAAATTATGAAATAAAATACATTTAAGGTTACACAATATCTATCCAAGGTAAAAATTAAGACTGCAGTAAGTTTAACATGCATACGAGGTAAGTTTCGGAAAAAAATAAAATGACTCGCTACGGAAATTACTAAGAATTAATCTAGGTTATTTTGGACAATATATCTATCTTACTGTTGATAAATGACAGGGGTTTGCCCAAACGTTTGAAGCTCAGGAATAGAATCAAAATACCCGTATAATCGAGGGGAAATAACTAATCGATAAGGTCTTTAATGCAAATTAAGGTCTATTTTCTAATAACACTTGGCCGTTCACAAATCCCTAAAACCTTTGTCTTTAAAAATATTCTAGCGTAGCGGCATCCATTTATCATCAAGCGACTTATCAACTAATCTTCCTAAAACAAAACAAGTTCTTTTAAAGTCAAAGAGTTTGCGTACGTCACTATCCGAATCTAGAGATCAAATAGGCTAATTACTCTGCACCAGATCACATGACGCTTTACATAAGGTAAACGACACTGATCCTGGGTTGAATGCCATGATAAATATAAGGCGGTGATTCATGAACCAACAAAGATTCGGTACAAGCTTCATGCGTATAAAGAGACTGCGGAATTTTGTGGAGACATCCTTAATCCTAATTTAAACTTAAGGAGATTAAACGCGATAAAGTACTTTCTCCTAGTTTGTCAAAAGCTGATCAAGGCAAAAATTTGTTAGCCTTTGGTCAAATCTCATGTAAGGCTCTGTGATTAGGTTTGTTATGATGATGATTTCAGATGATTTGCCAGTAGAATTGATCATCAATCCAGAAACCGGGGGTTAGTATGTAAAATGTAAGTTTTGAGGGTATTTATAACTGGATGATAATAATGTAAGATTTAAAGAGCTCAAAATTTTATTGAGCATAGCATTAAATGCTTAATTGACGGCTGAAAGAAGTAAGAAAATCTGAAATTGCGACGAATCTAAACGAAATGGCATAAAGACAAGACAATGACTAAGACTACCTATTTATTAATTACCCAAGATATGGTGCACAATTCTACCTTGACCTATCGCTAAAAATACAGCTGATAGATCAAATTTATAGTTTAACACCTCTGATAACCCCAACGGTAATGATATAGGTAATAAATGATCATCATGTGATTAAACACGTGATGGTGAGATGAACTTTAATTAAGAACTTACTAGTGTATATTTGAGAACTAATATTATTGGGAATGCTGATAATTATAAACAAAATCTAGACAATTATTTACTTAATACAACACAAACATCAGCTGATACAGAAGTATTTACATGATGTGTTTGCTTGAGGATGTAACTGATATTTACACGTGGTTCAGAAAATAAATATAATATGCAAATAGAATATGTAATTTAGACTTAATATTGTATGCAAAACCTAGTTTCCTTACTTATTCCAAAGTATGGGCTTTGGAATAAGTACGGTCAGATTTGGAGGTGCTTGACTTTTTAAAACTATTTACGTACGTAGAGGTTGGGTTACTACAATATGAATAAGACACCTATACAAGAAGAATCCCTTGTTTAAACCATGTATCACCTATGTCTGCCACCATGTATGCCACCCAATCAAACTATGAAAAAACTAGTAAGAATCCAATCATATCTCTACCATTCGATGCTCCAAAAACCTCTCTTTGATCAAAAACTCATGAAAGAGACATGACAACTGAAAATGAAAGTGAATATCACAGCCACTACACGATGAATCACACATGTTAGTATCTCATCGTTAAGATAAACTAGAGCTCCAATACACCCACTTACATAATCAGCTGATTGTCATACGATACACACAACGTGTGCAGACCCTAGCAGTGGTCATATGTTGAATTTAGTTTCTGTGCATGAAACTGGATAACTTTCTCTAAGAGAGCAATTTATGGTCTATTGGGAAAATGTTAGCCATCCCGTATTAATTCTGATCCCGTGACAATTTTGCATGGAAAGCCCAATTCTTGTATCAGAGTCAGTAAGTTGACATTTTGAAAGTGCCTACAAACGCAAATTTAAATAAAAACATTATGATTTAGAGAAGAAACGCTTATACTTTACTTGAAGAGTTGTGAATTTACAGAACTCTTGTTTTAAATTAGACCGAAGTTTATTTAAACACGTCGCATATTTAAGTTTTAATTTCGATCCGATGTTTAAAAATAAGATATTTAAAATATTACCAAAAGATTCAATAACTGAGAATGATATTTAAAACAAATTTCGTTGCATTCATTACCTTTGTTTTCAAAATTTGAAAACATAATCCATTGATGGTTTTAAACTCCAAGTTTTTGGTTTTGCTTGCGGAGTCTCGACTAAAAAATTATCAATAACTATAAATATTACAAACGGTGTGAATACAGAATTTGTGCGTGTGTTACCGTAGACTGTTTCTCGGTAACATGCTAACCAGGGCACTAGAGTTAGCAACAAGTGGTTGTGCAACATCCAGCAATTCTAGGTAACCGTTGACTTTTACAGTGTACATGTAGATGTTAACAGTATCGTTTCTTTTTATTGACGGCGTTAGAAAGACGAAACTGTAGAATCACTGAACGATCGTGATCCAAATCTCTCTGCTGTATTTTACGAAAGATTGAATGCTATATCGGGAGAATAATTGCGCAACAAAAATCCTAAATAGAAAGCAAAAGTTAGTATATATGGGACCAGACACCCTTGTATGGTTATTTTGCCTACATATTATATGTTTACGTAAACACCTACTAACAATGATCTCATTCTAGTAACGTCTGTTGCATAGCCCACCTGTTTCGCATTCCTCGTAGATAACTTTCCATTGAGGTCCTCATACGTGACTTGCCTACCAATATTTTTGAGACTAGAGTATAGTGTTGGTTTTCCTGTTCTATATTATGGATTTGTTAGATATGATTGTCATGTGAAAGCATTTAATAAAAGGTGTAAATGCATGTATTTCGTCAAGGCAGGAAACCTTACGATTACGTCTCCTAAGGTCTTTGGATAATTGTGATGGCTGTATTTCTTAAGTTTCCCTATAGTTCAAATTAAAAAAAATATAGTCACTAATATATTGGAATAAGGTGATCGCCTAGATACCTGGATATGCTTTTTAGCCATATTACCTATAAAGGACTTAAACCGATTCAAAGAGTCAAATTAATTCCGATTGAGCCTCGACTTTAAACTTCAAATTACAACCTTCTTGAAATGATCCCATCATTTTATGGGCTTCAGATCACGAGCATTGAGAACCCGTTTCAGTTCCCAGTGGGTCTGCTCCTAATTTCATTATGATAGAAGCACGATTCGCTTTAGGTGTTCCTGTTATTTGCCCGTTATTGAATTTCATATTGCAGTCGTGCTCCAGTGTTGGCAATTCTTTCTACATTTCCTAACGATTTACATGTCTCTCGCCAGTTTAAAATACGTTTTACTTTTACCAGCAAGCACTCCAAACTACTCGAAACCTTATCACAAATATTAAACAAATTCAAAAGTATAGAAGCGTAAACACTTGATAAACGTATCACTTGAATGCATTTACTCGAATTTTATTGAAATTCTTTAAACGTGCGATGCAAACCGGTCGCCTAATGGAAATAATAATAACAACGAGTATTTTTAGCTGTCTACCTGTTGTTTTGTCTCCAAATATAGAGAATTTAAAAATGGCACATGATTTGAGGGAGATGACTAAAATTCTATCCATTCATTTATGTTTTTTACTACTGCATACGTAGGAGTAGTATGACAAAACCACTTTGAGGCTCAGGCACTACGGTCATTTTCTATGGATTGGGACTCTTTATGAGGTCAGAATTTGTAGTACTCTTGTGTGAGACTTCAGTTTCCAGTTAAAATAGAAAAACTGAAGTATTACAACTTATTCGCAATAGCTATCAGCGGCCTGATACACCAGACATAAAAATCAATAACTAGTTTAATCTAGCAACAATTTCTACAGTTGTAGATGAACCAACGACCTTGGTAACGCAATGACAGTAGACAATAGCTATTAATATAGTAATCATTTCTGCGCGTGCGCCGCGACCGCGTGCTGTCGTATTTAATGAAGCAGAACAATTAAAGTAACGATTATTAATTAGTTCAATCACTGTATTGATGAACTAGACCTACGAAGATAATTTTTATAAATGTGATTCTCTTCGAACGATTTTTCTTCAGTTGAAACGAATATCATGTGTAGAATAGTTATCTTTAATCATCTGGGTTTTAGAGATGGGTTAAAATCTGTATTCAAGAATGACGCATAGCAAAAAGTCGCTCTTAAAAGTCTTGTAGAGTTTGCCATTGACAATTAGAATAAGGAGACCAACGGTAGAGACAAATATACATTTTAGAACGTCACTGAGCTAAGTATTGCTCTTGTGTAAGTAAGGTTTCTAGAACCTCTCATAAAATTAAATGAAACACGTGTGTCTGAGCGGTATGATGTCCTCGAATTATCAGATTTCATGGGCTTACTAATTAATAACACGGTCGTTATCATGAGAGCGTGTGCTTAAGATTAAACTATCCATAACGAGTGGTACACATATAATTGTATATCTAACAACATTACGTTAATTTGTACCGTTAGATATGACCCATACTTTTACTACCAATAACCTCTTATAATTTCTAATTACATCATTAATAATCTTATTTATTACCGCTGGTATCATATAAAATATTTCTAGTGCCTACACAACTTAAATCGGAAATGTTTCAACTTTGAAGAAAGGTTCTTCAATTTTAGTTACATGTACAATATGAATTTGAATCAGAGAGAGCGTTGATCTCATTGGTTAACTGAGGCAAAGCAGTTAAATTACCATTAATGTTACGTTTGAGAGAATCTGAAGACGAAACGTGTTTTTTAGTATTACATCGATACGAGCCTTTATGATTGCTGGATGTCAAAACCAAATGTATCATTACTGTGCAGTTATTGCAAAACTTGATGTTTCAAAAACTTTAACGCGAACTGGAGTGTTTGAGGAAGTTTGTCTCCAAAAATAATGTTTATATGTATGTAATTCATGAATTTTATGGGTCGAGTTTCCTGAGCTTTATTCCAGTTGCTGCATTATTATAGTAACAACACATGTGTTTAAATATATGAAAATTTAATACCGGAACTGTCTACTGTCTTGTCTAATCAAACTTCGGAAGTAGTAAATAAAAAGAGAACTAAAATAGAAACAAAACGAAATGGTCATTTGAATGACCCTGCACTAGGTGATAGTCGAGCAGAAACCAGGAAAAGAGAGGCTGCAAAACTGAAGCAAGGACGAAAACCCGTTTCGAATGTTGCTAAAGCCAATAACTTACATTCACAAGGAAGTTTTGAAACTAGACACAATATGGAAGTAGAATCTAGTTTTAGAAGAACGGAAGTATCAATCTAATTTGACGGTGATAAGGTTCAAAATATGTTCAGGATAAGGATAATAGAAACAATAATAATAGTTATACATGTAAGAATCAAGGTTATAATAATAGAAATAGTTTCAATTGGGACGACAATGACGTTTCGAAATGATGACAATTAAAAATAATTATTTATAACAGTTTCTCGGCTAGGCGCAGCTGATGCAACAAAACAGTTAACAGAGTCATAGTTGACAACAGTTTCGTTTACAAAAATAAATACACCACATGCTATAAACGTGAAAGTTTGCAAATATGGATGTATGGATTAATGGATGGGATGGATGGATTAATGGATATTTCTACTTACGATACCCTTTTACGTTCTAATGGCTGGATCAATTTTGATTGAATTTGGTATGGAGTTAGCTAATTCCCTGGATTAATATATAGGCTTTTTAGTCGACTGCGTCATAGGAGGATAATGTTTTTACAGCTATAACCGATATTCGCGCGTGCAAAGTCACGGGCTACAACTAGTGCAATATAAAACTGGAATCATAATCAATTCCAAGACGGTTGGGTTTATTGACAATATGTCCTTGGTTACAATATCGAGGGCATTCTTATTTATTTGTATCGAAAGCTGTTTAGCTGTACCGCTATTATTAGAAACAGTTGGAAGAACAATATCATGCAAGTGAATTGCAACGAAATGTCATTTGTAGATTTGAAGATTCCGATTTGTTTTTCAATACAATGCAATATATGCTGCCTGAGCCCTCCGCATACCTTCTATTAGAAGTTTTAATATCGTCGACTCAAGAAACTCGTCAGTTTTATATTTACTAATATGCAGTTGAAGATTAGAGGGAAGTTCATTGACCTATAGTCAAGTATCAAAAAGTGGCCCAACCGGTGTCGAGAGTTTCTTAAATAATTTGATAATAGGTTTGGTTAAAATTTTATGTGCAGTACAGTTGTAGTTGTAGGCTTGGCTTAAGCAGTTATTATTGGATATTATACACAAACTGATGTTTTAATATTACCTGATTCATTGACTTTTAGCAAATGTAACACAATTTAATGTTTTAAGAATTTCATGTTTGTTTGTGTAAACACGTTCGTCATCTAAATATGTGTAACGTGTTGTTTGTATTTGTCTATACCCGTCTATACTCCATTTGTTTAGGTAATTAACTAAATGTAAACAATTTTGGTATGTCTTTTAAACAAAATGTGATCTTTAAAAATGTAAAATACCTTTTACAACATGAAATACATTCAGATTTTCTAAAACTATGGTTAATTGATTTATAAGCAGTAATATCCAAATTAAAAATTATTTTTTTGGTTAAAAAGTAACGCCAAGATTGTTTACATTTAGTTAACTACCTAAACAAATGGAGTATAGAAGCTATTAAAAACTATTTAATGAATCTGTCTAGCCTGATTCTCAATTGCGTTGAGGTCAACTTCCAATCTCATCGGATCAGCTCGCTACCGTATCACATACGTGAAATAAATTAGCACAGACACTTATCTCTGCAGACCAGAAAAAATCAAAACATAATGTTAACAAAAGTTAATACATGTATGCTTAAATGTTTAGCATCAGCTTATCACAGTCCACAGCTGGACATAAACGTCTCCAAGTGCACGACACTAAGATCTGTTTTCAGTCACTCGCATCCAGCTCCTACAAGCTGAATGTTATTTATTAATACATGCATGCTTAAAGGTTTCTGTTAGCATCTAATTAATATTTCACGAACGTCTGTTTTGTCGCTGACATGCCGCGCCATATCGCCATACATTGTGATTGACCAATCAAAACGCGTAAAATGCGATGTATAATTTTTTATGCTTGTTAAACTGTAAAATATGTTTGCAAATTTTACGTATTTGATAAGTGTCGTATTACATATGTAAAATTGCATAAATTTATACTAAAGTCTAAAGTTTAAACAACCCTCGATGACATTATTTAAAACTAGTGATTCGCCCCAGATTTGCACAGGTACAATACTGATGGATTATTCACATACTCCTTCCTTTTAAATATTCTAGCTTACAAAATCCGTATCAGAATCCATTGCGTAGTTATAAAGATCTAAGCATGCATAGGGACAGATAGCAAGCAGCGACTTTGATTTACACTGTTTTTAAATCGATCCGTATAAAAAGGCTCATTTTTTTCAGAATAAACTGTTGGTTTCCCATTCATTAGCACACCCAAAAGTGGGATTTAAAACATTAAATATCGTTGTATATCATGTAGTGCATTACAAATACGTAACGGACTATGTTATCATCCTATTCCAACATGTGTAAGCGTATTTTTAATATGAATGCTAAAACATTTTTGTTATGGGATTCATTCAAGGAAGTCTGCTAACCTTGGCACCATATCTAAATTGCGTAGAGTCGCCATTACTCAGTTATTATCTACTAAATTAATTATGACAGTTTGTGTTTTAAATGCCGCTTTTCAGAGAAATGTTCACGTTTGATGACGATTGAGCCAATAGTTTCCCATTGACTAAGTATATGTACTATCGAAAAATATCTCAACGTTATAGACAAAAAATATTTGTGACGTAAATATTGGAATGAACATGGAGAGTTCGAGTTGATGTAGAACTATGTCTTCTATACAAGTTTTGACGCTTGATATAAATGCATTTTCGACAGTATTCGTGCTGGAGAATCGATTTTTTTCAGTTTTTGGGGTCAAGCCTAAATTAGGTTAAAATTGAGATGTTAACTATAAAAAGCTGTTCTTATCGATATATCTGATAGCGCGTTTAATCACTTACATAATTACTTAAATAAAAAACAGACTTCAAATTAATTGCTAATAGTGTATCTGTAATCAATGCCCTTGTGATATGCATCACATAATAGGTTAAAAGGTTATCGATATTAAATAATTTAATTACGAATCAAAATGCATAAAAGAAACAAAATGTTTTTAAAATATTTATAGAATTTTATTAAAACGAGACGCTGAGATTAAACTGGTTTTATCCGGTTTGTTTTAGTAAATAAAACATGTTTATGTTTTTGTAATTAATTATAACCAGAAGTGGATCTATGTATGATATGTATCTATAATACTTCCGACGACAGGTTTTGAATGCCATTGTGAAGAGTTCATGAATTTTAAAGGAATATTATTATTGATATCATCTTATCTTCGAAACCATCAATAATATACACATTGAAACCAGCAAAAAAAACTGCTACTAGTTTTGTTTTAGTGACAATTAGTCTATATTTATTAGCTTTTTTCATCATTGATCTTTCTCATCGATCGATCTCATCTTTTTGTGTCATTCGGACCACTTGATCTACACGGAGTCATAAATAGAGAACTAGAATTTTAGCTAATAATTTATTCTCCAACAGGATAGCACTTCTATTCTATTTTTTGCCTGCATCAATTAGCTACACATATACAAAATTCTTTCCAGACATTCAACAAATATTTCAGCAATCAAATATGATACAGTTTCAAAATTACTTTCGATTAGATTGCATTACAGACATCCAATAGTCATCTGTTCATATACGTCTGCTAAATAAAAACGTAATACATCACAATCTTGAAGTATAATCTCGTGTTCACCTTGATTTTGCCGGGTTATTTTCGTTCTCGCGCCCAAACAGCAACCGATTTAGTACTAAAACACTGCCAGTTGTATTTATAAAGATCATTTCGGTGGCTAGCCGCATTCTTTACAAGTAAAACTGTTGTGGATTCACTTTTACTATCTTTGAACAGTTCATTAAATAACTAAACCATTCATATGTAATAGAACATTAAATATAATACAAGAATTTGTGCGATCCACAAAGGCTTATTCTGAGTCTGGGTATCTTTGTGCGTGTGTATTGAATATCTGAAACCCCCGTGATACAATGATTACATTCACGAGTGTGGTAGTGGAAAAAAAAAATATACTAAAACATGTAATCATCAAAGTATGTGTATATTACACTCTCAATCAAATTAGATAATTCTATAACTAATGTACCTAATTATTAAGAAAAAATGCATTTCGTCGAAGCGTCTTTTTTAAAACGTGCGCCTACTCATAAGAAACTTACATCACATACACTAAATTTAAAAACGTTTTATCGATAAATTGTGTATTAAACTTATCGATAGGCTGTCAGTGTAAACGCTAATGAGTTTATTAAATAAATAAGGATACGGTGACATAGCGTAGCCTGCGGCATTTCCTCGTTATTCTGTATCCGTAGTCGTAAGTAAATCAACTTCTACAATGTTATTTATTTTTTATACGAAAATAAAACAACAGCAAACAGACAAAATATAGCTCTACCACCGCTTCGTAACACCTAAACCTCGCTTGGAAACAAGTGCAACAGTCTTGCTTAGTTAAGAGGTCCGCCCTCCCTTTTTGCGGGGGGAAACTCTTCAAAAGGCGCCTGGTCTTATGGGGATTTATAAGACCGGGGAGTGTGGTATTTTTACTTCACTAAAACCACCCCGTTGATCATCATCCGCACATAGTGACAGTTTCTGTTACCTTTTAGAAAGAACAACCCAGAAACCCTCAGGAGGCGACCCCTGGCATTTCTGTAATTATAACATGCATGTGAACATAATATATTCACTGCATTAAACAAACATTTTAAAGCTTTGTTTAGCGGATATTACTAGCGTTATCTCCGGGCCCTGCTTCCTTTGATACGCGGGTAACCACAGCTATGAGTAACTCAAACATTGTTATCTCACCAGAGTCAATTAAGGTACGTTACGAAATAAGCACAAGGATTCTGTAGAGATTGTATTTCGTAATATAGCATGAGATATAGTCATTCACATTTTTCATTTTTTTGGATTTGTATATGACAAAAATGTAATAGGACAAGGATTATGCCTAAAAAGACTAATACTCCAAGGGCGACTCATGCTAGAAGATCACAATCATTTATTCAATAATATACCTACTAGGAAATAAAACATTACAAAATACTCGCATCACGAAATGAATAACCACTATAATTGTTGATGACATTCTGATTCTAAGATAACTAAGATTATCTTTATGAAATGCGCAGTGTAAGATAACATTAAAAGCTCGTTGCACATAACTAACTAAATATTATAATTTACACTTGAAAACGAACAAACTCCAAAACAATGATTATTAAATCTCGAGAATGTAAAATAAAATATAATAAACTCATTTTGGCAGAATAACAATGAAATGTCACTACGCGTACGCACGGTGGGCTGAACGTCGTGCGCCGTTGTCATTTAAGAAAAAACTTTAAAAACAAATCTAATTGTCAAAGGCGTGGCATGGCGCCTGCCGGACACTAAGAATGACGAATTTTTTGTCTAACCTCTAACGTACTATTTTATGCCAAATTATTACGTAAGTCCACGTGAGTATGAATGTGCCAGATTTTTTCAGTTAATTTCACTATCATTAGCGCGAAAGTGAGTGTTTTGATTAGATTATTTTGAAGTGCCTACTTAGTAATTAAATCAATGCTATCTTGTGTCTAGACCTTAATTGACACGTGCAGACATTAAAAACTATAAATAAATAGAATTCGAGGAATTACCTGCAAGTGTTTCGTATTTAATCAATCAAAATCAAAATCAAAATCAAAAGGTTTTTATTTCGAGTAGGCCTTCTCAGGCACTTTCAAAACGTTACTGACTCTAGTTGCGCGGTTCCAAAATGTCATTCTTATGGAGAAGAACCGGCAAGAAACTCCATAAGTTACTCTTTTAAAAATCGAAAATACAATTTATATTTACAATAATAATTATGCAACAACAACGTAAATAAGCAAAATGTACAGATTGCCAAGTAGGGGATAAAATATTCTTTAAATAAAGAAAATAGAAAATAATGTCAAAAGAAAGAGGAACCCGACTATTTTACCAAGTTTACGATGTTGATACATGTACAAATCTTATAGGCACAAGGAAATAAAATAATAATAATTATAATCTACCCCTCGGGGCAAGTCGTTACCTCATCATGGGGATAACGCAAGACCTGAGGGCATATTAGTATGCTTTTTCAAACCTTGAGGTATAAATAAAAAATGTATCTGAAGGTCTATGTAGGAGCATACATCCGCAGGGCAGCTTGTGGCGAGCTGTTTGTGAGTGGCGACACAACGGAACCTGAATGCCCCAGGGGGTCACTCTTCATGAGGACTCCCAGCTCTTTCTTGCCTTAACTGGCTGGCTAGAGGGGGGTCGCAAGAGCTATATGCTCGGGGGTGGAAGTGTCTAATGGCGTAATAACGAGGAAACCCGCTCCGGGTCTGTGACCCGCGATGGCGAAATCGGTGTCGCACCTCTCTACACCCCTTAGCCTTTACTCTCTGGTGTTGCCCACCTGCTGCCTATCGTGGCGGTATAATAGGGGGCCCATCTTGGAGCCGGCGAGTCACCGCCTGCCAATTTTAATTGCATTTTAATGTATTGAAAGGCAGGTGCCATAGTTTTCCATAGTTAGAGAAGGAAAAACATCTAACATATCCTATCCATAGCCCAAATTCGTTTTATCCATAATTTGCAATAGTTTTGTAGCTACCTTGGGCCGTCCATGTCTGTTCTTTTATAGAGCAGGGGTGGATGGCCCTTGGTAGGTGCCCCATCACATATTAGATTAAAGTTCTCAACAAGGCCTCTGCATGTTGGACCTGTGTCCCCGTGTAAGCCTTTAAAAAGGACCGGGTTTCTTCCCTTGAAGTTATCCCGTGAATTAAAAGAGATTATAATCTTACATACAAAAAATATGTAGTCCTAATCGAACCCTAACAGGAATGTCAAGGCATGTCAAAGATTTTCGAAATAGACGCTAAGGGAAAGCTGATGAAAATACGCAGTAATAATAATACTATATTATAATAAAAAGCTAGCAGACTGCCAGGGAGACCACATGTGCAGAGATACTACATCCACGCGCGCCTATCCTCTACGTAATCACTAATCGAATAGTACGCTTTACTTAACAGCTGAGATCTTACGGCATTTTTAAACTTATTGCTTGTTAATCGTCAATTACATTTGGATAAAAAAGGTTTTACCTACTTGTGTATTTTTAGACACAATACATATTTATTTTATGTAGCCTATTCAAGCTCCCACAGAAAGGCAAAGGCCACCCCCTGTTTTCTTCCAAACCTTTCTGTCACAATACATTATTTATCAAAAAAATATATAAAAATGGTAGACGGAAGCCTATACCAAAACATAATTATGAACATTACATCATAACCAATGTTAGTTTAATTCGAGTTGTAAGAGGATCCAACGAGAGACTAAACTCAAACAGAAAACAATTGACACCGCAATGATAAAAGAATACATTTGCCAGTTGTACAATAAGCATTTACTGGCATTTAACACTTGACGCGGTACCAAATAGATTTTGTTTTGTGTAATGAGTTTTTGTAACAATAATGTTTCAAATTAGAGCTCTCTTATATTGAGGTTCTATCAGTGGAAAGGATTTCAAACTTTGATATCTATATTCTATTTAAACGTTAATAAAGGTAAATACTTACTACCGCATCGATATGATACCGGGATAATTCTAGTCCCAGTGGTTTCATATTTTTATGGTTTTACATAAAACAGCTGGTATCCAAGTAGTTCCCTTAAAACACTTCCCTATTTACTGGAAGCTATAAATATAAATCTACATGGTTGATTTTGAGGAGGTTGAAAGGTTACATCACTTACTAAATAAGTGCTACAAGCAAACATTCTTAAAGAAGTTTACATAACACTTAAGATCACTTATTTATTCAAGGATTAAAGTATAGTTAAGTCATAAATAAAACCAAAAAAACAACAAAACAAAAAACTAGATTGAAACTGCAAATCATTTGAACGTTACTCATTGTTTGTAGACACATGAATAAGATAAATAATCTTCAAATCTAAATGTTATTAAAAGATAAGAATTTAATTTATGATAAACATATTATTTACATATGAGTAGAATATGATAATATTATAATAGTCTTACCAGACATAAGAACCTTTGGTTACACAGAGTACGTAAGTGAATAGACAGTCGCAAGCCTGCCGCAGCCTTGGTTACGCTCTTGACCTTGCGAAGGTACTATCTAGCCATTATGTAGTCTAGAACTATTATAAGGCTGACATGATAACAGTATAATATTATACGCTAATATACCTAGACTAGCAGTTGAACTTGAAATGTGATTTATATTAGCATTGATAGATAACTATTTAATATAAGGACGTAGGTGTATTATAATTAAAATAATGATTGATTTATTAGCTGGATGCAATGGAAAGGACAAAAAGCATTCTTTTATGTTAAAGTTTTGAATACCAGGCTTCGCGCTAAAGGATTTGTTACTTTTACTTTTTGAACTGGCAGAAAACCTAGCTAGCCAAAAAAGGAGAATAGTAAAGTACTAAAGAATAGTAGTAATCGGATGGAGATCAAGAATTCGATTTGAAAATCTAAGTAGGCCGGGGATAAACTAACGAGGGGGATGGATGACACTGGATAGAACGGACAGGACAGGTCCTTTCTTTATTAACTGGCCTATGCCCAGAGGAGGGTTTGATGACGCATGTAATAATTTACACAATCTGCTTCCGCGCATTAGTGGATGGCATTATAGTCCATACACATTAGCTTATTCTAGCAGTATTATCCCTTAAACTATGAGAAACAAGGAATACTTGCGGCAAAAATGATATCCATCCAAATGATAACCATCCACCATGAAGCATAGAAAAAATGCATAAAGAAATCACAAGGGCTATAATAACATGCCTTTCACAACTTCCTACCAGCCAGTGTATCACATTACGTCCAACTCGTTACGTGATGGAGCTTCTGCAATTGATCAACATTCAAAATTAGGATCCAATTTCAGAACGTTTCAATTGAGACCGAGTACGCATTGCGATTCTTCTTAAGTGGTAAATAACAAAGGAAACGAGCGATATACCTGGGTATCAAATTCTGTAGCATCTGTTATTATGAACGCTGCCAATACAATCAAGTTGTTTTTGCATCTCGCTGTTTATAAGAAGCTGATTAAAAATTAATTTTTAAAATTTATTGATCGATTAAGATACTTCTTAGTTTAGAACTGACTGTGTTTCTAATCTAATTCACTATAGTCCAACAAATCTAAGAAGTACCGTTTGACGTTTCATCATTTTCAAATCGAAACAACTTTGTTCATGCGTACAATACTCAGTTTCGACAACCTTTGTCATAAAACCATGAATTTAGAAAGATTTTATTATTGTATCTAAAAATTTACAATTTTTAATATCCTAATTTAATTGAAAACTTTTAAACAAAGCAAAATAACACATATTAACATAGTAAATAATTTCTAATAGTTCTATTTTTGACCTCATTGCAAAGTCACGTAGTTAGGTCACTGCTTGTAGTGTTGTGACTCTTCAGATACATTTGTATGCAAAAAAATCGATTACATATATGAAAAATCGAATGTATTACTTTCAAATTATCAATTGACGACACGTTACTGCGCGACCGCATTATGCACTTAATACATAGGTACCCTAAAATAAATTACGACTTCGACAGAGACGTACACTTTGATAATTTCATAGATAATCTACTAGTCATTAATTTAAATGACGATGACGATGACGATTCTAGTACTAGTAGTGTATAAATAAAATATCCTAAACATAACTTTTATTTCATTATGACAATTGATCTCTTAAAATTTGGATATTATAGTAATCGATCTCATAAAAATCGGATATTATAGTAATCGATTTTTTTACTCCCAACCCTATTATCCTATTTGTCATAACTGTCAAACGGTACTTCTTAGATTTGTTGGACTATAAACTTTAGATCAGAAACACAGTCACTAAGAAAAAATCTGTTAACAATAAAAATTCTTAAAAAAGGTTTTTATGAGACATCAATCTCTACAAGTTTTTAAAAACTTAATACTTCTTATACTAAACGAAAAAAACTGATGAACTTGATTACTTATTTGGTTTTTTTTTTCGACTCTGACCTGACTAAGTTAACAGCAACCGTCATAGTTTCCATTTATTTACTAATCATAAAAAATTAACATACAATTATTTACTTAACCGCTTCAAACGAGCTCTATCTAAAACCTTTATATGACTTGACAACATTTAAATGAAAGCTAATTATAATGGATAATTAGGAATTCAAGTCCAAATGTCATTGGCTTATACGTCACCGATTTAACTGTCGAAAACAAAGGCATATATTACTACATTACCATTAGATTAATGAATAAATAGAGATAGTTATTCAAATAAAAACAACTAATGGTAAATGCGTACGTTAACATATAACAAGGAACTGTAAGCATTAATTTAATGTAATAAATTAGAATAAAAAAACAAGCATGGCTTATGAGAATTAGGAAAACAAAGATAATATGTAAAAGAACTGACATCTAAGAAGAGATTTCTTAGCATAGACATTTTGATTAGATGTCTACTAGCTACTGAACTTATTTGTACTTTCAAAATAAATATTTTGATTTAAAAATATAAAAAGAACCTCTTTTAGGCAGCTTTAAACCAATAAATAGCATTAGTGAGTCGCTTTTAAAGTCCTATATCAATCAGAAAGAAACGTCAAGAATAAATAAGAAAATCTGGCTCCAGATTGTCGTAAAATATCGAAAACAACCTGCAAATACCTCGATGTTTGCAAATCCATCATGTTGTTAAGACAGCCGACTATTTCAGACGTTTCAGTTGATGCAAGAAAAACCACATTTGACGTACAGTCACGCCTCCCGTTTTATTAATAAAATCCCGAAGGATTTGCGTCATAGTAACGTGAACTCTTATTGTGTAGGCGTATACCATTGACCTTGGACTTTAAATCACTTACCGATTCTATAGATAGTTATTTGTGAGGACAGAAAATAAGACATTTCATTTATTGTTTTCTTTTTAAAACGGCGTAAAAACGACAGCATGTTTGACAGTTGGCAAGACTGCGAAACTCTCAGTTGATGTTCATTTGTTTTAGGTTGTGTTTTTTTTTAAGTCAAAAGCAATGTTAAATAGGATATTTAAAAAGGTGTCTTACGCTTGTTAGTACAGCTATGAATGTAATTAATTACGCTTATACTATACATTCAGTGTCTTAACTATGAAGTCTTCGATAATACCTTTTCAACACATAATTATGTAATATAAGATATTTTCATAATCTCGTCAAACGACATGTGTATTTTCTAGTTGGATATACTGTAAGTAACAATGTTTGCTATTTGTGTACACAGCAATTTTATATCGATGTAATAAACCGAGCTATTTGCTAGAACATACGCAATTACACGCTTAAAAACATAAACATATTATTTTATGCATTTATACTTTGTAAACATCTTAATATGAAAATATTTATCTGATGTTGATAAGTAGGTAATGATTAAATATTAGATACACAAGTCTATTTGTTTTTTGTCCAGATTGTTCCCAATTTCAGCAACACTGCGTAGTGTGATATGTTTTAAAAACAATAGCCCAGGTTTTTTTTTAAATAAAATCATTCATCAAAACATTGGTGCAACTTATATCTAAACTCGCCAAACTGTTACGTTTGAAGGCGAGAGGCGCTTAGAGTTTTACTTTTTCATTTTACATTATTATATTTTTTTGTACGTAACTAAATCTTACCACAATGTACACCTAAAACTGCACTGATTGGGTTAAAGACAGCACATTTTTTTTATTCGCCAAATTACCCGCTGCAAGAAAGAATATAAACTTAAATTAATTTGTAGGTTCACCATACAGACAATTTGACAAAATACTAGGTACATATTGTGCTGCGATTGTACGTAATGTTTGGAAAAAGTTCAAAATCTTTTTAACAAGTTTCACACTTCGGGAACTCGTGACAGACGTTTTAACATGGCATTGATGGAAATCATGAAAACTGAATATAATTTATCAAGTTATTACCAGTATTGGTCAAAGTCACGACCATGAAGTTGTATACATATATTACTTTAAGCACACTTAGCATTGTCGTTCAGTCTTGCTAAGTAATTAAACTGGCCTGCAATTGATTTACATTAAATATTCGTCATTAACTTTTTTTAAAGCGCCTGCTTGCGTCATCTAAAGTACAATATCATTTTTTTTTTAATCACCCAGTAATTACCATAGATATGAATTTTTCAATTAATATTTAAATACCAAATAAAAACAGACTGAAAATGTAAAAAAAAAAACCTAAAAAGTCACGTGTGAATTCTAACGTCATTACAATTTCATTTTCAAAAAATTACTCGTATCATTAACAATAATACCAATGTTTTCTTTATTTCAAAATCAAAACCTGGCCAGGAGCAGTTAAAACAAAGAAAATCATGAAATGTAAATGGATGCGCGCCAATTTCATGCACATAATTTATTTAATAAAATAAAAGCATTTGACACGGACATTTCGTATGTATAAAATTATGCGCGAGCAGCGACGAATTACTTACTGTAGGTATAGTGTCAGTAATATTTTACGTACTTGTCTTCAGGAACTCGATCATACAATGCCATTGTTACCTAGACAATAACAATTCTATCGGATCCTCTATCAAATGCTGCATGAATTTATTCAGGATGTTCGCACACCAATAACATCCCTGTTTCTCTTGCACTTGATTTTAAATATGTCGATGTAATGGATATGACTTAACGGGACTGACATGTAGTTACAACAAAAGTCTCTAAAATAAAAGATTAATAAAATAGACAACAATATTACAGTACCTAACTATAATATCAACCAGGTATATATTTTTGGAACTTTTAAGATCATTCTAGAACCTAAAATAGTTAAGTTATTCTGCTTGTGAAAAATACTGAACTAAACTTTTTGGTATTTGGTGACACCCCTTATCGGTATAGCGGTTTGGTGTAGGTTAAGTTCATTGCTTGATTGATTGGCAGTAATTGGCATCAATTTATCTGCTTACGTAACAAATAGGTAGCTATTGAAAATATCTTCCGTAGTTTTTCAGCGCGACAGACGTCAGTAGTCTATTGTCCCAGATTTCCACACTACGTTAAATTATGGTAATTTACTGAATACTAAATTACTGAAAACGCGTAATTAAGGCATGAAAAAGGTTGTTACGGGCTTACAGCAAAAAATTACAGAAGAGTCCTTCAGTTCTTGTTATACGAGTACTTTAATCAGATTTGTAACGCCATTGTGGAAGTGAAACAGCTAAACTAGCCTAGTTGCGGCGGTGCGCGACTTCTTTCTTCCACAACGAAATTAATAATATTAATGATTTAAAAGCTAGTAAGAGGCTTTTTAACAGATCCATCTCTTTCTCCTTATTTTATTCAAACGATCCTGGTCCAAGAAATAACAATATCATCATCTAAAATAATATCTTCTAAATAAATGTAATATTAACACGAGCCAACGAGATATGGATTCGCAGACGCTATGTCTACAAGTTTAATTATTATTAGACGTTATCTTAAGACGTGCCTTATGTCATAATAGCTTTACATTATTAATTGATAATAATAAATTAACTTGTACGTCAACATTTATCTGAGCTTTACAAACAACTTTCATTTATCTATACCTAACTATACTGAAATGATCTTCTCTTAAAATTATTAATGGAAATCATACACATGTAGAATTTATATTAAACTCGTCACGACATCGCTGACGAGCTAGTTCAGTTAATTTAGTTAATAAAGGGCTTCATTTGTTTCCAAATTCAGGTAATTTCGAAAATTACCCATGAGTAAACCCGTGGCTTTTTTAAATCAAGTCATAACTCATATTAGTAAGCTTTCGTGATAATAAATAGGATATCAAAAGGAGTAAAATTCGAATAGACACGGATGCACTGCTCTAATCTCATACACGGCCATCAGTCGCGATCGGAAAGGGCATGAAGCCAAAAGCTTTACTTTCTATATTCAACTAAATTGCATAGATTAGTCACAGTAACAGTCCTTCCTACGTTGGAAAGACTGTTCCTTTCAGGAGCTACGTAGCAAATGGCATTATATAGTTATTGACTAAAACCATCAGAATGTTTTTTGTCTTTAGGCTTGTATATATTTACGACATACTGCAAATTTCAGCTTCCAATAGAAATAGCAATTTTTCCCAATAATTCGATAAAAATAACTGCCTCAGAGTCCAATGTTTGCTTTTACATATTTCTGTAGAAATGTTAAATATTTTTGCTAAAGACTTTGCTTTGTATAGAAAATACTATTTTTCTTTGGCCTAGGACTTTGAACTTTCCTCACGTGTGAGACATTTATTTATAAACAGGGCTGCCCCAGAGATGAAATGTGAAAATAAATGTTGATGTCATTGAGAGCTTTTGGCGGTAGATTATTTTTAAAGAACATTGAATCATACTGTTATAATATCATTAATTGATTAATTTGGCGTCATGATAGAAGATTTAAGATATCAGAAACATAAGCTTTTCTATTATACAAGTGATGTATTTTTCGCTGATTGTTATAAAGAGTACTAATAACAAGGTAATTTATTAAAATCATTATTCTGCTCATTTTTCAATGGCTAACAAAGATGTTGCCAAGAACTTAAGACAAAAAATAAGAATTTAAAAGTAAGTTAAAATATAAATCTAACACCTTGACCATGACAGCATTCATATTTAAAAGGTAAACTACATTATCTTAGCTTCTTGAATTAATTTCCAAAATCAATGTTAAGATGTTTGCTCCACCTGTCCAACAAATCAAATATACTTGTAGTACACCTCTGGGCAGTGACTCACAAATATAGAAAAAGAAGATAAGAAAATAAAAACTTAATACATCATCAGTACTAGCTTAGGAAACTGGTAAATGACAATGTATTGAACAAAGCTGAGTATGTGTGTTGTATATATTGAATTTACTAATATAAATAGTAGTATAACTGTACTATTACATGCATCATTTAATAGATTGCTGAGGCACATAAAATCTACCAGAACTTTGCCAACAAAGTGTACTGCAGTTTGGCAGAATGAAATATGATGTGATTATTTTATGTATTTTTACCAGAATAAATAAATTTAAAAACCATATATTGTTTCATATTTTTCCAAGGTTCTGGTGACAAATTACTTTGTAAGACTTAAATCGTTCTTAGCCCTAGGAAGCCAGAGCCAGTCTCCAGACCTTATAATTTAATAAACATTGTATGTTTATATAAGGAAATTAATACAAGTCTAAATCATTTATTTAAACAAAACCTCTATGAAATGTCAAACCTGTATGTTTTAGCATAAAACGTGTTTTAGTCACGTGCCTGCATCTGCCTATAGTCCGTGCGTTATAGCATGGTGCGGGTGACACTTGCCTGTTTGACGTTGACGTCTGTCAGAGCCACATGATTAGTGATGGGCATTAGAAAAATCTTTTTTATTGTTGTCGATTTTCGTATATTATATAACAATCAGAACGAGGTTTATGATTCTTTTTTACTCTTCTTTTTTATTTTGTTTACTCGTAGCAGACAGTACGAGTGCTAGTGCCTTGTATGCGACACATATTTTGTTCTAATTCATTTTTGTTAAGTTGTTTTTGGTTTTAGTTTGTTGAGTTTTTTCCTTAGGAACTTTATAACCAATCCTACAATGTTGCGTTATTTCATCAATATAATTAATCATTTTTTTTAAATAAAAATTGAACTACGCACGATATTCGTTTTTTATTCCAAAATAACATCGACAACCTGTCCATCGTAGCAGTAAATCCCATCACTAAATACATCTATGATGTTACGTTATACGCATAACACTTTACTTTATTTTTCATTTCATTCGATTTTATTTGAAGCCTAGAATATTCTGGTTGGCTTTAATTTAATCTACTACTGTTATAAACGATTTTGCATAATACGAATGTGATACAGCTACAATAATAAGTCATAATTTTTACATCGCAGCAACTTTCAAGAGTGACACGAAACGTTACAGAAACTGTCACCCGCACCATGCTATAACGCACGGACTATAGTATAGTTGCATGGAAATGTAACAAGACCACTATCAACACCAATTATGTAAATATAATTAACATATTAAAATCTTTATCATAGCAAACAAGAATATATTACGACTTAGACAAGAAAATAATTAATGGAATTGTTAGAACAAATGTTGTGTATTTTGTAATCAAGGTTATAATTTATTTTACTTTTATCATTTGTATGTATGGAGTTGCTTATTAGTCATTAACAACATTTGGCCCTTTGGCAACAGTTGGCAACATTAAAGTTATGATGAGGCAAGTTTCAATCATATAGGTCTTTAATGGTGTAGAAAACAACCAAACCAAGGGAAGAAGCTATTGCTCCGCAGTAGTGAATCATGGCTGATAATAATAATAACCCAATCCCTGTTTGTGGCTAACTATTATAAATTTAAAGATAATAACTCGTCTATATAACTATTATAATAAACAGACGAGTCCTTAGGAACCACTTTATTTATGTATGTAAACATGATAATATTGAGTTGTAGCCATTATTTACTCTAATTTAAAATTGAGGTAATATGTATTTCGTAATAGAAAATAACTGATTGGCGAACAAATATCTGTCTTACATTACTGATTCTACTGTATTTATATGTATAGATATGCAATGATTTAATAAGAGAACTTATTACGAATGGTAATGAATTCTAACCTAGAAATCTGATAACAAAACAATTGCTTTATCTTTGAGGTAAAGACTCGTGTATGAATTAAACGGATTGTGTACCTATAACAAGACATTTCAAATACGTTTTAAACATTATTCTTTAATAATGTTTACTGTAATTCCTAATACAACCGGTACAAACTCGACTACGATAAGGGAAAATGACTTACCTTCCGCCTCGCCTTTTCGTTCCTGTTTCGTCATTTTTAACACGTGTGCACTAATATTGCATATAGAATAACTATCTTAAATAATTAGTACTACTTTAAAACTAGAATTCTAACAATAAATAACTTAATTCTGTTGTTATCATCAGTTGTTTTGGTTTATGAAATTGACGTTTGTATGACATATTTTGTCTAAATGTTGGTATGATGATAGATGTCGCGTAAACGCCTTGTTTTGCGGTTAGTTTAACTCTATGAATTTAAAGTAAATACAAGTTTTTCAGTTTATATACTATAGAATATTAAAATAATTTAAAACATATATGTAATTTATACAATATAACACTGTATAGCGGACAATATCTCAAAATGTTCCTCAAAATATAGTAAATTAACGTTTTGTTATTACAACTGAGTTTTATTGCCCAAAATTGTAACTTTACTTACCTGTTAAATTGTGTCAAACAGGTGGACATAGGAATTGCTTCATATTGTTGTCATTCGATTTTGATTGGAGAATAATGCGCGATAACCATTTATGACTGTACGTTTTGTTTGAAATTCTCAGTGTTTTTAGCGGGTAATTTTAACTTTGTAAATACACTATTGACTTTAAATAGTGAGATCTCAAGTAACCAAGACTTTCTTTCTATTTCCAGATGGTGCCGAGAATGTGTGAATATTGATAGGTACACACAGCCGATAAGAAAATATTTTTCTACCGATTTACAATAATAAACCACGATGTCGAACTCAGTGATAGAAAACGGTATTCCAGACGACCGGTAAGCTATTAGAATTTATTTACATTTGAAACTAGGCTATATACTATTCTTATTATTTTGCCCCCTATTATTGGCAAAGGTAACAAGGTGAACTGCCACCATGAAAATATTTTTGTACCATTGTATGATAAAAAATTGTTTTATTTTCAGTTCAACAACATACTACTTCCCAAAGACTGGATCAAGTGCCACATTATGGCAGAGGATGAGCCTGTTTGTCTCCATATACTGGAAGGCACTAATTGTAGTGCTTACACCACTTCTACTTCTTCCCATACCTATTCTGAATTCTGAACCTGTAAGTAAAACTCTTTCTATTCTTCCAATTTTATTAACCTGTAAATTTTGTCAAGCCTATTAAGTATAACATACAGAATAGTAATGATTTTAAAATTAATTCCCAGGTCTTTAGCCTCTGCAAAAAAAAAAAATTTTTTTTTAAGTTCAGGGTAGATACCTTAAATTGGCAACCATTTTTTTCCAAATTGATGCTAGTATATTTGACCATCTTGACCGAATTATATTAATTATTTAAACCTTTGTATCACTCACAATTTTCTTTTTAATTCCAGGCCTACAGATGCATGTACGTAGTCTTAATAATGGCCATCTACTGGGTATTAGAACTCCTTCCTCTGCCCGTTACATCAATGCTACCAATCGTACTCTTCCCAACAATGGGCATCCTGGACTCCGACAAGACATGCGCAGCCTACATGAAGGAGACTAACATGATGTTCATGGGAGGTCTCATGATAGCTGCCGGTGTACAGCATTCAAAGCTACCGAAGAGAGTTGCGTTGTGGACTGTGCAGGTTGTTGGCTGTTCACATAGACGGTGAGTTAATGAGGGAGTTAATATTACTGTAGTTTTATCTTGTTGTAACTGTAAGGTCCTTTAAAAAGCCATAATTTAGAGAGGTAACAAGACCTCTTTCTGTGGTCTTAAAATATTTTTATAGTAAACTATTCTCATTCTTGAACATACTAATCTCAAAGTACAGCTTTTTGTAATGGGAAATCATCAAATGACCCCGCCCGCTGTGGGTGCAGAGGGAAGGAGTGTCACACTTTCACTGACTAAAACCCACTATGTTCCTCCTGGAGCCCTTTGGGTACCGGGGTCGCGGTAACTCTCACGAACATCCCGCAGCCCCGGCAGACCTTATCAAGCTTATGTTAAAATTGTCTATGCAAGGTTACTTGTAAATTTTTATCATTACTTATACCATATGTATTTTTATTTCCAGACTTAACTTCGGTCTGACCTTTGTAACCATGTTCATATCTATGTGGGTGTCGAATGCCGCCGCTACCACTATGATGGTACCAATCGTTGAGGCCATTCTCGAGGTGTTAGAGCAGGTAAAACAGAATATACTTATTAAACTAAATAATTGAATTATACAAAGTATTTTTTAAATTATTCTGTACTTATTTGCTATTTGTGTTAACTGCTCGCGCCGAAATAATGAAGTAATATCATTGAAAAAAGTTAAAAAACAAATGTGGCTGGTTCAGTCAAGTTTTTGGCCTTTATGAAAGATTTACAATTTACGGTTTAAGACATTTATTTTCTCAAAAGATTTGCACAAACACTTACAGAGAAAATACAATAATATTAGAATTAACAAATACAAGATGTCGATTTCGTTTCTTAATTACAGAAATGAAGATCTGACTATGGATCCAATAAATATACCTTAAACATCTTATTTCTTAATTAACCCTTTTTGAGTGTTTTATAATAAGTTGCTAATATGTAACTTTATGTTACAGCAAGGTCTAGGCGACGTCTTTATAAACAAGAAGAAGATTCCTCCAGCGGAAAACGGAAAGGATACCAAAGTGACCAAGACTGGTGAAGAAGAGTAAGTATACTGTTTGTCTTATCTATAATATCAACCTTACTGCATTGAAATAAAGTAGGTAATTGTCTGACACAGAATTTCGAGGCTAATAATTTTACACGTCAATTATCTCGATTTTGTTCATCAAAAAAGTGAATATTGCTATGCACCAGCTTGTACCAAAATGTGTGCACAACTACAGATATTGTATTGAAGACAGTTTTGACGGGTAGTTTTATTCGGGACTGTGTATCTGGTATTTTAGATTTTAGACGACAAACGGGACTTATTCGCGATATAATTCGATATTTCTTTTTTCTCGGGTGGACTGATGAATACGACTGGACCACGGTCAGTGCAACTCGACCGAAACGTCGGGAGAAAAGACAAATCGAATTATATCGCGAATAAGTCCCATTTGTCTTCTAAAATATGTGTACAAGTCGCGAAAGTTCATGTATCTGGTTTCATCCACGTATACAGTCCTCTTTTACCATTTTACTGAACCTTAAGTTTAGTTTAGTCTAGCTATACAGACTAATTGTACCCTCTCCCGTAGGTCCCCGCTCCCCAGTGACATCACGATATGTTACTACCTGAGCATTGCGTACGCGTCCACTCTCGGCGGCTGCGGGACCCTCGTCGGTACTGCCACCAACTCCGCCTTCAAAGGGATATTCGATTCGTGAGTATTCATGAAATCCTTTATTTTAAACGACTAACGGGTCTGGAGTGACACAGTCTATCTGTGACCACGGTCGGTGCAACTCGGCCGAAACGTCGGGAGAAAAGAAAATATTGAATTACATCGTGTACAAGTCGCGAAAGTTTAAAAACATGAAATTCTTTATGTGACAATCGAAGTAAATTTTATTAGATAATGCCATTCAAAAATATTGGATTTGAGTTTGAGTTATATGAGCAAATGAAGGTGGCATTAAATAGAAAGGTGTAAGCTTTTTGTCCTTTTTTTTCATTAAAGATATTGAATTGACACCTCATTAAGGTGTTAAACAGACCTGACAAACCTCGTGGACAATAATTAGAGAGCCATATGCTGAGCAGTGGATAAATATAAGCTGAAGAAGAAGAAGAAACAGACCTTATGAACAACTTTTTAACGAATACAAGTTAATTGTATTCCAATAAAAAACCGTCATCAGCTGTGCAAATGTTGCACAGGAGGAGCAAATTTCGCAATAGCTATATCACGTAGTACCTACTTACCATGTCTAGTCGTAAGTTTTATTTAAACTGTCTTTGTTTACATTCCAGCGAGTTCCCAGAATACAGCAGTTCCGTGAACTTCTTCTGGTTCATGGCGTACAGCACTCCGCCGATGCTCATCATGCAGCTGCTCGTGTGGGTCGCGCTGCAGGTCACCTTCATGGGCATGTTCAGGTATAACCCGATATCTTATCTTCTTTTAGGGTAGATTTCATCAAAATAGTAGTATGATTGCTAGTCGGTTAGACTGTTTTTGCATATTGATAGTTTTAAGCGTTACTAATATTAGTCTATAAGAACATTGTTACTAATAAAATGGACACTGTGGTCTGAAATAATGTGAAGATTAAAGCTAATTAAATTAGCCGTGTCATCGTAATAGGCTCGGTTGCGATTAAGCGGCTAAACCGTCAAACCGCCCTTGATAGAAATAGGTTTATAGTTAACAACGATACCAGGATAGTTTTCACCGCTAAAACCTAGTAAAACGCTAACAAAATAAAATGCACCATCACAGCCATTCTGAATACATTTAAATATTTATTGTCAACACTTGTACTATTTCAGGCCCAACAGCGAAGCCGCCAGGAAAGTGAACAAGGCTTCATCAGGATCCATCACCACCATGAAGGTCATTAAGGAGCAGTACAGGAACCTCGGACCCATCACTTTCCATGAAAGGGTGAGTTACCCTCACATATTCACAATAGTTCTTACCTAGACGAAAACAGCTGATTGTTCTATATCTAAAACGGATTATGATCAATCGCGCAACTAGAGTCAGTAACGTTTTGAAAGTGCCTGAGAAGGCCTACTCGAAATAAAAACCTTTTGATTTTGATTTTGAATTAATAATGTATGAAACTTGGTCCAAATATCCCATCTGATGAGAGCCTTAAAGACTATTTTTCTGAAATAAAAAATTGAATGAAGTCGGTGTCAAAACCTATACAAAACCTTATACATTTCTTCATTTTTCGTTATTCAACATGTTTAAACAAACTGCTGTCATGTTTGACATATCGATTTTGTAACGTTACCCGCGACAGGTTAGGACCACCTAAACTGCCAGGGGTGCAGTATATGCGAAAGCGAACCCCGTACCCCCGGCCGTAGGCAGATGAGGACGCTCCAATGGCTTTAGCCGGTAAAAGTCCAGCACACCCTCTCGTCAACCCCCTGACGAGGGTAATTCCATGAGGATTTCCACTGGGATACAAAAAAAGGACCGCCTAAACTATTTAAATGTTATTTTAATGATGCTGACGTTGACATGTCATTGTTTCAGGCTTCCGGTCTCCTGTTCATCCTGGCTGTGTTCCTCTACATATTCCGTCGTCCTGGATTCATGCCTGGCTGGGCTGATGTCCTTACCACCATGTAAGTAGCACCATGGACTATCCTGACACATTTAACGTAAAAATACTTTATGAAGCTTTACGAAGTATTTTCAGAAGCAATAAAGGAAGAAATATTTATTTGTGAAGCATACGTTTACAGTGGTTGGTCATGTTTTAAGTAAGAGTGCGTTATGATCAGCCTATTTTAGGCATACAAGAATTATATATTACAATATTTGTATTCAAATCAAACATTCTTAAATAATAAAAAAAAGTAACGCTGAATACATATTCACTTTAGTTTTACACTTCAAACTATATGCGACGATCAGTCGCCAACTTAAAGTAACATTGACACATTCACATTGCTCACAGTGAGCTTATTGAAAGGCAGCGACCGACTCTAAGCTTGGTTTAAACACTGGCTGAATCCGCCACTAAATACTGTTACGCTGTTACGCTTTAAATACTAAAGCGTAACACAAACCTACAAACAGTGGCGTAGCTACGTTGGGTGGCACCCGGTGTGGAAGTTGGTGGTGCCACCCCATCGAAAGTAGAAAGCAATAAATTTTATATGATAAAGATCATTTATTTTTTATAACATTGAAGCAGTAACAAAACAATAATAACTGAGATAGAAAAGGAATTGTTATAAATAAAAAACTTCTTTCTACCTTTGACAGGAGGAATCGCCGAAAAAGAAATTATTGTGTTAGCGATTTCTTTTGTTTCTACATTGTTCTTAAAGTTGAGAGACCGGTTGGGTGTCACCCCAAAAAAGGTGACACCCGGTCCAGCCCGCCCCCGCCGCCTCCCTTTTCTACGCCACTGCCTACAAAATATACCCATAAATTAAAACTGGTGTCCCATTACAGGAAGGTGAAGGACGGTGTGACATCGATGTTCATCGTGATACTCATGTTTATTCTGCCGATGTGCTGCGACTTCCTCAAGTTCTTCTCCAGCCAATCCTCATGTAAGTTATATTTACATTTAAATTAACATTGTAATTAAATTAATATAAAAAATGTAGGTCCTGCTGCCTGATCTCTCCCCGGTCGTGTTAGATTGCCGTGCCATCGGGCTATGAGAGTAAAGGAATAGAGAGTGCACCTGTGTTTGCGCACACGCTTGTGCACTATAATAAGTCCTGCGTAGCTAGCTGCTATCATAGTAACACTAGCCGCCGAGTCCGAAATAGGTCAGGAGACATTATACTACAATATCGATTTCATGTGAACTCATGAACTTTTCTTCCTGGCCCCCACCTCACCGCGCATTTCTAACGCGGTACAGCGGTTTTTGGTTAAACTATATCTATAGACCACCTTCACCTAGTGTAAGTCGACTATAGCCTTTTTCTTTACTATCAGCTGTCCTTTTAAGCTATTTCCATGCCGACCAGTAGCTGTAAAAGCGTTACAGGTACATTGTCTTTTAATTCACGGGATAACTTCAAGGGAATAAAACCGGTCCTTTTTAAAGGCTTACATGGGGACACAGGTCCAACATGCAGAGGCCTTGTTGAAAACGTTAATCTAAAATGTTATGGGGCAACTTTATTATTAGTATGCATTAATAATAATCCTGTATGTACAGATGAAGAGCTGGCAGCTTCCAAACCATCTCCCAGCATCGTGACCTGGAACATCTTGAAGGAGAAGATCCCCTGGGGACTGCTGTTCTTGCTTGGTAAGTGCCTGAAATAATCAGTTTTCTTTTTATGTTGCCTGTCTGAAATCCCACTGCTGGGCAGAGACCTCCTCCATTTTCTTTCAAACCTCTCTATCTTAAATAATCATACTAAATTTAAAAAAGCCCCAATGGAATTAAATACTTTACCGCTCATTCAGCTAGCCTGGTGATCATTGAACAATTCTTCTATAATCATAAGAGGGATTTGCGCTGGTGTGGACTACTGAACAATACCAGCGTCAGGTATTCTACCTGACAATGTCAGGCTGACATAATAATATGCTGAGCTGGCTGGACTCCCATTTGGTGTAAACTTAAGACACACTGAACCTCGTCATTACTTTTATTTTTTTCCTCTTCTTTGTGTTGTTTCTACCGTTGTACCGTCTCGTTTGTAATTTTATAATATACTAGCTGACTCGTCAGACTTCGTACTGCCCCCACGATAAATAAAAAACCTAAATTTTTGTATAGGAAAAAAAAAGATTTCAAGTATTCGATTTTTTCTCACCTTTTAAACCTTCCCTAGACCTCCACGAACAATTCAAGACCAAGATGAGATAAATCCGTTCAGCCGTTCTCGAGTTTTAGCGAGACTAACACGAACAGCAATTGATTTTTATATATAAGATTTTTTTTTTGTTTGTCTTTAACATAGTGGCTATTTGTATTTTGTACCTACTTGTTTAATTTTATTTTCTTGTAGTCAGTTCCTTTGTGTGTTGTGTGGTTTGTACTGAATAAATGTTTTATCTATCTATCTATCTCATAATAGTAGGACCGATCGATACAAGACTTACGTTGACAACAACTAATGTATCCTCTTATATCTCCAGGCGGCGGTTTCGCTCTAGCCGAGGGCAGTAAAGCCACCGGGCTATCCGCCATGATCGGCTCGTCACTAGAAGGCCTGCAGGGGCTCAACCACGCGCTAGTGTTGCTAGTCGTCGTACTCGTCACACAGTTCATCACGGAGTTCACCTCCAATGTTGCCATCGCTAACCTGATATTACCTGTGCTGGCTAATATGGTAAGTTTGATGTACTGTTGTAAGTGCGAAATTTTTAATGAAATTATAAATAGAAAATAATGTAATTTTATGTGTTTTTAAATGAAAGGATGATATATATAAACAGAAAACCAACACATATTTAAGTGAAAGAAGGTTATTTTTGCACATCACAAGGCTTATGAAAAAAAATACAATAATATTTGTATTTTTCATGGGTAGAACTTTATTTTCTCTTTTAAAATAGTAATTTTAGCGTTTTAGTTTACTAATTGAAGTTCAATCAGTCCTGGACTCTTACCAGCACCTCTCACTCCTGAGAGACGTTACTCTACATCATGCAGTAAACAGTTTACTCTGTATGCTTGCATAATCAGAACAGTCATACCCCTGGTTTCTCAAACGTTGACCAATACAATTTTTTTTAATCGTCAGTCTAATCTCAAGTTAAGCTCTGTGATTTGTTGTAAGTATTTTGGTCAATTGTCTTTCATTTATCCCTTTTGTGGCCCAATGTCTATTGGTCAATTGTCTTTTATTTATCCCTTTTGTGGCCCAATGTCTATTGTCGAAAAGTGCTACATTTGAATTAACGAATTTTGATTTTGGATGTGTTTCCTCCCCAGGCGCGTGTCCTGCACATGGACCCGCGCTACCTGATGGTGCCGGCCACGCTGGCGTGCAGCATGGCCTTCCACATGCCGGTGGGCACGCCGCCCAACGCCATCGTCGCCGGCGTCGCGCACATACCCACCGCCAAAATGGTCAGTACTCTATATTCTTCTAATTTAGGCTTAAATTCTGACACCAGGTTGTTCATTAATCATATTATGAGACAAAGAATTTTGACTCCTAAATGAAAATTTGAGATATAAAAACAATTGTATTTATTTAGCATAGCAGTACATAGGTCTCATAGACAACTACATCACTGCAATTTCGATCCACGCACGATACAAAAAACGTATGATTTAGGAACATTCTTGTTTTGTGTGACACAGAAATTTAATACACCTGTACGTGATTCCCATAAACTCATTATACGAACGAAAATTATAATACATTTCAAATCCCTATTTATTTATTTTTAATTTGGATAAAAAAAAATAGTCTAGAAAATCGAAATATACTTTACTTACTACTTACATACTTTCATAAGCAAAAAATCTTAAAACACAAATCTAATTGCAATTTTCTATTTCCAGGCGGTCGGAGGCATAGGCCCGAAAATCATCACCACCCTCATCGTATGGGGCGCCTACCCAACATGGGGCTCCGTGATCTTCCCCTTCCAGGCCCCAACAGTGGCCTCGGCGCACAACGCCACAGGCCTAGCCGAAACCATCAAACTAACATGCAATTCTACTGTTAGCGCTCTGACAAGTGCGTCAAACATCAGCTGTACTCTACCACCTGCCCTAAGGATGAACAGCACAGGTAACTTTGCCTGCAACTATCTCCCCTTTCAAAGCTAAAACCAATTAATTTGAACGCTAGTTAATTCTTGTGTGATAAGGGATTTTAAAAGGATTTTTACGGCTATGAAAAGCTGCATTTTGAACGCTGGCTGTTATAAGACAGATAGATAATAGGATGTACGTTTCGTGCCATTTTATATGGATAAGTCGTCCTAAATTTATTAACAATGCAATCTCAGAAAATATATTTTTTCAATATTTTGTATGTACATCGAAGGCCCAGTTTTGCCGTAACGCTGGCTTTTATTGTCTGTATTTATTATTCAATGTTGCCAACGTAATATTAAAATAATATAAACCATAGATTATATTATTGAAGTCGCTTTGATCCTTTTGATACATATTTATTGAAGTACTTAAAATTCACTTTGATAAAGACTATTTGTAGTAAATTATTAATATATATTCTGGAATGGATGTCAAGCATATTTTCAAGTATTAATAAGGCTTTTTGTACGCGAAGCAGCGCAAGCCAATAACCATCAACTCTATCATTTTGTATGGTGTGATGGTAGTTCCTTGCACTTTTCGTCATCTCGTGTACAAAGGGTTTAAGTTTTAACCAAAAAGATGTGGTTATGTCAAGGGTTCAGCAATATACTTATGGTAAAAGGTGCTAATATAATAGTCTATGTACAGCGACTTCGCCAAACGTAATAAAAATAATATATTTTCGTATTTTCTACAGTATCAAAGCATTTTGTGTTAAATAATATTAAAACAGCATTTATGTATTTATGTGGAGTATAATGGTCGTCCCACCGACTAACTACATTGCCAAAATATATACATGTAGATATATATTTGAAGTACAGTTGGACATCTTTGAAAATATATCTTATAGTGATCTCGTTGAGCCAAATTGTATTTTAAAACAACCAGCATAAGGTTAAAAATACTATGATTGATTTTTATTATAAAAATGTTCTCATGGCATATCTATTTTCAAGTTAAACAGATTAATCGCTTCAGGGCGATATTTTAGTTTTCAAAATAGTTTTTGAGAAAATTACGTGACTTAACATACAAAAAGGTTTTTTTTTCTTTTCAGTCACGGCAAAAGAAATGTAAATCCCCTACATTCGAGCAATTTCTAACATTCTTAGCCCGAAAAATGAGTAGAATGATATTTTTTGTGGGAGCAAAGACGCCCAACTGTAATTAACTTGGCCAATACGTAGTGCCTGCATAACCAGCCTACTGGGACAATAATAATGCTAAATAGAACGTAATTTATACATTATTTAACGGAATAAAGCGGGTGAGGATTTGTATAAAAAATGTGCTTTAACACTTGTATTCATCTCTCTAATAATATGGGTACTATGTCTTAAGCTCAAAAACAAACAAAATTAAAAAAAAATTGGAGAATGCAAGGAAAAATCAACGATTTTATGTACTTACAGTCTAAAACCATTTAATGAATCTCAATATATTATGTATCTATGTATATTAATATGTAATACTAATTTATAGATGGCGCCACAAAATAATTAATGTGAAATACTGACAGCTCAATTATAAGCTGTCTTTGAGTATCATGCATCTGTCTCCTACTAAGGCGTAGAGACAGAGACAAAAAACATCTAAAAAGAGGTTTTATACCAGTACTCCATTCAAAGAGACAAAGATTACAAGTGTAGAAGCACCCCAAAATATATTTTATATAGAAAAAAGTATGTAAAGGTGTATTTTAAAATATATTAATAATCCTATATGGGATGTTCCTAGATTTAATATATTGTGATGTGTGTAAGAATAGGAGACTTAATGATGACTAATTTGCGGGATTTATAACAGTCGCAATAATATGAAACTATTTTTCTACTGGAAAAACTGGATTGATAAATGAATGCAGTTTGTAGAATAATTCTATACTGTTATAAAGGTTCTTATTCTAATGTGCACTAAATTAATTTAGCTATTGGTTTTTATTTCACTTGTACGTAATCAGAAAGATATAGATGACAATTTGTACTACTATTTTATTTTGATATTCAGCAAGGTAAGCAGTAGAAACAATGTTTTTGATGAGAATTGGATTGATAATTCACTGTTAGTTGCGGCATATCATCGTCCTTTTCTATCGCTACATAGTCGTAAAAGATAACAATACTTAAATATGTATTTACTTTGCGTACAATGGAATCAGCGTTAATATCCCTCAAATGTACCTATATGTTGACTCTGGGAGGTTTATATAAAAATATTTATTTTTTTCAAAGCAACCTTCTTAATATTCCACTTATATACTTCCTAAGCAACATAAAGGCGTCATCGTAAGTCGAAAACAAGAACAAATGCTATGAATAATGTGATTCGTGTGTAAAAGTGCAAATTAGTTTTTAGTTATTATTAATATTGTATGGGTATTATTGAATGTTTGCGTACATTGAATATTATACGAAAAAAAATCTAAACAATACTGTTTTACTGATTTCATAACAATTTTGTAATATATGATCAGAATCTTTGGCAGATTTCTCATCACATTATAGAATAAAGATCTCAATACAAGGCCTCTGCATGTTGGAACTGTGTCCCCGTGTATGCCTTTAAAAAGGACCGGGTTTCTTCCCTTGAAGTTATCCCATGAAACAAGAGATATAAAAAATCTGTTAAATAATAGGTCCTTCATGATTGGTCGATGGTCTTTTGTTTAGCCAACGCCATCTGTTAACAAGATTTGGCAACAGATTGCATAGTCTTTCAGAAACTAATATAACTTCTAAAATGTTTGTTTTTTTAACGTTGAAGTTATGAAAGCAAATCTCTTTGTCAAAGAATAATTACAGATTTGATACTGACGTTGTTTGTATCAGTTTTTATATGTATTTAAATTTGATATTCAAGTACTTAAATACTATTGTGATGTACAATTTTATATGCCTATTATATTGAAACAAATTATGGATAATGATGAGTATTTTCAATGTAATTATAATTGCCATTTCTATGGGTCATTATGTAAAGTAATATCTATAATTTTGAATATTTTTTTGTAAAAATAGCTTACCTTTTATATAAAATTCAGAAATAACTGCAATTAATAAATATATATACGTTTTATAATGTATGGCATTTTACCTTAAATCATGAATATTTCATAATGTACGTGTATTGTGGTGTCATAAACCAAAACTATTTAATGTACGCATTGTGCTCATTGTAAATAGCGGAATGAAGGATTGTCTTGTTAGTTGTTAAATAAATATGTTGAAATTGCAATTCTGTTTTTAATAGCCTCATTAATATTACTCTTCTGAGCATTTTCTAATGTTATGCATGCTATGCTGTTTCCGCCTGCTTATTTTAGCAGTGTAGTATGGAAAAAAGAATTATTCGGCAGCGTTATTACCTAACTTACTTGCTCAATCCTTTGCTGCACGACACAAAATTTTATTTTGACGGCGACATCGCAAATATTCATGTTTTTTTTTTTATATAACGCCGTCAAATACTCTTTCCGTCTCTTTGCAAATGTAATTTTAAGTAGAATCCATAAGTTGGATAATACATGAGGTTACTTAACAGATGTATGGAGTCTTATGTCTCGTTCAGGGTCTAAGTTACACTAACACCTTACACCTTGTATTTTTACTTAAGCAAGCAGGGAAAGGCATTATCAAATAAAACACCAGCTGTTGTCAACCTTTCCTAAATATTTGAAACACATTGACGTCTGACCAGTCGGGGTCTAAAGTTATGTCTGTCCAGATGGCAGTAGACCACACGGCGACTGTTAACCACACCACGATTATTGATATTAGGGATGGACCGAGGCCTGCGTACATCTGAAATTTAAAAATATTAAGAATACTTAATAAATATTGAGTAAGGCCTATGATGTGGCAATGGGTACAGGACTTCAAAAGCGTGCAAATAAGGCGGTGCACGGCATGGCCTACAGCGATCTCTAACTCTCTCTCTGATCTCTTTTCTACATCTACAACAATCTTACTTTGAGAGGAGTTCCCCTTGTTTCTTTTAATGGAGTCAGTGGTAAAGAACGTCAATGATAAATATTGATAAGCGATCCTCACTAATGAGGATACGACTAGGAAGAAAATGTTTTTAAACTCACAGCTGATTTATACAGTGCGAGAGATATCATGTAAATTGCGATACATTGTCGGCGATCATATATCACTTTTGACACCAGATCGGCGTGACTCCTCAAATGCAATTGACACAATATTTCTCGCATTGTCTATTTACTTAAGCTTCTTCCACTAACCATCCTCCAAGGCGGTATATGCACGTAGGCACAGACCATGGCGTTGACAGACGCTCCCGTGACCAGATGGAAAGGCAGCGAGCTGGCTAGCGTGGCGGCCATCATCAGGTAGTGAGGGTTTGTACCGCACATCACGCTCTGATATAAAACAGAGACTGTTACATATCTATAAATATTTAATTTAAAGATAACCGTTTAATATCTCGAATTTGCTCTTAGCTAGAGGTACTGCAAGTACATTTTTAGGAAACAAACATCTGGCTTAGGTGGTTTTAGCCAAATACGGATAAATTACTTAAGAAAATGGATACGATATAGCTAGGATAAAAGGGGATTAGGCCTGGGATGCGATTGTTTAGCATATTACAGTATGCACACACACACCTCACACCTACATATAACATAGGTGTAAAAATGTTTCTGGACTAGTTAATTTTTGTTACAGTGTAGCATCGATTTGGCAGTATACTGAAATAGTACTATATTGTAAGAAATTTCTCCACATACCACAACATATTTTAGATAACTAGCCTATCTACCCACATCAGATTATTTTTATCTCAATTTAGGAACTTAGCAACAACTTGTTTATCTACCACTTACTGTCTAGAAAAATATGCCACGCAAGCGAAGCTATTGATTATATTCTTCTCATTTTATTTGTACCTACTGAAATGATGATAAAAATATAATCTGAATGACAGTATTTTGATATTGGTAGAGAATGACTCAGGGATTAAGTCCGCCATTGTGCATTATTTGTGTAAGAAGCATAAATAAATAAAGAAATATTTCTTTTGACAAAACTGAACTGCAACTTACCACTCGTGCAATATTCGGCAAAAGTCCGTACACTATACAGAAATTGGAGGCAAATTCTGTCAAGATCTTGCAGAAAACTACGATAACGAAGACCAGAGCAAATGGTGGCCAGCCTTTGAACATCAACAGGAACGCCTCAAACTCCGCGTGCATGCCGGAATCCTTCAAAGATTCGAAGAGAGTACTGCTGCCGGCTAAAGGAGGAAAAAGGTTGTAGTTAAAGTAAAATTCTGGAAAACTACTGTAATATTTGAATTGGACGGTGCCAAATGTGTGGTGAATGTTAGTGAAGTGTAGACAAAAGCCACTATGGCAGGGATAGCAAACCAATGGCACGTGACACAATATTTTGGGTAGTAAGTTAAGTAACTGATGATTAAACTCATTTTGCACTAAAAAAATGTGTCAAGTAGCTGGTTATAAATTTCCTGCAAGAGCTATTTTTATAAGATGCAGGGGCACGTTTTTTAGCCTCATTTAATATTTATAAAAAGAATGGCCCGTTGTTAATAAAGGTTCACAATCCCTGCACTACGGTATAGTTTTCCGATTTACAAAGGCCAAGTAGACTTGGGCAGAGATGAAAGAATGAAATATGGGATTAAGAAGTCATGTCAATTAGTCAATGATCATAAAATTGATTCGAATAAGAAAGGAAGCTACCGACAGAAACTTAGACTCTTGGTAAAAATACCCCCTTTATAAATAGCTACAGGTTACCTACTAACCTATAATCAATAGTACGCTCCAGTGGATTTCTTGGCGTACCATGTCCCAGTTTAGGCACGACTTGGACTGGGTCGTTGGCAAGGGTTCATTGTTCTCATCTGTATAATAAAACAGTAATATAATAATAATAATGTCCGGACTGATTTTGACCACAGCAGCTAGTGTTACTATGACACCAGTCAGCTACGCGGGACACAGGTGCACTCTTTATTCCTTTACTCACACAGTCCGGTAGGACGGCAATCTGAAACGACCGGAGAGAAATCAAGCACAGGACCTACATGTTTACGTGCCGTCCAAAACACGGAAGCTGTGATATTTATTTCTAAAACGCACACATTTTCGAAAAGTTGTTGCGCACTTTGAGAATCTAACTCGAGACCTTTGACTTAGCAGTGCATTTATGGTCGATAATGAGACATAGTATCTACCAACAGAATACAATGTTCAATGATCTATTAACAAGAGTATCTAAGTTATGCTAAAAACTACTTTAAGCCAAAAAATGGAAACATAAAGCAATGTCGAATTATTACTTTGAACAGGATCCTGACCTGATTTTTTCTTAAAATACTTCATGAAATCCAGGTGTGTAGGCATCAAGAATAATATCACGACACACGTTATGCATGGTGAAGATACACGGAAATGGCTGCGAAGAAACGTTACGTTGTAATAATTACAATAAAAGTGATCTTTCAAGTCCCTCAAGTTTTTAGTTTAAATTTTCAACAGTGTATTGCGGGTTACAGTTACATTTCTCAGTTTGCATCACGATTAATAATGATACCCCGCCGACAAGCGTCCGCATCCAGTGAGACTCAACTACTCATCAGTTATGATCATGATCAATATTTTTAATATTTTCTGAATACATATTATTGATAAATTACACCCAGACAACGAATAACTGTGCTCATCATACAAACGTTTGTCCTGGGTGGGAATCGATCCCACAACCTCCGATATAGAAGTCAGGGCCACTAACCACTAGACCAACAGGCCAGTCACAAGAAAAGTATAATGTGAATAAGGAACTTACTTATGGAAATCCGTGTTGCTGGGTACCGCGTGATCTATATGCGCTGTGCTGAGTGTGGCTTGCAGGAGACAAGCCAGGATGGCTACAGACGCCACCGCCTATGTAAAGTTAAATAAGTTCCTATATTTTCATATATCAAGCTTTAAATCAAGATTTATCGTCTTAGTTCACATCGCTTTCCCTTGGTGTAAGGTTTAAGGTGGCAACGCATTGCCATTCACGTAGCACAGTGCTTGTCGTAAAGTCAGTAAGAGTCCGAAAATACCCGCTTCATTCCCCGAGAGAGTGGGTGTCCATCTGTACCTTACATCTATTCTACTTCACCAGAGCTCAAAATTTCTATAAGGGTTTATTATCGAGAGAGGATAAGGGGGAAATAGGTTTGAAAAATATCTACTCGATTGGATTTGTTACTTTAAATAATTAATCATGACAATTAGATCAATTAATAGAGGGATTTCTTATAGAAGATGTTACTAACAAACTCATGGAACTTAAGTTTCCCCATTTGATGGTACTGTGTTGCCAGTAATGTATTCATATACTGTGATTCCTCTTCTGTCATTGCTACTTCTATGGTACTTCGATTTCTGAAACCGTTTAATTAACGATTAAGTAGAATTAACTTAATTAAGCCCTAATATCCGCAAGAAGGCAGTTTAATTGAATTAAATGTTAAATTTATTTCTCAAGATTTAGATTGGTTCTCCAAATGACAAGAGAAACACCTAATTATAGCGGTTATAATGAGGTTTGATAGATAATTACCAAATTTAAAGTAAGTTTCCATACAAAAGATGTAAATATTTAGCAGAATGTTGTTCGCCTGAAAACCAGCTCAATACAGTTTGGGAAATCTTTAGATGACGACGTCTTATGTATTCTAATATTCAATGGGTAGGTACCTAAACATTCCGAGAAAGTTAAAGTTCATCCATAAATAGAGCAGCGTCTCCATAACGAGGACTCCTGGTAAGTTTAGCAGCATAAAATGAGGGAATTCGATTTTGGGTGCCGCTGGGAATATCCTAAAAGAAATGTAAAATCATAAATACTTTAGTGTCTAAGGTTTGAACCTACAATCTTTAGCGTACGAATTCGATCACAAAACAGTTCGCGGAACCACTGGAACGCGGTTGCAGTCATATCAAAGATTAGTGTTGCCAACTAACTACATGACGTATTTTGGAATTTCAGTAGAAATTGAAGTGGATAAACTCACGTCTCACAATAAATCTTGAATAATTGATTTGTCTGACTGCCCATCATTGTCGCCATTGCACCTAGAAAGAAGTAAGTATTTTATTATCAAGTCCCAATGCCATAATTGTGTGATTTTATACAATTGTACATAGTTACCTATAGACGATGAATATGCAATTCCAAGATAATAAAATACAGTGAAGTCGGAGGGTCTTGGCACACTGAAATATTAGCCAAACTTGTTTATTTACTTTTTAGAAATAGATTATAAATAAAGTTTATCTCAATTCATTGCCAACGGCGTAAAATAAAGTAAAGTAGGGTAAAATATTTTTAAATTACGCGCCAACTCCTATCAGTGTTGCCATGACAGGAAAAAAATCGTACCTTTGTTCATGTCTTGTTGATATCTGCTTAGCCTTGCCGATAGTTTGGTACATCTCTAATATTCCCAGCTAAAATCAATAAAACTGTAATAATTTAACAAGACAAATCATTAACAAAATAAGAATAATACTTCATACTATTTAATTATTGTCTCTCACCTTCTCAAGTTCAAGAAGTATGGCTTTGACAATTGGCATCATCAGTCCACAGGCCAGAGTATTCGATATCCACATCGATATAAACGTACTTGTGAAAAATAAGAGGAAGCTTAATCTGAAATCAGTTTTCCAAAATGATTTTTTGTGACATTTTAATTATTTATAATTAAAGTTATAATTTTACCTAAAATGTGAGCACCCAAATACGAGTAAAACTTTTAAAGCAAGCCTCTTGTGCACGTTGCAATTTTCTATAGCTATTACAATCATCAAGACACCAAAACAATCCAGAAGGTCATTTCGAATATACATCTGAAACATGCAAATGTGATCTTAACGTTAAGAAAACGCTACTAACGGCTCTCGTATAAACAGACCACTTTAACAATTAACCCAGAGGAAAGCATTCACGGCCTACTTTTGCTAATCTAACTATTTCTAGTAGTATGTTTATAGTCAGCCTACCTAATTTACTTACCTCACTAATGAAACTCTTGCCGAAACCGTCCATAATACAAGAAAGCCCGATTGGTATGATTGCTAAGACACTGGGATGTAGCACATCTAAGGTCCAAAACACAATCATCATTAAGAACACGTAGAAACTTTTGTAAGCCTAGAACATTCATACAATTTAAATATAATTTTTTGTTAGTACAATATTAGGGATAAAAGTTATTATGACTTAAAAAAATATTAAATACTTACTCTGTCATTACTAATGAAAGCTACAGGTAATAAGATAATAGGAGTAATTAAAACAACGAGGGTTCTCCAGTAAGTCCTGCGGAAAAGCTTAAATCGATCTCTTCGTGTTATTATAACCAGATTGGACTCCCTGTAACAAAAATATTCGCATGAATTATTAATTAAAAAAATATTCGTCGAACCTATCAATAAAATAAATGGCGAAAATTTTAATCAACTTACGAAGGCTCAGATTCAGTTGTTTTTTCCATTACGAAATAATTATTAACGAAAAAGCGTCTTTGTTTTACGCACACGTATGGTTAATGATCTCAAGCATGCTTATGATATATCTAGATGGTCGAGAAATTAAATAGTTAAACCGTAAAGGTTTAACTAAGGCCCAAAAAATCCTTTCCTTGATTTATTTTAGTAAATCTACCAATGACACAATTTAGTAGAAAATTGTTTTTAATCCTGGTAACTTTGAATAAGATCTATCAATTTTCTTGTTTATTTTTTTTGTCAGTGATCAATTTACCGTGCTGAAGGTTGGGTGTATGTTAAACAGTACAAATTCGTATATATTTTACGATAGAAATATCACATAAAGATGCCTGTGGAATTAGAATACGATTATAATGAGACGACGGCGGCTATGGATAAATTTTCCCAAGCGGATATAAATGAGTTACGTCAATGGACGCTGAAATTGGACAAATCAAAATATGTGCCCAAAGATTTAACAGATAAACAATTGGTGTTATTTTATAATGCTTGTTATGGAGAAATGGACAAAACGAAAGCGTGCATAGAAAAATATTATTCGTGCAGGAAGAATGCTCCAGAGCTCTTCGATAATCGTGTTTTGAAGACCGAAGAATTAAAATTATCTGCCGACGTTCTGTAAGTACAATGTTTCGTAATCAAAACGAATCTTAAAATCGCAATAAAACGGCAATAACAATGTGTTTCACGTCGTTTCTATTACCTTTGATACTTGAGGAGATTTATAAATCGCTGCATATTTTTTTTTGTATTTCGCGTGAATATTTTTAAACATTAATATCGATTTTGAATTCTTATTTTCTGCTCGAAGCAAGATAATTATTTATTATTCATAATACCTATGTATTGATTAGTCTATTCTGCAACAGTATTGATCTGATTTAATTACAAAGTAATATGCATGACTTCATTCATTCTATTGCCAATTTATACCTTGAGAAGATGAGATATTATAATAATTTATTTTAATTACTCTTTGGTTCTTTCTTCTTTTTTAAATTAATTTAAATATAACGCATTTAAGTAAACAAATTTTTGATTTATTACTTTTACAGTATAATTTTGTAATGTAGATCCTTCCTCAATTTTCCTGTTAGATATACCGGTTTTAAATATTAGCATAAAGCTTAATGATATATTAATTGGTCGAACTAGTTTTTATCTAAGTAGGTATTGGTTACAATGGCAAGTATATTAGTTTTTAATTGTAAGGATACTGATCAGTCTTCAATGAATTTATTTATGCACACCCAACTGTCTCACTGGAATGCCGGACCGTGGTTCACCAAATCCTTTGTTTCTTGCGTTTACATTTCGAAACATATTTTTAGAATTTTGAGTAGCTTAGGTGTTTATCAATCCTGTGTTACCAGCTACCTCAATAATAAATTTTGACAAAACTACTCAACCCTTAGGAAGTAAAAACAAATACAATCAACAATCTTGCAAAGGAGTATGCAAAAAATTGTATGGGCGCTGTCCCAAGAACCAACAGACTTGGGACTAGTTTTAATATAATTATGAAGTCCCATAAACAGATAAATATCAATTTTTTTTCCCTAAAGATATGGGGTTATTGAAAAAAAAATAAAAACATTTTACTTAAATGGGGTGTTAATTTTTTTTAAATAACCACATTTTAGTTATTAATTACAACACATAATGGTTCAGCTGAACATTTTAGTCATCAATAGCAAAAATATTCAAGTGTATTATGTAATTTCCGTGTGGTGTCCGGATATAAAGAATAGCACCACCCCATATCCTCCACTGGGTGTCGTAAAAGGCGACTAATGGACCTTAAGACCCAGTGCACTGTACCAAGCACCTTGGGTCTCCCGAATGGTGGCGGGTAAACAACCAACAATCGCATTCCCAAAGAGGGTTAGTGTCAGGCAGGCGGCCGACTATAAAACCATAGCCAAAACTTTAAGCAACATGTCTAAAAAACGTGTTGCGCCGACCCCAAGTAAAAATTGGGATAAGGGCAGGGGAATGATGAATGATATGTAATTATGTATATTTTTAATAAAAAACAACATTTTAGGTTAGTATTTTTAAACATTTCTTTGTTGTTGTTAATTTACTATCAAAGGGCCCAATAAACAAGCAGAGGTCAGCAATAGCTGCAAACAAGCCGATATTGCACAGATAAACAACGTGAACACAGCGGAACGTACAGGACACGACTGAGGTGCGCGCGCGCATGTTAGCATGGCAAGAGGCGAGGGTACAGTGAGATTAGACCGTTATTTTACCTATGCGTCTCACGGCTGTTCTCTATCAATAGCTTTTTTATAGTTAAATAGTGTGCCTAAAATTTTTTGTACTGAAAAAAGTGAACAAGAATTGTTTTTTTGCACGTTAACCCCATGACTTACGATGATGTCGTCATAATAAAAAATGATCATGATACCATGATGTATCAAATGAGATACGTTTGAAATCTGTTGGTGGGTTGGGACGATTTTTTGCGTAGTCATTTTCACAAACTATAATTACTCCAACCTTTGACAGTAAAAACAAATATACCCATGATCTTGCACCTTTATATTAATGATAAACATTCAATTCAATTACTTCTAGTACTTTTTTTATTGTATTGTAATAAAGTCAACCGTGAGTTAATATTTTATTACAAACAGGTGCATTATGGTGATATTAAAACTCTTTAACAGCTGTCATAAACTCATTTATTGTAATATATTAGTGCTTCACACATAACTTGTCTTACAATTAATTCTAGAAATTGTTGAATAGGAATTGTTTATGAGCTAGTAGCCATAGATAATATAATTAACTTTTATATTAATTGCAATAAAGCTATTTACACATTATAAAACAATATTTCTGTTTGAGTCAGCTGTGAAGTACATTATACATTCCTTTGGCTATTTGAACAATAAGTTTTGCGACATAAAAATCCGCGGCCTTTAATATTCCATATAGAAGTCTGAATATGCTTAAGCATGTAAAATTTACTCCATAATACCTAATTACAAGATAACATATTAATAACTTTATAATTATTTAGGCATTCGCGACAGCTTATGATAATCTCAGTGATAATATTAAAATATTAATCCTGATTGTGATGCTCGCAGTATCAGTAAAGATTGGTCGCCATGGTAACTACATTGATGAGACAACTCGTTTTGGATGGATTGGGCTGTATAGTATATCATGTTAGCAAAAAAAGATGTCAAAATCCTTGTCTATGATCAAGCCTTGAACGGGCGTCATGGCGGGAAGGGCAATAACGAAAATTTACGAGTTTTTATTTATCGCCGGCAACTAGAACATTAATATAACTTTTATGGTATGTAACCTTTACTCATTCATTCTACCGAAAACGTTAATTTGAATATAAATTATACCTATAACTAAAAATAGAAAAACCATAGTGTAGAGAATTTAATATTCTTTCTTTACTCTGTCGTAATATGGTAAAAATAGGTATTTTTGTCAGTATTGAACCGACAAATTCACGCGTTGTCAGCTCTGATTTACCTCGATTTAAAATCAGTAACTTAACATAAGAACTTTTAAAGTCAAATCAAAAAGGTTTGGTTACGGTCAAACTGGTATAAGATAGAGAATTAATGCATTATTCAGGAGAACATTTTGTATTTTCTTCGTATTTTCGGCCTTTATGGGTTTTTGGTGCTGGCTTACATTTCTTTTTATTTTTTTGTTAAGAAAGGTAACGAAAGAGATGTACTTAGTTTTCTTTGCTAAAAAAAATACGATGTCTCCTAAATTTTAAATATGTATTCACAAAAAAATCAGTGGAAATAAAACCATTTTCATTTTAAGGTTGGTAGTAGTAACAAAAATATTTAAGTCATTTATCATTTTTTGGTTATTTTCAAAACGTGTTTTTCTTCAGTGAGATTTTAGACAATTATACAACTGTTTTGCGCATAACTTGTTTCTAAGTTTAAGTTAATTTAGAAAAAAATACAAATCAGAGATTGTCAATTTTGATGACAACCAATAATATTTAATTGATATGATTATTATTATTGGCAATTATGTTTCTGATACTAAAAACATGGTATACTAATTTTAAAAGGTTGGTTGGATTTCCTATCATATGGAGATGTTAGGAAATTACGTAATAAATTAAGAAAAATGCTGCTTTTTAACACCCCCACTATAAAATTAACGTTGGGTCATAAAAATTGCTAGCATCGGCGTCATAAAAATCTATACCAAAGAGGTAGAGGCGTATGTAAAACGCGAGCTATTTTATGTTCAACTAAACTGAGTATAAAGTAAAAAGCTTGGTGTAATTAACGCATAGCTTTTATGATAGCTCTGAAACGGCAATCCTTTTTTATTTTTCTTCTTTTCGACGTAATTCGGTTTACACATCAAGGGACTGCCCCTTATCTATCAATAAATCAATAACAATTTATTGTTCTAACTAAGTATGTAACTAAGAACTTTTGAAAAACAACTTATAATAATATTCCGCCGTCAATTTATCTGTCTTATTCTTCAATCCATGTAAACATAGAACGCCTAAATATTAAACCTACATAGTCTACGTACCTATTTGTATCTCTGAAAACAGTCATATCCAAACACAAAAAAAATAACATTACCATTTTTTCACGTGTTTCTACAACGAACTTATGTACTCTATGGATATTTTATTATTCATTATATGGATGCTATTCAAAGACGTTTTATACACAAGTAGAAGCCTATAGCAAACAATAGGAACAGTTTCCTTCATGATAAATAGCTGTAAAGTATCGTCTTTTGTTACAACTTAGTAGGTTAACATTTTATGCAATTTAGTGTTGTAACAATACATATACGTCAGTATTATTTAGCCTTGTTTACATTGTTCCTTATTGAAGAAACAGTATGTTGTATGTCGATTATGTTCTACAACTGTCTTGGGCCATCCATGTCTGTTCTTCCATAGAGCAGGGGTGGACGGCCCTTGGTAGATGTCCCATCACATTTTACATTAAAGTTCTCAACAAGGTTTCTGCCTGTTGGACCTGTGTCCCTGTGTAAGCATGACGGTGGCATGTTACAGTCGCGAGCGTGTCGCAGTGACGAACAGACGATGTGTTGTTGATGTGATTGAAATGCTGTAGGTCGGCAGCCGTATCGCTGTTATGAAGGTACCGCGTGCCTGTAGGCATTTATTATTTAGAAACGACCGAACTATACTACTGTATGTTTTTATGCTGCGGTATACATTACTTCGTTTATATTTAATCGTTTCCTTATTGTGACAATAGTCAACAGACTTATTCAAACTATCTTAAAATACTTTCCAATTCTTGCTCCTCAAAATTCTAAAACATTCAAAACAAAAACCTTCTTCAAAAACATTTAAATCATACAAGACTCCTTACAAAAATATTCATGAATAAATACATACTTACAAACATATACAGTCACGAACGACAACATGTATACTCTAATAAATAATTAAAATTCTAGTCGAATGATTTACGAAATTTTCTTTGAAATTAAACATTTTGTGTTTAGCTTACAATATCAGGAATATTCCATAACAGCTTCACATATTTCTTATTTGTGTGTGTTTTATGAATGTTTTTGCTCGACTGTATATACTTAAAGAGGTACCGTAGAGTCTGTATAATAAATACTCACCTTTTTTAAAGGTCACCTTACTAGGTATCCCGACGGGCGATCATGTCGAAATATACGAATATAGGATTCAAGTAAAGGAGAATAATAAACTAAGGTCTCTTGGATAGAGTGTCCTATCTCCCTTGGAACATAAATAAATGAATATTCCACGACTCTGACACAACACCATCTAGTCACAAACTAAGCAGAGTTTGTATTAGGAGTACTAGACAACTGATAAACATACTTATGAATTTTTAATACATACATACTATAGATAAATTATACCCAGACAAAGGACAAATGATCGTGCCCATCACACACGCGTTTGTCCTGGGTGGGAATCGAACCCACGACCTCTGGTATAGCAGTCAGGGCCATTAACCACTAGACTAACAGGCCTGTCGTGTGTGTCCTATGTCCTTTTGATAAAGAGTTCTCTAGTTATGGTTGTAATGTTTAGTACAGGTGGAATTGGAATGGATGGATGGCATCGGTGATATGAAAAGGTAGTAACACAATTAATATTTTAGCCCTTTGAGGGCCACCTCCAATAATCTAATATGGTAAGGGTAAATCATACTAAATTGTAAAGGGCAAAGTTCATGACTATACTATTTGTTTCTTTTTCGTTACGCTTCAACTCCTGGACGTATTTGATAAACTTTGATATGGATGTAGTTTCGGCCTGATTTATATGCCCGGATGTCGGTGATTGCTGCAATAATTATCTAGATATTTATAAGTATTAGATATAATTTAATAGTTTTTATGAAAATTGTGTTTGTGTTTGATGGAAATGATGACGATATCGTTCTGTTATCCCGCATCAGGCTCGCAAAAGATTTTTATACTCCTGTCGATCTTGATCAGCAAGTTCGATGTTCGAAAGTTGTATTTACTCTATTTTAACCTAACTTCTTTTGTATTTACTACGTAGGTTTAGGTAAGCTATATAATTAAGCTGCGTATAATCGAATTTCTTCTATCAATATTAATAATTGATTATCTTGAAATACCGCCATTGTCTCACCTTGACATCGCAGCGACAAGATGGATTGGGCCTTTTTTCACCAGATTCGATATTTTATCTGTGCTAAACGTTAAGAAAAAGATTGTCTGCAAGTATTCGATACGGATTGATTGGTTTTACTCGTAGAATAAAAGTGGTATGACTTTGTAAAAGCAACAAAAGACAAAAAGTTTTTAAAATGAACATATTTGTAAGGCAAATTTTGCTATTGCGTGGTAGATAGAACTGCATTTTGTATTTCGCAGATGCAATTTGTATTTACAAAATATTATGACATCTAAATCTGATAACATTTTCATATCTAGCGAGGCCGCGGGGCAGAACCTAGTTTATACCAACATTGGCTGCACTACGCCGTGTATTTCACTTCCACATCTACAATAGTTTTATAAGAGGTTCTTTGCAAATCCGACTGCTTAAACTTTGAATTCACATATAGCCAAAGACACTGAAATATAACATGGATTTCCATTGGTCAAAGGATTTTTAAAATCGGCTCAGTAGATCCGGAGAATACCCCTTACAACCTCACAAACTCTTTATGACACTAGTACCGATTCACATAATATCACATTGTGGCAATCCAATTACAATATCCGTCTTATATCAATATGGCGATCCAATTTAAAAACATGAAGTACTTTCTTTGTTCCCTACGTCATAGCATCCAGATCAAATAGAAAACACAATATGCAATAAAATACTCCTTGGTAAGAACACAATTATTTTTATGGTATGACGTCATTAGTATTAGCTATTCATTGGTTTCAGGTTCAATAGGCAGTTTGGAGCGATTAAACTGGTTATAATGTTATGTGGTTGTGTCGTGAATGGTAGCGAATATTATGTTAAAATAGTCGATTAATTTGGTGCTTAGGTTAATGATTTAGCCCTTCGTATGTTGTCAGCTAAAGAAATATAAAGCGATGATGTTAAAAACAAACTTGATTTATACTGAGAATTGATTTATACGGACAGAACGTAGGTGAAACCGCGGAACTTGGTTAGTGAAGAATAATTTTCTTCAATTTTCATTTGTCTAATACCAAGCGTTTAGGGTTAAAAGTATACTTTCTGATATACCTGTAACAGTTCCTCCTTTTGTGACAGAAATCGCAAAATTATATTCTTTGTTTCTAATATATTGTAACATATTTTAAGTAAAGCCTCACCTCATAAAGTTTAATATATTACCTATATATAAAATAGTACCTATAATAAACCACCTTTAATATCCCTAAACAGAACCTGTCAAGCCTCCTTATCGTCTTAAGCCTACATTTAACCCAGTAATATCACCCATCTTCTTGGAACCTTCAAATAATTTTATTTCTTGAATCACAATGTCAGAAATTTCATTAAGTTGCCTGTATATTTAAGCGTCACAATATTTCGTCGTGTCATAAAAAAACGTAAGGCTTCGTAAATTGTATTACAGTCTTATTCGCCTCGAGACTTGGGACCCTCTTCTTCATTACATAATTCGGTTCCTCAAATTGTGAGAAGAAAAACATGTAAATTGTTGATATTTGAAGCTTGTGACAAGATTGGAGGATGATATAATGTAAGTCTGGACTGTAAATGTCCTCTATCCAGAAAAGAAAGAGCTTCAGTTGCTTACTTTGGATTTGACGACTTCTGGTCCTATCGTATCAATTTTGTTTCCTTGCGATGATTTCACTATTTGTCAGTAATGTCTTGGAATAGTTACAAAAATATCTTTAACCTATACCCGTAATTGTAGATATGAGTTCAATGGTATTATTCTGGGTTCGTAGTTCAAACTACGTTCATATGAATCGATCATTGAACCGGTAGGCCAACTTGATTCTCTCTAGGCTACAATTATATGTATTTAACGTAGTTACAACTTCTCACCGAACCCTTCCCGTTTTTTTTTCTGTAAAAACTGCCAAACATTCATCCCCCTTGAAAACTTTCACCTTAAAACATTTTATAGCTAAAGTTAGGCAATTGCCCTTAAGATATTAACTCAAATCCTACTTTACTTACCCCATTACAATTCTTAATAGTCTTTCTTAAAACTGGGTTTAACCTGCTTAAAATTCACCACAGCTCCGGCTTCATCCAGTAACCTTGGACCAGGATTTCAGCAAGAAGTATTTAGCAGTGAACCTTGCAAAATTTACTTTAAAGTATTTTCGAAATTAAGTTGCATAAGAACTGCTCCGTGCTAATAAATTAATGTTTTGCGTCTTGCTGCAACATGTGCAACATTTTGTTTTACAACTGTGATGTTGGCAATATGTAGTTTGATAACTTTTGAAATGAGAACTATATTCCAGCTAGTGCTTGTATTTTTTTTTTGTAAAAGTGAGATGCCACTATGCGTAACAAAGCCCGCCATCTTTTTATCCGACTCTAAAAAATAGAGAAGGATCTCAATTTGGTTTGTTGGTTTTCGTCTTAGTTTATGTTTATCTAGGACTTAATTTTTTAAGAACAATGAGTACTACCAGACTCTGGATGCTTCTAGCCTAGCCCGATTTATTTAGCCCGAAAAATTTGATGGCGAGATGAGTGTGATCTATGTTGAATAGTGAACTATAGTACACAACCTTTGCGAACTACCTAACTAATGAAAGTAAATTATACGGTCGGTGCAACTGGATCGAAACGTCGGGAGAAAAGAAATATCGTATTATATCGCGAATAAGTCCCGTTTGTCGTCTAAAATATGTGTACAAGTCGCAAAAGTTTAAAATCGTGAAAGTAAATACCTATTCTATATACTTCACTGGGTAAATAAATGTTTATATTTAAATTCACTTGTTAAACATTCTATTGTCATGTAAATTCAGGTATTTTCAGTATCACAGCTACGTCATATTGGTAACCTTTTGGGTCCAAAGATGAGTGCCTACCTTGGAATATTAAAACGTCAATAAGTCACCGACTTTTCATGGTATAACTATCATAGGTAATTTTGCTTATATGTCACACTTAAAATTTCCTATAAATTTTATAATTTTGATAGACAAATTATTAGACTTTCACGCAACGCCATCTAGTCTCTAACCAAGCAGAGCTTGTATTATGAGTACTAGATAGCTGATAAACATACTTTTAAATACATACATGCTATAGACAAATTACACCCAGGCACAATTGTGCTCACTTAGTAAATGAATTGTGGATGCCAAACGTATGATGGAACTAATAAGAATACAGACCCAAACTGTTAAAAAGAGGAAGAGAAAAAAAAAGAATTAGATTCACGTACAACGCACATTTTAACATATCATAAATTCAATTATATTAGTAAAGCAATTATAACGTAAGTAATTTTAATAGATGCAAATTAAACTTATAATTAAACAAGATAAATAAAACAGAACATACAAAAAGCAATTTACAATATAAAAACATTTTTGGGCAGCAATTAAGTCCGCTACGCTTTAAAAATACAAAATTGAATTTACAATGGAAACTACCCGCAATAATAATTCAGTGTTATTCGTGTGGAAAGTTCTCGAAAATGTGAGGGTATTCGGCTAAAGACTGCGTAATATATTCTATGAAGCGTATAAATTCAATTGAGTCTGGATTTATAATAGATTTTGCAGATATTTCGCAGTCGTTTCTTGTTTAGAGGTTGAAATTAATGACCATTCTACCCAAGCTGAGGTCACGACATAAGTACACGATAGATCTAACCGGACTTAAACTTCCACGGGCCCTTATTTACTTTTACCAAAACATTAGCGATATCAACTAACTTAAAAAGCAACGAGACGTTGACATCGCTGTAGAAAATGACGATTTTGCTGTCATGCAAATGTCATTTTTGCCAGCGATAGCGCAGTGGCCTTCCATTTCAAGTAACATAAGGTTTGTTTGCGTATTCTATGCACAGCTCTAGTGTTAATTTAATTAGCTTGACTCGTTAAGTAAATATAACGCTGTCCGTTAATTTAAACAGTAATTCTATAATATTTACAGCCTCCGTTTTAAGTTTACGCGTATAAATTGCAAAACAAAATACTTTCCGCTGTGGTTTGCATAAGTAAACCTTTGTATTACTATTATCGTCGCAAAGTTAATTATCGTTTGTTAAATTAAGTCCACAAACTTCGTTTTGAACTACCACTATCGGTGACTGTTTGTAAGCCCGAGGGAGCTCGAATAGTGACCCATTTAATGTTTTATGGCCCCACTGCGTACGCTACCCATGTTTATATGCAAAGCGTAGTAAAACTACGAGGTTTTTCATGCGGAAACTTAAATAAAACTGAAGGCGAGATATACTTTTATATGTAGAGCATACTTTTAACGCCATATCGTGCACGTGTCTCCACTGGCAAGAGTGTCGGTATAAAATTTTATAACAATGGATTGAAGATGAAATCGATAATACAGTCGTTATAGTGAAATATAGACCGGGAGTACTTGCTTGTTTTTGAGAGGCCAATCGACACAAAAAATATTAAAACACCTCTTTTGGGTGAAATATGGTCGTATCCATTAGATTTGACAATTCAAATTGATCAGTCTCTCGGAAACTGGGGTCCACTCCAGTCAGTCACTTTCGCATGAATAATTGTCAAAGCCTATACGAAAGCGTTTGAGAGATTCTATTTATATTTTCCTTTAAAGTGACCTTAATTTAACGAATACCGTCAAAACGTGTGCATCGAATCCGTTTATAATTGTCGAAATGATTAAATTGGTCAAGAAAAGGTCAGGGAGTGCGACTTTATGGAAGGAAACATTATACACTTTCACTTCCTAATAAGCTAAAGATGTAAGTTATATGTGCGCGTGGCTTTATGTGTGTGTGCGATTGACAGCATTTTCTACTATCAAGCTTTATATGTGTGACAGCGACACACAAATGCCAGCTGTATTAATACACAATGTCACTGTATATTCCAAGGATAACCCACACATGGCTTCACGCGCAAAGATGAGTTGAATTAACTACACCAGTATGTGGGCTACTGACATTTCGTTAGCCAATGTTAATGAGGAAATTTTTGACATTAAGCATGCAACTTTATTGATTTAACGCAATTTAGCAAGCATTATGATTGAAGAACTCATTTTAGAAGATACTTAAAAATAAAATGGGCAATCGAGTCCGAATTTTAGCTTCATAATGCAACATTTGGAAAGGAAATAATGACCTAAGATTCAAATTACGCTATCTTTACTGTCAGTTCTAAATTTTATGCTCTATTGTTAGTCTTAATGTATCTACATAAGGTTACTTAATTTCTTAGAGTGGTCTAATTTGTAATATCAAGGAAACACTAGTTCTGTTACAAAGTAAACCTAGTTCTAACCATTAAAGACGACGAGATTTTGCCGAAATCGATACATACATCTTCGAACCTTGATGGCTCGCCAAGGTATCCCGATAAGCCGGCACTATGCTAAATCAAAATGGATGTCATGAAGTAGGGAAGATAAGGTAAAGGGGTTGATAGAAACTGCCAAAGATGATGATGATCTTAAATAAGTTTTCAGATACAAACCTTTTCCAACGAAACTCCTTACTTTTTCCTTTCTACCTAACTTCTATATACATGGTACCTTGGACCTACCACATGCAAAACAATATCTAAAAACCATGCAATCCATGACATGAGAACTAACTTAAGTCGCTAAACAATACTATCAATACTGCACGTTCGCAGTTATGTCGAAACCAGGCCTAAAACATCAAATATTAATCGTTGGTTACGAAATGCTTAAAGGTCATGGTTTGAGTAGCTTGGGCACTGCGCAAAAAACATTCGTCTGAGGGCCATTGGCTAAATTATCTGTTTGTGGATAAATCAAGTTAAACCAGTTAGTTAAGCTTTAAATGACGAAAATTGATATAATGTCGTTAATTTGTCGTTTTTGCTTGAATGCTTTTTGTGCGAGTCTATTATGTCAAAGTATAAATGTCACGTTCGCTTTGTTTTTGAGGTCCGTGTCATTAAATCATCACGGTAGTTCTTCATTACTGGTATTACATCTTTGATAAAAAAAAAACCTAACATTTTGTATAGATCTCACGTTTTGCCCTTATTTCTTCCGAGATCCCAATATTTAGTTCACCGTTACATAAATAGCTACTAAATACTTTGATATACATATACCTTAGGTAAAATATGTCAAATATTCCTAATACGTTGTTTATCTTGTTATTAATATCGTCCTGTTTACCCTAATATTGATCAATTTCCGCTTGTGTAAATCTGCTATACTTTATACACGCCAAAACAACTTGTCAGTATCCGTACAAACAGAATTCTCTATAGGACAGAATTGGGGATTTATATGTATGTATCTTTGTCGAACTGTACAGTATAATTCATTGGGATTTATCTCCTGATAAACTGGCCTAACGTGTGTTACCCATCAATATCCCGAATGGCTTGGAATGGCTAAGTTTGTGGCCGAAACGTGACGTCATTTATCTTCATCTTGAATTACGCCAATAATTCCAATGATAGTCAACATTTGTTCTGGGGGCTTAATGAGCTCTGAGTTAGGTTGATTTAGTATTAGTTTGTTTAAGCTGTAAAAGCATGCAACATTATGAAGTTGATCTGTTCCGAAAAAATATATATTATGAGCTTTAGATTAGCACAAGTTTCACGGAGGGAAGGGACAGGAACACAAATATCAATATATGTGTAAAATGTTTAAAACTATCTTAGAATTCTTAAAAATGAAACCAGTAGTTCATATGCAAGCGTGCGTAGCACACGCGCTTTGAAATTTTCGTTTATACGCGCGTTTACACGCTGCGAGATACATGAGCCGCCAATTTTATGTACATTTGAACGTGCATTTTCTGCGCGCTCTTGCATATTGCATAATTGGTATCAGCCTACTTATGTTTATAGTATAGCATCATTAAGTTGGATAAATATGCTTTCGAGTATCAACATCCATTTGCAGCATGATTAGCAAAACGCATACAGCAACACGGATACACATTACCCTCCTTTCTTCCCACTGTTACAGAAACTGTCATTTCATCATAATTGCGCGCTTTTCTCATAAACTCAACGTTAGCAATCTTGCCAACAAAGAAATCACGTGACTGTTTGTTTTAAAGACACAATAGCTATACCACAGTATAATAATATACAGTATGAAGTGTTCATATGAACGCTAGTTATGACTACTATCGGATCGTGGCATGACCGTGGCATGATGCCGTCGCGAGAGTGTCGCAGCGACGAACGAACAGTATGTTATTGAAGTAATTAAAATGCTGTAGGTGGGCAGCCCTATCGCTGGTGCGCACCTCACAGCTGTAGGTATTTATTTTTCAGAAATGGCCGAGGTAAACTGCTGTATGTATTTATACTTTGGCTATACTAAATCGATTCGACCAGTCAGCATTCGTGTATGTTAATACTTGTATGCTCATATATTCCATTGTATAATATATAAAAGGTTTAGTGGAAAATATTTGTATGTCTGTCGATTTCATCCTCTTTGTATCTTTCTACAAAGGGTAGGTCGGTGGCAAAATGTGTTTGATTCATTTTAACAACGGTTCCGAAATTGGGGTTGAAGTGAAATCGAGTGTTATTGGATCGGGAACCATTTCAGATAAACTGTCAAAGTAAATGAAAGAAAGAAAATGGAAAGGCTCCTTTAAAAACATATGTTTTTTGTTGGAAAATAACATCCCACTAATATTTTAAACGTGAAAGTTTATGAGTATGGATGGATAGATGAATGTTTGTTAGTCTTTGGCACTCAAACGGTTAGATCAAATTTAATGTAATTTTGTAAAGAGTTGGCTAACATCCTGGATTAACACATACTTTTGAACCTACTACGACAGAGAGGGTTAAAGTTTTTGCAGCTATAACCGACATTCGCGCGGGTGAAGTCGGGCTAACAGCTTGTTTATCATAATAAACGACCGCGTCTGTTTCGTTCGTTAACTATGTAGATTTCCCAAGGGAACTTAAAATGGTTGTACTTCTATCACTGGAAAAAGATATATACTGCACGCTGGACGGCTTCCAGCATTTACACTGGGTTGAATTCGAACGTAGTCAGCTGCGGACTGTGAGTAAGCTCAATTTGAGCCCCGAACCATCATTAACTTGCCCTTATCCCAATTATTATTTGAGGTCGGCGCAGGATGTCTTATTCTTCCACACGCTTGATTTGAGTCCCAGTGTGAACTCTCCAAGTGCACGCCACAGAGATCTGTTTTCAGCCACTAGCATCCAGCTCCCATCAGCCGTTTTGCGCAAATCATTACTCCACCGTGCCTGAAGACGTCTTACACTACGCTTGCTATTCGTTAGGCTTAAATACTACCTAACAGTCGTATGCCATAACGAGGCCTAAGTACTTAAATGACATCCTAAAATGTTTAATTGTTTCTCCATTTCACTTGACAATCACAAAGACAGTATGCTATGCGTCTGTTGAGTGCCGTTTTTACATACGTCTACTAGAATGATATCAAACCGCCTAGAATATAAAGTAACTATTGAACAGCTATGCTTATGTCCATTTCTCATTTCCTGCCTAACTTCCTGATAGCTATTTAGTCTGCAAACAGAGTGGGATGGTTCCTATTGATCCAGTGGGTGGTAATTACTCGACGCAATGTAATGCGACCTATTGGGGTCACTGGCGCATTTTCCACTACGAAAGTTCAAACTCGAAAGTAACACATTTGTATTATAAACAGAACAAAACCACAAGAACACGGCAAAGAAAGTAGGTGAAAGGCTGAAAGAGTTTCTATTTACTCTTTTGTGATACTAAGGGCAAATACCAAAAATTTTACGTCGCAATCTCTTAATGGGCAGGTGATCTTTTTGACGGATAATTTAGGCACTTTATTGATGAGCTTTTTAGACACTGAAGATTAATCTTTTCTTTGTTATACCGTCGAATATTGAGCCTTAAACAATTTTTAAAGGGATCTTGACTATCTATTGGTAGAGTGGCAGATGAGACTTAAAGACGATTGACAACTGATTGACGTTTCAGCAGATGCCTACAAGTACTTGTAACTTAGGTGGCGTTTCTCCAACACATTGGGTTTTCTCATAGGTCAAAGGTAACAGTGAATTTGTTTTTATTTCTGTACTTAATTAACAGTCTGACTTTGCGCGTTGGAATGGTGCCCGACGAAATGGTAATAAGCTCGCCTCGAATTCAGCAGACCCTATTACAGCGTGTTTGCAGAATAATGGTCCTCTCCTTTATCACAAGGTTTTTTGGCATATTTTTCTGATCTAGTTAAATTCAAAATATCGTGATTCATTTTGAAGTGATTGCCTATCGGGTCTTTCCATTTACTAAGTAATATTTACCCCTAGTTACTTGGTAAAGCGTTGTCAATTGAGACAAACAGCGTAACATATTTTTTAGAGCACCGAATATTTTTAGTATGTCATTACCAGTCCATTCCAGAGCCCTTGGGATGGTTCTATAGGCGTATAACGTTCTCAAATATATTATTACGATATTATTCCGATAAAAAAGGGGCCCAGACGGTTCCCTCCACATTAAATACACTGCGCCATCTTGTATATTACATTATTCTTATACATTTTGCCGAATGGCCGTGAAGAAATTTAAGGCTTAAATTTTAACATATCGTACGTGTCTCTGGGGATCTTTGATTTACGATTAAGGGGTGGGACAGACAGATAAGACAAAAATCTTTCTGAAAACGTAACTAAATGTTTGTACGTATGCACCTGTAGTCGCAAAAGAAAATGAACAGATTAGATAGAGCACGGAAGAGAGGCTGCACATTTTGGTGCTATCTATCTTACGCCTTTTCGGTCTGGTTTGAGCCTAAAAAGTTCTAACTAATATACAGAAGTATATACTTCATGTGGTATTCATATCCTTATAAATATTTAGATTAGGTTTTTACTACTGGATCACGGTTATGTTTATTTTAAATCGCATAACAGACTACTACGGTTACTAAGGTCTTTTAAGCTCCATTCTATTAATATTAATAACCTGATCTACATTTTATTTATTTTAAATCAAATATACGCTAGTTATGTTGTAGCAGGGTTATAATAATAGGATTTTATAACTATTTTTTATGTAGATTACAAAGAAACTTTAGTAAATGATTGAATATTCTAGATTTTTTTACATACTGTTTGGCTTACCATTTAACTTATTCCAGTCGTGTATATTATTCAGATCAGAATATTGTAAAATACAATAAAATTTTAATTCTAAATTTCTGCTCTACATATATTGTTTTTTTTTTATTAAGCGTCTATGCTGATTGAAATTACTCCAATATATTAACAATTATATTTCGTCGTTTATCAAAAAGAACTAAAATGTTCTAAACTAAACCATTCAGTTAGGTGATAACTATCATTGTTAACTTAAGTAAAGAAGTCACATTTACGAGAACTGTCTTTTCTACTTTAACCTAACAATTTAGCAGTCTAACAAACTAGACTAACAAATCTAGATTCCAACTAAAATAGTCCAGAATTTGTAGTCTAAAATCTAGACAGACTGAGAATACGAAAGCGCGCCGTCTTGAGCCACTTAATTATTTATTTTCGGTCCGTTTTGCCTTCACCGACTCGCGCAAAACTTATTTTGCCCTCTGTAAAAGGTTATTATTTTATTTACCATAACATCCTTACTTTTCCATTACGTTTCGGGTCATTTAGAACTGTGCTTAGAATTTAATAAAATATTGCTAGCAGCATCTTGCAGTATCACGATTGTTCTTGTGGACTTGTGAATAAATACCTTGTTATATCAGTAATAGAGTGATTGAGTAACAAAGTAACATTATTATTCAAGTGGTATTGGTTCTGTACAAAGTCTCAAAAAAATCGGTAACGAACAGTTTTGTCATGGCAAATATTGGTAAGTTTATGATATAAGTAGTTATTGCTATTCAAAGACGAACCCTCCTAAAGCATCAATAAAATACCTAAAAGAGCCTAGAAGCTTTCAGTTTTTACCTTTTACCGGTCCAATGAGCTGAGCAACAGCCCAAATAATACAAAAAATACGAAATCTGGGGATAAAATAATAATATACTAGAACGTATATCACGCCGGCGCAAAGTAGGGTAGGTATTCAGTAAATATAACATTTTGTTATGCTCCAAGGGTCGGAACTATCACTTGAATTCTGTTAGACGCATATTTTGTCACATTTACGTTCCCTTTTCTTTACGACGAGGGTTGGAAAGAATACATCAAGAATTCGTTTCGTAAAACAGCTTTGAAAGTGCTTATAGTAGCAAATGTGTTTGATTGTTTTGATTCACGTTGTCTGTAAAACACCGGTCCAAATCATGAAATAAAATTGAATAATTTATTCTGTAAGCAGGGTAGATCATCAATTCATCACGTTTACATATCTTAGGTGCTTTTTTTTAACTCGTTGGAGACGAATTTTCCTCTCTGACTACTCTGAAATGAAATGTCGAAACAAACCTTGGGATGAGTTAGCCGTAGTCAGCTTTGAATAAGACCATGATTTGATTTATGATTCTTTTAGGGACGGAGTGGCCATCAATAGGATGTAAAAGTGTAACTTACCTATTTCAGAATTTATAGTATACACCTAAAACCACAAATGCCTACCGTTAAACCAAGAAAACGCCACCAACCAATGCCTCATGAACTTAATGTTACAAAAAACTATAAATCAGTAAAGAAAATAGGTTACTAGCAGTTCGTACCACGAAATATTGACCTGGTACAGCGTTTAGTTACCGAAGTTCCCGCCAGTCTTGGCGCGCGGGACTTACAGACGCCGACTACTGAAATGGTAGATGAAAATGGCGACTTAAAATTGGGGACGACTTTTGTGTACTCTTGTTATGTCTTGTGTAACTATGGTCTTATTACGTTTGTCTAAAAGATTTGGGGTGGATAATTGTACATGTTTTTTTGTAAACTGGGCCAATTTACGATCTTGTTACACGACTGCCCAAAATTGAACTAATGTTTTCGGGGTTCTATGTTGGTCTAAAGGTTTGTGCTATGTATGCGAGTTTGTTTCCACTGCTTATAGCTCCTTAATACCAAGCTTTATCAGCGACTAGCAGGCTACATTTTACTACCATTCTGCGTGAAACCAAGGGTCGCTTTTAGTAATCCAATAAGTAAACATAATATTTCGTTTATTACTTCTATAAATAGAACTTGTTTGATGTTTAATGACGGATATAGTACCCCTGAATCTGTCTGATAGTCTTACAGCATTATGCAAAAACAAAACTTAGTTAAGTGACGTTCTAAAGTGTGACTCTTAACATTCTACTCTACAAATACAGCAACATAAAAGCGATTTTTTGCTATGCGTTGCTCTTGAATACAGCTGTTATTAGACTTGTTACAGCTACAAGGATCTTATGGCACGTGGATGATATAAACATGAGGGCTTTGGTGTGCATATTCGCATTAAGAAATCAACTGTCTGTCAAAAGTGATGGTTTTTCACGTATGATGGCAATAGTTCCAATTTCGGCCACGTGTCAAAAGATCCTTATAGGTATACACGAGTACCATTTACGCGTCTAAAGAATAGCAACGCAAAGCTTTTGATTAAACTGTCCGATCCAGTCGAAGATTTATGGATTGAGCCCTAAATGACACAATATAAGAGACTTGGAATGACGTAGGTACTATGTTTATGCGAAATGAATCTGCGTCACAATTTTGTCGACGACGTCACTTTTTCCGGTTCTTGGTTAGACTTAGGCCCGAATAAAATGTCTGTTAGGTTTAATTCTCATGCTATCTCTGTCATTTTGAGGTGTTTGATATTGACAGATGATATGTATTTTAGAAATTCTTATGAAGCGTTTTCACTAGGGATACGTAGTGAGGGATGTTAGGTTAAAGACAATAGAATTACTTCATTGACCAAGCCTTTAACAAACTTCTGAATCGCAGCTAGTAGCTAGCAAAGTTTTCCTAAATTATGTTGAGCTTTATGTTAAGTTACGTTTTAAGTATTTATGCTTTGGGATACATGTGTTTTCGCCTTCAGAAATGTTCTTTTTTATCCCTTGTTCCTTATTATTTTAATGTAAGAACAAAATGTATTTCTCCAACTTAATTATGCCATTAAAGTAAGAGAATAATAAAATACACGTGACCTCATGCTTCCGAGTAAATTGTCTCTGTATGGAAAATGCGCAGGTAACATAATTTATCTTACAATGTAGTCACAAAGTCTACCTAGGAATAAACAACTTGTGCTAAGAGATTCTTACATTAATAATGAGATACCTAGGCAGTAATTCTTGACTAAGTACGGCATTTATTTATGTTTTGGAAATAATCCGAAAGAGGCTTGAAATAACATTTTTTCCGTTTTAAACTTCTTAAAAGAAACATTTTTGTCTGTAAAGAGTAAAAAATGTTTCTTCTAAGAAATCGTGGTCTAATAAAAAGCTCGTTCTTCGAGATAATTTCAGAGGAATTTGTATTATAAATGTTTACTTAGATATTGTATGTAGCTAAATTCTGGCGTGATTTTTAAATGCTCTTAACTCTTAAAAGAAAAAACCTAGACCCTTCTCCCAATTGGCACAAAAAGGTAACATTACAAAAAAGGCAACGCAAAGCAAAAAACATTAAATGAACGAAAGGGAAAACGGCCCGACCTTTTCCCAATTAAATTAGGCAAATTAAATATTTGATTCTCCCCTTTTCAAACCATGACATCGAAAGTATCCAATTTACCTGCTTTTTCGTACTTTTGGCATCGATTTAGAAGGCCTAGACAGTGTTACACCGCATTAGATCAGAAAACGAATGGAACCATTCAAATGTTATTTATTTTCCAAGTGATGAGACTTTCCATGTTGTTAGTTTAATACAATTGAGTGATTTAATAGCAGATTCGATAGGGCTCAGAGAAATGTAACTTGTCTACAGACCCAGTAGACTTACTCCCGAAAGAATCAAGTTTTGTTTCAAAAATTAAGATCGAGTTTTGAACGACTTTCCATAGACAAATCTGTATGTCGTTTAATTGGACTTGATTTGGTTCCATAATGCTATTTCAGCATCGAATCGAGAACTGAATCAAATTCGAAACAAATCAGTTTCGGGAGCAAGTTCAGTACATTATTAAATTACAGCGATTTGATCCAAATTAGCGCTTGGATAAATGTAACTTTAAAACCTCTGGCATCGTATATACTACATTTACCTGTATTTTCGTACTTTTGGCATCGCTCTAGGCCTTGTCTGAAGTGCCTCAACGAACCACTTTTGACGACCTTGCGTCAAGGCCTCGCTTATAAGCGTTCTCGACTTGAAACTTGTGTGTCATAAGCTTTTTAATATTAAGTAAAGTCATTATGAAGCTATTTTTATACGGATTTCGCCACGATGTATAGGTTTAATTTATCTATTCGTGACTGTACTACCTGTAAAGTTTGCAAAGACATAAAAAGTAAGACTAAAAGCATAAAAAGTCGTAGATTAAAATCTAAATACGTATTACAGTACGGTAATATTAAAAAGGTTTTTGTTTCAATGTGAAATATGAATAAAACACATTATGTACTATAAATAACAGTTACCCGGGACTTCGCCCACGAGGATGTCGGTTATGTATGCAAAATCAGTACCCTCTTCTGACGCAGTCTATTATAAAGCAACCTATGTTTTAATCCAGAGTGCCAACTAACTCCATTCCAAATTTTATTCTAATCGCTCCAACCGTAACTGCGTGAAAATGTTAAACTGTCATCAATACTTACACACTTTTGCGTCTATAATAATATTGCAATAGGATTAGAAGATGCGTAATAGTACAAGTAGTAGAGTATTACTATTATACCGTTCTATAATAACGTAGTTACAATACGACTTTGACCTCATAGTAATTTATATTCTTGTTAATAGGTATTCAATCAAAGAGCAAATAATTATACAATGTAACATGTAGATAGTTGAATTATTTTCCTTGATTTATAAATCAGATAATCTAAGTATGTAGACAGGTACACAAGTTTACTTATTATTACATAAATCAAATGTAAATAGCTAATATTATATTATTTTATTGCATATTCAATTTGAATGACTATAGTCTGTGTGTGGGAAATGCCCTTAGATATTCGCGTTCACAAGCTTTTTCATTTACTTAGCATGTTGTTTATCATCGTGGAGTAGCTTGTTCATCAGGCCATCATTTCCGGTGCTCTAAATGTTCAGATAGCGCTAAGGAATTTAATCCTTGTAACGCGAGGGGTTTCGCAAAGACGCCCAGACTCGGAAAAGCCTTTGTGGATAGCACAAATTCTTGTCATACGCGGGGGTCGACCCGCGACACGTTGCGTACAGAGGCAATTTGCGTGGTGACCTATACCACTCGGCTATCCTTGCAGTCAAACATTAAAACGGCTGAAACTGTATGACAGACAATAACAATGTTTAACTTAGTGTTCTTCTTCGTTCTTGAATATAACTGTAAGTGTGGTGTTGGTAGTATAATTATTTTACGATGTCTATCATACTTTAAAACTTTCCTTAAGAAAAAAGGTGTGCCTTACCCACATCTTCATTATCTTCAAGCCCTATAAATAAAGAGATTAAAAGCATAAATGTCAAGACAAGAGTACTCTTACAGGCGATACGCCTGTAAGAGTACTCTTGCCTTAATAATTAATACCCGACGCCGTTTCAGCTAACCATCTTAGTTATTTATTAAGGAAAAAGTCGTAACGCTTTCTCTAGTTCCACTTTTTTGTTTTAAGTTATAATTAAAGAGTTTTACGCTAATTATTGTACCCTTATCTCAGAAATTAGAACCATTGAATCGGCTGTAGGGGTATGGCATCCCAAAATTTAAAATAGTGAAAAAATCGAAGAGACAATAATCTTTTCCTGCATTTTCCCTTTTTCTTCTATCATTTTTTTGCATTACCCTCAAAATAAACGTCAGCGGAGGCCGCAAATCACCCACTGTTTAATTTGCGTTTCGGAAGAAAAGAACATGAACAACAACAATCTTGTCTTAAATTCTTCTTTTCTTTTTCCAGGGAGTTCTCGGTCCTTCCCGGCAAGTCCTGCCAGGGTTACGACATCATCTACCACCGGCTTCACGACACAGAACCCTCGAAGTACAACCTGGAGTCTGGATGCAAACTTCTCTTCATGACTGTGGGTGAGTAGTGCAGGAGTTTCTTACTATATTCTGGTTATACAAATGAAATTTAGGAAATCTACCTTCAGGAATCAGAATCCTTATTTTACTTAACAAACGGGCACATAAAGTTACAAGGTATTGATACTTTTTCAAGTTCTTTAGCAGTTATGGAAGTAAATGGCCCCTTTACCTCGTCCTCCTACCTACTTTTGCGAATCCTACAACTTTTTTCTGAACCGAAGTAGTCCAAATATTTGTGAAGATAGCTATCGTATACGGTTTTAACGTTGATCGATAACAGAATTTTTTATTATAGTTTTATCTTTGCCAATAAACTTTTAATTTGCGAACGATAAATTTGAACATTAAATTAATGTTCACGAGCTAATTAAGATCAGGTTATCTCACTTTTCTTTCAATGCCTGCTTTCATCCTTAGTGTCTTAAACATAAAGATAATATTTTAAAAGTCGCTTTGAAACTGCTGAATTTTTGCAAGTGATAAAGCAATTTAATACTTCTTATACATCACATATTATTGTATAATATACAGCCTCTTTATTCAGAGTATTAATATTCCGTCTGGCACATAATGCGACTTCAGTATTAATAGGGTCAAATGTCAAATGGCAGCCATCTTCGATGACCTGTAAACTTTCATTTTATTATTCTGCGTATAGTGTGAGCTATGTCCTACATGTATAAAAAAGGTCCGTTTCCACTGAAATTCCTTTACGTAGTCCCTGCCCAAGTAGGTTTTATGTTGCGCTTGCAACGATACGAGTTTTCTTAGCTTTATTTTTGTCCAGTGGAGTTTAGTAAGCCTGACGCCATCTTCGTAAATAAGTGATTCTTTAGGGTCCTAAAAAGCTCCTAGCCAGAGTAACACAGAGATTCGGTAACTCTGGCTTAGGTAGTGGAAAGGGCCCGGGGTGTCATTAGCGTTTCAACCTGGAAAACTAGAAAAAAGCGGTTTCAAACTCAAGATACGCATTCAGCGACATCGTAGGTACTTTAGATCACGAATACGACGATGTGTGGATAACTATAAAGTTCGCGTTTGTGGAGAATAAGTTTAACATTGAAATTTGCAATTTGACCTTACCAATATTGGTTGAATTAATCATTGTCAACTCGTTTTGTTCAATATATTAAAGAAATTCCGTCTTAAAATGGCAAGAGAAGGTTGAACTGATTTTGGTTTGGAATTTTTTGATGTATTGCAGTGATGTTATTAATATTCTAGATTTATTGCATAATTTTAAACCAGACAATATTGGAACTATTTGAAAGCATTTATTCCTTTAAGATTTGTATTACTTTAGAAAGATTTACAAATTGCTTCGTTTCGTTTTGTTGATTTTAATACTGTTTTATCGGTTTATTTGTTTCACCATTCCTCATTTACGATTTCAAACTGTTAGTTGGTTAAACCTTCTTCAGCGCAAAATGTTACCCTTTCAATATTTTGTGAGGAGTACCTACGTACACCGCGAGGACTAATTCGAGGTGGCGCGCGTCAGAAAAACGTGGAAACAACGTGGAGGCTTTTGCTCAGCTCTGGGACACAATAGGCTAGGAAAAAAAAGTGTTTTGTGTGCTTTATTTGCCTAACACATACTAGACATTTGACATCTGTTGAATCATGTTTGTCACTTGAATAAATATTGACACTACTCGAAAACAACTGAGACGGCAGTTCCAATGTTCCGTAGATTTACGGCTGTATTCAATACAGAACTGATAAAAGAAGATTTCAACTGCGATATAGTGCTACGTAGGTCCTTTTGCACGTGGATGACATTAACTTGAGGGTGCTGGTATTCGCAATAGGAATACACTCAATTGTCTGTCGAAAGTGATGGTTTTCATCTAAGACGGCATTAGTTTCAATTTCGGCCACGTGCCAAATGATTCTTGTAGCAGTATTCTTTGCTTAGTGGCGCTCTAAATTGTTTATTCTTCTATACATTCTACTTATCGATGACAAAGACATGACTTAAGGGCAACTTTATGCTCAGTGCCGTTTTAGAATACGCCAGTTAGATGACGCATATGTTAGACGCGTTTTACCTTCATTTTGGGACTTTTTCTACTAATTAATAAATAAATATTGAACCAAGTAAAACTGTGGTTGAGTCAATATTTATATGTAACAAACATTATTACACAGCTTGTTAATTTGAACTAGGTTTAAAAATTTGTTGTCTTACATTTTTGGTTATTGCAGGGACATCTCATTAATACAATAAAGTATTGAAAATAGATCTTATCCGTTTAAAATAAGGTTTTTTCTTAGTAGGTATTAACATATTTTTTTATATGAAGTTTCTACATTTTTTTTTTCGTAATTATCAAATATTTAATGCATTAAAATTTTGACATTCACGGTGTCTGAAGATAACCGCAACTGGTCGTTTATTGCAAATTTTAAAATTTAACCTTTACATTTTTTGTTGTGTTGTAATATTAAACTATGTAAAATGTATGTTTCTTGGACTGGGTCAAGACTAGACGTATAACAGTAATACTTTAAATACATATTACGTACCGCTAATGTATTTGGTAATAGTTAATACCGACTTTCTCTTAGAAAACCATAGAATAGAATACTCTTTATTCACCGTAGTTACAGCTGTGAAAAATAAATAATTATGTACAGTAAGGGTACAATTGCGGTCTTATTGTTAATAGCCATATCTTCCAGACAACCTTTGGATTACCTAAAGTCTATGATCAAATGATTTTTTTGTTTTCTTTTTTTTAATAAAACCATAGTCTAATCTTTTTTTTTCTATAAATTGCGATTAGCCGGTTACAATTTTACGTGAATGTTTGTTTAACAAACAAATTAGATACGCTAGACTGTAATATTGTTTAACTTCTTATAAGTACGTACGGACTTGTTTATTGAAAGAAATATACCTACTAAAGTACTTACAATCATTAGTTTGTTACAAACTCGAAAACAACAATTAACTTTGTTACAAGAACAGTAAGTTCGTAATGTGCCTATTGAATTAACGTTTCTGTAAATGTTTTGTATCAAAGTACCGCTTCTTGTGTTTTAAGTAAGCAATGAATGCGTGATAAAGGTCGTACTCGTACGTTACTTACTTCATCGATACATATACATAAGAACAAAATCGCTTCCCGCTTCTGTCCGTGTCCGTCCCTATAAATGCTTAGATCTTTAAAACTACGCAATGGATTTTAATGCATTTTTCACCCGTGCGAAGCTGGGGCGGGTTGCTAGTATATTGTAAAGGTGAAGAGATTGAATGAACTTATTATAAGATTTACTGATTCAATGATTAAACAAATCTTCTTGCATTATTTACTGGATACATTGTAGGTTATAAAAACATAATTTTTATACTAATAACAACATGAATATCTATTAGTGAAACCGCATTTCTCATCTAATTAATTTTACCCTTATACCATTTCGCCATTACATTTTGAAATATAGAGGTTCCTTTCCATTTTCTGTCACTTTTGCAAAGAGCGTTCCATAAACCTTATTAATTAGAACCTAATAGATACTTTCATACAAAATACTCTCGTGTTAATAGCTATTCCATGTAATTCCAAGACCTCCATTATTTTGTCAAGTTTGTTCGGGATGTTTAAATATTTGCTTAATTTAATTTAACGCGTGCGTCGTAACGACTAAAAGCAGTCTTGAGTATGTCTAGATTTGATTATTTAAATTGGTTCGTATGTACAGACACGAGCAAAAACATTTATACATGACCAAACAGTTGCAGTAAATTTCTTATGCGAAATTTCTAAAGCTGTTATGGAATATTCCTGATATTGTGAGCTAAACATTAAATGTTTTATTTGAAACAAAATTTTACGACTTCATAAATCATTTGATTTGGATTTAAACTTCAATTGATTAATCGAGTATACAGGTTTTTGCTCGTGACTGTACTCCATTATACATATGAGGTTCAAGGATTTTTTAACGTTTTTATCGTAGAGCTTTAGCTTAGTATAGAGAATAGAAATATTGCATTTGTGGGACCGTGACACTACACGGCGTAGAGCGACGTCTCTCTTCCACAACTTCATTAGTTCATTATTATAAGAGATACCCTCGAGATGCTATGCTATAGAATTTCAAAACCACGAACAAAATAATAATTCACTTTCGCCTCATCCATTCATAATACGATTGACTACAGATAAGCGTTATCTCGTAAATGAAATGCAATTCCAATCTCAACACACCTAGTCACACGATTCAGTATAACGTGCATAATTACGATTTGTTAATTAATAACTTCGATACGTTATATTTTTTAGATTATTTTAAAGTTCCCTGTGTATTCTATCTTGCTTTAATTACTGACCGCATTTAGAAATATAGTATGCTACCGCTTGTGACCACACGCTGCCACTTAGCTGTATTTTCAGGACACGTTATTTTCCCTTATTATATTGAAAAGTAGACGTTTCATTTGCAATAGCCTAGAAAAAAAAACTTACTTAGTTGATAATGTGGTTAATAAACTCTTCAACCTATAATAAATATTATGTAATAAAATAATATAATAAGCGCATTGTATCTCGCGTGAATTGAAGTTCCGGTAAGGAAGAATGGAAAATTCCATCACAATAATTAAATTATTGATCGGAAACGTTTATAAGTCTTCTGTTCACTACATATTCTTTTCAAGGCTTGCACTTTTCTTTAATCAGTTGTCTTTTAAGCCGTCTGTAGCGTCATGCCGTACGCCGCGTCTTGATTCTTACTTTAGAAAGGTCCGAAGTGCTAAACAGACTACAATTTGTATTGTGTCCCTGGGGAACATGCGAATTAAGGACGATATTAATGATAAGAGATGAGGGGCAATGTGTGTCGATAATTTCGTTGGCGGCGGGCAATTTCTTCTTTTTTAATGACTCCTGCAGTAAAGAGTTGAATCCTTGTATCGCGTGAGGTTTCACAGATATTCAATACACATGCTCAAATACACCCAGAGTCCCAGACTCAGAACAAGCAATTGTGGAAGGCGCAAATTATTGTCCTACGCGGATATCGAACCCGCGACACGTCGCGCACAGTGGTAATTGGCGTGGTGTACCACGTACCACGCGGCTATCCGTGCAGTCTACCATTTAACTTTTACGTATTGGGCACTATAGGCCATGCGCGCACTTGCCCCGTCCACTAGCGCCTTTAAGTTCTTTTTGTATGCGATAGATTACAACATTATCACAGTAACCATACTGACGCGGTGTGCGGTGCAATGCTGTAGGTGGCCTACGACGTTTGTAGGATCAGATCAGGGCCTTATTGTTTACAACTAAAACCTCGAGAAGGTTTAAGACCTACTTGTTTCGCAACATCTTGCAAAATATTCCCTTCTCAGTTCTCGCAATTTGTCTAAAGCCAAGGTAAACTAGTTTCTTGTTACTTATTAAGTTATACTTATGACGTGAACGCATGGATTTGTAATTGTTTACTTAGTATTGAGGAAATTTCCAATCTTTCTTATAGATGTGTACATATTGATCTATAGTAGTTAGCCCCTGTTTTCTCATGATGCGTGATGATTTGTTATGTATTGCCCCGCCCTGACCAAATGCAGGAAACGTTCCTCGGCTGTTCAGGTTCAGTGAAGAAGAGTCTGACACTAACCACTTCCTCTCTTGAGAAGTTGAGTCTCCATAGGGATTCCCCCGCCTAAACAAAAAAAGAAAAAAATACCTCTAATCGCTTTAAAATTGTTAAGATATTTAATGCTGATCTTCACAGAGCTTACTAGCGACCCGCCCGGGCTTCGCACGGGTGAAATACTGATAAACCTTCTTCTTAAATCACTCTATCTATTGAAAAACCCGCTTTATAACCCGTTGCGTAGTTTAGTAGTAGTAGTAGTGATTTATAGTTCAGATATTATGTAATTTAGTACAGATCTCTCGTAACTTATTCTAATATATAAAAATTTGGCCGGAAAATACCTTGAAATGTTAAAAGAATTAGCATAAATTCAAAGTGAGGTTAATGTTCATAATTTAAAGAAACGTCATTGGTAACATACCTACTAATGATGTGCGTTCTACTACTTATGATAATTATATAAAGTGTCTTTCGTTATTTTGCCCAGTTTTGCCCCTTTTCCCAAACAGTTGTTGTCGTGCGGTTTTATAAGTTCGAGATTGCAGATTTGAATCAAATGCTGGCAAAGACAAGACATTTAAGGTTATAAGGATTGTAAAGGTTAGGTACTTATAACATTATATCTGATTTTTTTTATGAGTACGATTACCTTTATACTTACTACATAATAAAATAATTATTATTAAAAAAAATCCGACTGCAAAAAATAACGACTAAATAAAAATATTAAAATGGGAAAAACAAGCTCTATAATTTAGTGTGAAGGGTGTACCTACAGTACACCGTACATTATATTTTATTCGATACTTGCATTAACACCAGAGGTATTTTAATGTACTAAAAAATATAATTTATACGTTAAAAATTAATGCAGGTGGGACAAACAAATTACTCAAATATTTACTCAGATTTCTACAAAAGGGATTAATCAATGTTTGACTTATGCTAAATATAGATTATACTGATTGTAGATTTTTATGTCCTGTCCTTTTCATTGGTAAAAAAAAACAAAAGCGGTTTAATAGTTCCCGATATTATTTGCTACCACGTCACACTCCTCCTTTAACACTTCTTTATTTATAGCATAAGCACAGGCAAAAAAGAGGCTTCGTAAATATCTTTACCTTCAACTCTCGTTGCTAACCATACATCAGGTAGGTAATATTAAAGGACGAAGTTGTTTGTTCAGTGCAAAACCATCCAGTGTCTATGAATAGCGCGGTATTGATTATATGAAATCAAAACATTGCGTCATGGAGCTCACCTTGTCTCTCAATTACCTGTATTATACCTGTGACGAGAGTTTTAACTTTTCATTAGCTTGGTATTTGTTTAAGTATTAATGTTTTATTAGCTATAGATATAATTATTTAACTTGACATAGATTTTAGACGTAAGGAACTTTAGTTCCTACCTACTATATACCTACTATCAACCATGGATCCAGTAGTTTACTACTGGATCCATGGTTGATAGTAGGTATCACACACACACTAATGCTGCTTTCTTCCAATAGATGTGAAGAAAATAAATTAAATATTTATATTAAACTGCACAACATATACCTACCAGCGTCCCACTTCTACAATTGCAACAGTCTTACTTATACTTGAGCCAAATTCGATAAAGAATAGAGGTAAACAAGTCGTTGCTAGGCAACGACTTGTTTACTCCTAAAAGGCAGATGTTAACAACCTTTTCTAGATTAATGTTTTTCATACAAATACCTAATAACCCTATTTCCTACTAATGTAAAAACTTTGTTTAGGATTTGTATAGTGAAAAGCTTATCTGATTTGAATGAAATATGACACACAGATGTAAACTACATAATCGTTTCGTTATTTCCAATTTATTTTTTCTTATTGTAAGTTTATGTCTTTTTTCTTAACATAAATTAATAATTAATAATAATTTATATGGTTGCCTATTAAACGGTATAAAGTAATATTAAAATAAATGAAACGTAAAATATAATTAAAATATTTTTGATACGTATTATTATACATAGTCTTCAATGAAACAACTAAACGCGAGCCTTCATACTTTGAAGTATTATACTGCACGTGTTATGCGGTTGATTTGAAAAGTAGTTAAAATGTGCAAAATTGTATATACAAACGTCCCAACTTTATTTGTTGGTAGAAACCAAATTCGCAAAAAAGTGTTTTATCCCTGGATTTCATCCATGTTTCTTTTTTGTTAGGGCTATCGCGAAAAGTTAATGTCGACTTTTTAATGATTTTTCGAAATAACCAGGTAATATGCATATTATTTGAGTGATTCTAGTGAAACATGCTGCAATAGGATTTCCTAATAAAAAGTTAGCGTGAAAAAGGCAATAATCATGTAAATAATAGAAGATTTGTAAAAAGTGAGTTGTGATAACCCTAAATTGGTTTGTTTACCTGTATTCTTTATCGAATTTGGCTCAAGTATAGATAAAGCTCCAAAGTTTACAATTAGGTTGGGGATGTGCGATATAATTTTTAACCTACTGGTAAATCTTAATTCATTTACTTAAATATGCAAAAGAAATCTCAACAGAAAACTGTAACGTAAAACAATTTGGCGTTCAGCCTAAACAATGCCGCGAAAAAAATCAATGATGGCGCCTTTTTAAAAATCTACCATTATGGTATTTTCTTTTTTAAGGTAGGATATTTTTGGTAGTATATTGTTTATTTTTTTTTGGTATTGAGATTAATGTTTTATTTACTTTTTTTACAGATTTATGTCTCACAAAGCGTGGTCCACAACCCGGCTACATGTTCCTGTTTGATATGCGCGGAGTTAAATTCGGCCATCTTACAAGAGTTAGTTTATCGTAAGTATCAATTTATTCATCTTTGTTTTCATTAGATGTGAATCCATTTTCTGGCAATCCGTATATTATTGAATTATGTTAATTTCTAATAAGTATGAATGTCAAACAGATTAATCTAGGTCCTGATTAAATTATAAATTGTTAATTTGTGTTAAATATTGTTTTTTTTTGTAAATTGATGGATTCATATCTGTGAAAGAATTATGGCTTGTATTTATAAAATGTTATAAATTATAATGGTTAGTATATTTATTTATATTTTCATAGCTTTCAAAAGGATAGACAAAGGTAAAATAAGTGATAATATCAATGTCCCATATATGCTTACACATTTTATAAATATCATTAGATGCCGAATTGGTGTATTGTATTTTTGTTTATAAATTCAAAGAGAATAATTTGACTAATCTAATAAATTAATCATCTTATGTTAAAACCAGTCATTCGGGGTCACCCAGTCTTGATAAATCATTAATACTTTAAAAAAATATCATAGACATATGGTGTTTCAAGTTTATTGAACTTAAGAGGCCGGATTTTCCATACATTAAACCATTTATAATATTAATGTCGTTTTAGATAATGTCGGATGTAAAAACCACAATAGTTCCCACCTTGAAAAGTGATTTACTTTCCAGGATTTACATCAAATTATCTTACACTTTCGTCATCGGACGCGAATTTGTTCATAAGCAGATAGACGGTAGTTATACAGCCTTCAAATCAAATATTGATAATGCTAGATTTCAAATTTCGGTGGTAGCTTGTTTTATATGTATTGAAAATGTACCTTTTTCATATATTAAGAAAAAACCTAAAACTTTCAGGACACTGCGCAAATTCTTCCAATACGTGCAAGAAGCGATGCCGGTCCGCATGCGAGCGATCCACGTACTGAACACGGAACCAGTTTTAGATAAATTAATGTTACTCATTAGGCCGTTCATGGATAAGAAATTCTTTGATATGGTGAGTTGAACTTTATTTATTTTGTAATTTTGAGCCCGAATTGTACCACTGCAGGGCAATTGCCTATAAAACAAATTTACCACCATTATTTTCAATTTAATTTCCCTCGAGCTGCATTTTTGCCATGGGTAATTTATAGGCTTCTTTAAATTAGTGAGTTTCTACCCTTAAATATTTTTTTTAAGGGAAAAAAGTGAAATAAGTTTTGTGATGTCAGTAAATGGCGGGAACTCACTAACTTTTATAATCTATGGTACGCGTTACGGCGTCACTCCCTCTCTCTGCAAATATACGCGCTATAACTAAGTCGTGGTTTTATTGCTATGCCCATATTCCTCAGTGGCGACGAGGATTATCAAATCTAAAATGTCGATTGGAAAGATTACAGAATTCAAAGTACAAAATGACGATTGGAGATTGTACGTGGAACGCTTGGAACAATATTTCTTAGTGAACAAAATACCGGATAACCTACAAGTACCAACATTGATAACGGTGATGGGGGCTGAATCCTACGAACTTTTGGTTAATTTGTGCACGCCAGAAAAGCCGAAAAGCAAAACATTCACACAGATCACGGAAATTATGGAGAAACACTTACAACCAAAACCTAGTGAATTGGCCGAACGTTATAAATTTAGACATAGGAAACAAAAAGAGCGGGAATCTATATCGGAATACACCGCGGTTTTAAAAAAAATGTCAAAGACCTGCGAATTCGGTGCCACACTTGTAGAAAGTCTAAGAGATCAGTTAGTTTGTGGCATAACCAATGAAAATATACGACAGCGGTTATTTGCCGAAAGTAAGTTGGACTTCGGCAAGGCGTATAATTTGGCAGTTAGTATGGAGGCGGCAGAGAAAGACGCGGCAGAAGTGGTTGGACATGGAGGGTCGGCCAGCGAGATGGCGGCGGCAGCATCAGTGACGTGTCAAGCGATGTCGACAACGTGGGCATCACGGCGAACTGGCGCTGCGCCCGCGACACGTGGTGGACGTGACGGCGGCGGAGTGGTGCGGGAGACCACTGCGCAGACCGCGAGGAGGCGAGCGCCGCGCACATCGGCAGCGCCCGCGGCCGCTCGGCTGGGTGAGCGTGCGCAGCAGCAATGTCAAGTGTGCGGTGCGGGTCACGACGCAGCCACATGCAAGTTTGCGCGCTACGTGTGTAGGGTGTGTAATCGACCAGGTCATCTGCGACGCGTATGCCCGAATGTAACAGGGCATTTCAACGTAGACATTGACCAACTTAAGGAAGAACAGGAAGGTGAAAGTACGGAGAGTGACGAGGTAATTTTTATTGATGTTTGTAAATTGTCGGCTATGGAATGTAAACCTATGTATCTTACGTTAAATATTAACGGCAAAAACATTAAAATGGAATGTGACACCGGCAGTGCTATCTCATGCATAAGCCATGAATGTTACATGAGACTATTTAAAGATTTATGTCTTAAGCCCTGTCGGCTAGCACTTAGGTATTATACGGGAGAGTCAGTCAGACCACTAGGAGTTATATCGCCAACGGTAAAGTACAAAGATACGTGCAAGACGTTGGAGTTGTTTGTCGTGGAGAATGGGAAAACGATTCTTTTAGGACGGCAGTGGATGGCAGAATTAAAAATACAGTTACCAATGGTAAATTACGAGTGTAATAATGTGTCTATGTTCAAAAATGACGTTTTCGACTTGTCTGTTTTCAGTTCCAAATACTGTGAGGTGTTCGCGGACGGTTTGGGCCGGTTCACCGGTGGCAGGGTAAGCGTGCATGTGCGCCCGGACGCGCGGCCGGTGTTCATGCGCGCGCGACCCCTGGCATACGCGCTGCGTGAGCGGGTGGAGAGAGCGCTGACCCAGCTGCAGCTCGACGGCATTCTCACACCGGTGGAGCGCTCGGACTGGGCAACTCCGATCGTACCAGTTGTCAAGAAGGACGGTAACATTAGAATTTGTGCTGATTACAAATTGACGATCAATAAAGTAATAGAAGTTGACCGATATCCGCTGCCTAGGGTAGAGGAGCTGCTGTTGCAGTTGAGGGGTGGTGAACATTTCAGTAAAATTGATTTATCACAGGCCTACGCGCAATTTGAACTAGATGACACTAAGAAATATACCGTGATAAATACCCACAAGGGTTTATTTATGTATAACAGGCTAGTTTATGGCCTATCATCGAGTCCTGGTATTTTTCAAAGACGATTAGAACAACTGTTTAAAGATATACCGCAAGTCGGTGTTTTCTTGGATGATATTATAATTACAGGGTCTTCTAAGGAAGCTCACTTGCGAAATTTATGTCAGGTGTTTGATCGATTAAAACAATACGGCTTGAGAGTTAAGAAAGAAAAGTGTGTATTCTTTGCGGAATCAGTTAATTATTTAGGGCACACGATTAGTAAAAACGGTGTTCACACGTGTCCCGATAAGGTTAAAGCCATAATTAAAACACCCGCCCCTACTAACGTCAGCGAGCTGAGAGCATTTATAGGCATGGTCATGTACTACGGCAAGTTCATAAAGAATATTAGTACAGTTCTTGCACCACTATATATCTTGCTTAGAGTGGGTGTTCAGTTTAATTGGAGTAAAGAGTGTCAAGATGCGTTCACCAAGGTTAAAAATTTATTAGCAAGTAGTGACGTTTTAATGCACTATACACCGGAGCTGCCTATAATTTTGACGACAGACGCGAGCAGCGTGGGTATAGGCGCGGTGATATCACACGAGAGCGCGCACGGCGAGCGGCCGGTGGCGTACGCGTCGCGCTCGCTGACGCAAGCCGAGCGCGGCTACTCACAAATAGACAGAGAGGCACTCGCTATTGTGTTTGGAATTCGTAAATTTCACCAGTACCTGTATGGGCGCAAATTTATATTGCGAACGGATCATAAGCCTTTAACTTATATTTTTGGGAATAAAGCAGGTATTCCAATAATGGCCGCATCCAGACTACAACGCTGGGCGGTGCTACTGACAGGTTACTCTTATGACATTGAGTATGTATCATCAAGTAAGAACTGTGCGGATGCGTTGTCACGATTGCCATGCACAGAAGTTAATAATTTAGGAGTACGGGACGATAACACTTACGTTAATTTTGTAGAAGATTTTTTACCAATTACCAGTAAAGATGTTAAAGAAGCAACAGCTCGGGATAATATCTTAAGTAGAATTTTAACGTATACCCAATCGGGTTGGCCTCTAACTTGTTCAGATGAATTGATTCAACCATATTTTAGAAGACGTAATGAGCTATATACGGAATGCGGGTGCTTAATGTGGGGTTACCGTATGGTCGTACCATTTTCATTACAAAATAAAGTTTTAAAACAACTTCACAGTAGCCACATGGGGATAGTGAAGACAAAAAGTCTAGCTCGTAGCTACGTGTGGTGGCCGAACATAGATGCTGCGGTGGAGGAAATATGCAAGCAGTGTGAAACTTGTGCGGCAGAGGCGGATGCCCCTCACCGGGCTCCAATACAGCCGTGGCCGTACCACACGCGTCCCTGGACTAGGCTGCACGTTGATTTTCTAGGCCCGTACAGAGGTTTAACGTTTTTCGTTTTAATTGATTCTACTTCCAAGTGGATAGAAGTTTTTGAGATGAAGGGTACTAACGCGTCTAAGGTTATTAAAGTATTAAGATCCACATTCGCGAGATTCGGTCTACCAGAAGAATTGGTTTCGGATCAAGGCCCACCATTCACCAGTACTGAATTCAAACAATTCCTTGAAAATAATGGGATAAAACAATATTTTTCACCGGCTTATCACCCCTCCTCAAACGGGGCAGCAGAGAACGCAGTTAAGATATGCAAACGAGCAATAAAGAAAGCGTATAGGGACCAGGCAGACATTGATACGGCTTTACAAACCTTTCTTTTAGCTTACCGCAATACGGTACACGGTACCACCGGGGAAACACCAGCCATGCTGTTGCAGAGACGGACCTTACGGTCGAGACTAGATTTGTTGCGTACTGATCGTGTCATTGAAAACAGAGTACGAGAAGCGCAGACGCGTCAGGTAGAACAGGCGGGTGGAACCCCTCGTAAATTTAAAGAGGGAGATTCAATTTGGGCACGGGAGTACGGCTCGGGAGATAAATGGGTGAAAGGGACTGTGCGTGGTGTGGACAGTTTACGTAGGTATTCAGTAGTGGCGGATAGCGGTCAAATTTACAAAAGACACATAGATCAAATGCGTCGTAGGTCCCGATTTTCTAATGTTACCTGTCCAGAAGGAGATAATGATGAGAGTACGCGAGGTGAGGGGAATGTTGTCGAGCCTTTAAGCGAAGGTACAGAGGAAGTAGCTCTGCCAGAACCAGAAAATGTAGATATTAACCAGGACGAACGAGAAGGTGTTCCGTCTGAACAACCCTCACCTGAACTACCATCGCCATCTGTGCCACCGGTGAGTCGCTGTCCCAGGCGGATACGGAAACCGGTTAGATATAGGATAGATTTGTAGTAGAATTAATTACCTTACCTCAATCGAGGAAACTATTGTTATAATAAATATGGATGTCACAGATTTAATTAATTATAATTAGAGATTTATTGTAAGTTAGCGGTGGAGGTGTGATGTCAGTAAATGGCGGGAACTCACTAACTTTTATAATCTATGGTACGCGTTACGGCGTCACTCCCTCTCTCTGCAAATATACGCGCTATAACTAAGTCGTGGTTTTATTGCTATGCCCATATTCCTCAAGTTTAACATCGCAAGGGGACTTTTAAGCCTCTACATATAAACTGTGAGTCTAGTTTTCACTTAGTCCTTCAATTTCCTCGAGAAGTAAACTGAAAATATGCTAGTTAACGCTAATCCAAGATAAAAACGTTTATTTATTTAAAGCAAAAAAAGAGGATTGTTTGAAGATTCCTTTAAATAATACGTGACCACCTTTTGTGTATGTAGAATGGAATCATTCAATTATTAAGTTAAAGTACGTGTAACATATAATGTATGCACATATTTACTGTTAATATGTTTGACCTGACACATGACGAGTGTTTGTAAATCATAGCCTAAAGGTATACGTACTAGATACCTAAGACATAGGCAAGGATACCAGTCTGTATACATATAGGTATTTTCAATGACATTGTGCAGTGACTTAATTATTCTAAAATTATTGAGAAATAATTATAGAGATCCGTTTTAATAAAACCAATTATTCAATCCGTCTTGAACAAGTTTGCCAATCAATGGTCATTGATCAGTACCTATGACCATTTTTTATGATTGTTTCTTATAAGTTTGTGTAATTTTTTATGATTTATTATTGCACCGGATGTTAATAAAGTTTAAATTAGTTTGAGCATCCAAAACTAACCTTGATTTATTTTTATTTATTCAGAAAATCGGATCTAATTAAATTTAAATACAACTGAATTTAAATTAAAAAATTAGTTGTATTCATCGTACCTAAATTATTATCAAGGACGTGTTTTTGAATATTAAATCCTATCAGAATAAAGCTTAAATTTAATATTAACAGATAATGTTTTAAAAACCGAAATTAAATTAAGACAGGTGTATGATTGCTAATCATCATGTATGAAAGTGCAGAAAATGGCATGAAATTGATTCACTTTCAATTTTACTCTTATAAGTTTCTTATCTTTCTTTCCAGTTGTTAGAACATACGTTTTCAATTTGCATAGAGCATGGATGTGAATTATTTGTACAAATACATCTATATGTAACTTGACATTACCTTTTTAGCCTTGTGGCAGTAGGTACAGTAGCGACAGTAGTTTAAAAACTGTCGTTAAGAACCTTTGAAATGAGCATATTATTATACATATTCTATTGCTGGGCACAGGCCTCTAAATGAGGCAAAAAAATTATACCCGGTTTTCTTCATGATTTCCTTCGCATTTTGTCTTTCTTTCAATTTTCTCAGTTATTTTAAGACAATACTGAATTATCTTAGAATAACTGAGAAAATTCATATAAGTAGTTACCCGTTAGGATTAAACATCCTATACCCTCTTGCATACAAATTCTTACATAGAACCAGCCTCTGACTTGTGCTATTCATATCTTCATATGTACTTCTTATTTATTCCAGCTCAAATTCCACAACAAAAACGAAGACATGGAGAAATTCTACGAGACGGTAGTGCCTCGATCAGTCCTACCGCCTGACTACGGAGGCACCCTGCCCGACACTCAGACACTCCATAAGAAGTGCATCCAACAGCTCCAACTCCTAGAACCTTACTTCAAAGCTGAGGAAGAACAGAGAATCGCCGCGTTACCAGACAAAAAGAGAGAAAAGGCAATGGAAAGAGCCTTCAAAAACCTGGACATTGACTAGAAAGACTGGTGGTTAAACCCTGGTGTTATAATGAAAAAGAAAGTAAGCTGTCTATATTCGAATCTAGTTTGTTAGCAATGAGTAGATCGCTTAACAAAGGTCGCTCTGATTTATTTAAAACATGTTTTATTTTTTTAAACAGTTGTAAAGATTTGAAGAGTATCTTGGTTTTTCTTGTAATATCAACTTCAGATTTTAGGTCAAAAGGTTTTTAAAGCCTTTATTTCGTACATTAATGCATTTTATTTACTATTATTTGAATTACATACTTCTGTAAGATTGTTCAAGTTGTTTACATAAGAGTAAGTATAGCTAGGTAGATTTATTTATTGCCATTATACAAAAACATGAGAAGGCTACAAATATCGTCAATTACAAGTATATAAAGTAATAAACATTGTTTAGAGAAAGTTACATTGAGATGGTACAAAGTAAGAGTAGATTCGTTTAAGAAAATACAAATTTTCGCAAGAAAAAAATAAATTTAAAACTTCATAAATTTTATTAAGCAATAACTAAAAATTTTGCAATAAGCGTACAAGCAGTCATAATAATATATTAAAACGAACAGTAGACCTTTCTTCACGGATTTGCAAATTATTGATTAATTTAGCATTAATTAATCTGCAAATGTCTTTATCTATCAGCTTCTATCATGTAATGGCTATTATTTTGATATAATTTAATCCTCTTAACTGTCCAAGGAAGTTATTTATCATACTGATTGTATTTCCATACCAAATCGGTTTCAAATAAATGAAGAATATAATAAATAATATTTGAAATGGGACAGTTTTTGCAGTAATAAAATCCTTTATTACATTGAATTATTATTTTTAGTAGGACTACTAGGAATATCCTAGCTTTGTTGATGGAAGAATTTGTAGATGTACAAATTAAAAATAATTGCTTTAAATATGAATGTTGTAAATTGACTTTGTATAAAAAAAAAGACAAACATCATAATACACATAACTAGAAAAACGTTAGGTAGTCGATACCGATACTGATATAAAATTTATTAACTTAATAAGTTAAAAAAAAAGCATAACTGTTATATTTTGCCTAAGCATCTTATTTTCAGCATAATATATTGAATTGTTACTTAAACATATTATATATAAAAAAAATATGTAAAATATATGTTAGTTCATGTTAAAATTATATAAATAAAAAATATTTGTCCAGCAGCTGGAGTATATCTGTAAATAATAAAGTAATAGCAAATTATATGTGCTATGATAATTATTGTAATTGTCGCTCAATTAAATACACAATAGTTATGATCACTGGATCACCATGGGTCATGATCATTGCGATCCAAGTGTTAATTGTCAAATTAACACCTTTAAGTAACATGTGTACCTTTGTAGCATAAACAAATAAACAATTAGTTATAAAACATTATAAAAAACAAAATTTGAATTGTCAAATCTCTATGAGGTTGGAGTAATGTAGTTGTAAATTACATTAAATGAGCTAAAATGACAAAAGTATTGGGACCTGTCTTGTAAATTGCAATTTCCTTATTGTGTACTTAATTTTCAAGTTGTCTTGTAAAATTAAGTCGCTGATTCTTCTTCTAGTAATAAGATAAAGGCCAGAAAAATATGTAGATCGAGTTGACGCAACTAAACGCGAATATTAATGGAGGCGTAAACCTCAATATTAATTACTGCAAATGTTTTATTTTACAAAAATTACAAATATTTGAAGAGCCAAACAAATGTAATAATGTACAAACACATGCATAGTTAATTTTCATAGTTATGGTAAAACGAAGGCTGCAAAAAATACTTTGCACGAAAAAATAAAAACCATATTTGACAGCGCTATCTCAGGAGCGTTAGTTTTGCGTCTTACTTAGGTATATGGAATATAAGAATTGATTAGATTACCATGTTATTTGGAATTTAATATCCTCTTCTTACAGCTTCGTCAATATATTTTCCTGGTCTACGAAGTAAGGTGACGGTTTCGATAGTACTTAGGGTTTTGTATCTCTCTGCACAGTAGTTTAGTTTTAGTTACTTAAATATTTCACTCGATTCCTTTAAAAAGTTTGTGATACGCTTGTGTTGTTGAAAAAATGTGTTATGTTGATTCTAAGAGTCGGAAATTGTGATTTAGATTAGAAATATATTTTTATGCAATAATTTTGCTTTTATTTCCACTTTACCTTATTATTAATTGATATTTAATAATTTATTTCAACACTAAATTTAAAGAGATTACAATATATTACGCTGTATGAAGAAGGATCCTTAATAATATCAAACACATCAGTGAATACATTACTGAATATTGTATGGACCTTGTATTAACGTAATGCTTTAAAATTGTTACTTCTAGCGCCATCTATTTTCGAATTGAGAAGTTACACGTTTGGTAGAAATTACGGTAGATTATTTTTCGAGTATGGCAACTGGATTTAACTGTCATTTATAACGGTTGCTGTACACCTGCCGGGTTTTTTGTTTACTATCTTCAAACGGAAAGTTATGAATGAAAATTTGTGTTTTTGGAATATATTTGTCATATAACATATTGATAATTGTGTTTTGTGTGTTATAATATCAGTTTTCTTGATGTTGCAAGCGGAATTTTGGATTTTACAAGGTATGGCTTAGCATCTGTTGTTATATTTTTTGCGTCGCTAATTATCTATGAAATTGAAAGAAAACGTATATTATACAAATTAAATACTGAAATATACATCTTATATTATGTTAAGATTGATTTAAAGTTCGTCTACATCTTGAAATATTGTCATGCAATGCATTAGACAATAATGCAATTAAATTAACAACTGCATAGTTTATGTATCTATTTAAGTATTTGCACCTGTCGCCTTGATGCCGAACTTATGTATTAATTGATTTGTTAGCTTCAAGCTATAAATATTAATAATATAATATTAAAGTTTCCCGGATTTTTTTATGTAAGACAGATAAGAAGTAAAAAATATCGTAAAATGTAATCCGAGATGTGGGAAACTTGATTTTTAAATTATATTTTTTGCTGTATCACACCAGTAACCTATGGTTCTTAGTGTACTGGTTCGAGATCACAAACCTGATGTGCGCTTTAATAAAAAATATTTATTTCATTTTACATCACAAATTAGAAAATACAAAGGAAATTTGGAATTCATAACTTAGACTGGTGTCAAAATTATTTTAAACCTGTGCCACAGATAACAGGCTTAACTTAAAAGAGATATTTGTCTTAAAAGAAAATATTAATTTAACACATAGTTATTTTCGTGACAAGTGCTTGCTTTTTTTATATTACTCTTAAAAAATACTTGTTACTTGTAACTTACACAGCTCTCATTTACAATTTCAGTTTGCAATGGATTCCATCAACAACAACCAATTTGAAGTAATACCAGCAAAAAACAAGCGGAAGATTGCAACACCTTGTGCCAACGCTTATCTAAACCCTGCATTAGACCTCCTAGCTAACGAAGACCCTATGTGCAACACAGCTATGGAGATAGCACCAGTGAAGAAGAGAAAAAGGACTAGAAGTTGTAGCGACATTACCACCTTTGACAATACCGGACTAGATCTAGGCGTATCCAAGACAGCAGTCAACAAATACCTTCACCAAGAACTTGAAAATGTAAGGAAAACTGTTCAGTATAAAACAGAGGATATAACAGCTGTTACGGATTCTAGCGAGCCTATCTATGCTAATTTGACTGAAACACAAATACAACCAGATTCTTTTAATATAACTAATGTTACACACACCAGTAATAATATCACAAATGTTACACAGAACAGTGTTAACACACAAATGATTAAACCAAATGATAATACTATGGAAGTTATGACTAACGATGATATGGATTCAGGAATCTCAGTCTTAGAACAAAAATCTCTGAGCCATGTACATGACAATGTCGCCTTATCGCCAATAACAAATATACAAACTAATGTGACAAATCAAGTATTTATAAACAATTCTACGAACTTAAATCTTAGTTACATCGACCGGCTTGCTTTAGACTCTCCAAATTTATCGAACCAGTCTCTCTTCTACGATGATGATTTAAATGAAAGTAATATTATGGAGATAAAGACTATCACTATTATTACAAAAAAGAAAAGGTTTAATACTAAAAATACCAACCCATTTCTTGATCCTAATTTAGGTACTGCTCCGTTAGCTTTACCTGAAACAAGTCAGAATCCGTTTTTAAACTTGGACGCAACTAAACCGGAAATGGAATATACTGAGGAAGCTATAAACAGGCCTGTAGTTGTCCCAAAACAAGTGGAAAGAGTTCTAGAGCCTAGAAAACTCTTTGGAGATACAAACAGTACTATTTCTACGGTAAATGAATCCTTAGATGTCCAACAAGAGAATTTCTATGAAAACATTGACCAATATAGAGCAGAGAGCCCTGTATATGAAAATATAGATGATACTAATGAATTTAACAAGCAAAGCAGGATATTAGGACACGATGTATCACATTTTAGTGCTGTTGACATAATAAACCTAAATAAAAACGCACACCAAGATAGTTCAAACGATTCTAGTGATAGTAAAAAACAGAAGAATCCATTCTTGAAAGTTGGCAACCGACTATCGAAGAGAGTTTTTAAAACTCTGAAAAAGACTTTCAAGGGAGAGAAATCTGAGAATAATATCACTATTAATCCTTATGAGGTGCCAAGGAAGGCCCCTAAACAAAAGACTGCGCAGAAAGACTCGGGAATAGAAAACCCGGCTTTAAACTTAGACAATTCGGATGAAATTGAAATTGAAGAAATAGATGAACACGAGTATGAAACTGTAAAAACAATTAGAAATACACATTTGAATATGAATATCACGCCTCTGAAAGAAAGAAGCGAGAATAATGATGTTTCCCACAATAAAACTAATACACCAGGGAAAAAAGTAAGGTTTGATTCTACTTTGAATCAGGAAAAAGTAATAACAGGCAATAGTTTTGATTTTGATGTGCAAAGCCCTGGTTTTGATGCGAAGATCGATAAATATCACGATGAGTTGGAAAACTGCATAAACGAGAGGAAATTTCTGCAGCAAAATATGTGAGTAGATAAGAAAAATCATGAATTTATATTTTATGTATTAATCGTATTGTTATCAATTAAATCAGAAATATATCTTCTTTGTTGAAGAAGATTTTCTTGTAATGAGCTAGTTACAGACTGGAATGGATATTTTAGATGTAGTTGTAATTGTATGTATTTTTGATCTTTTTATTAAAATCTTGTGTTACTTAAATTGATTCTATAATGTATTTGGAGTGTTCTGAGGACCTACCACCATTTAAACAGAAGCAGTTGCAGTTGTGGAAGAGACAACACTTTACATTCTGTAGTTTTTAACTCGCTTCCTTAACTGCAATCGTATTTCTTTAAAATTTAGTGGCAGGCCTCCTGATAAACATCATTTATGAATTAGGTACATATGTTTAACTAGTATTAATTTATTTTTGGTTGTGATTTGACCTTGACGGATTTATATTATAGTCTTTATATTAAGTTTTTTTTGTAGTCCAAAGCATAATAATTCCAAAGCTATACAAATACTGTTTTTTTTTGTATTTGAAACCAAAACTTGAACAACAATGGTCGTGATATAAATATTTAAAACTTTTTGAACAATTTTTTAAATATGTAGTTACTAATTTACTAAGTACCTCAAAATCTAACTTATTTTGTACTTTGATATAATTTAATGAAACAATAATTATGTACTTTGTTCCAGTGTAATTTAAATGAGGCTTTTAGAATATAAGTGGTGTATTTATTGATAAATATTTAAATATAAGTTAAAAATAATATCTTGCCAAATAAATGCATTTTATTTATTAAGAATTAATTTTCCACTCCTTCATGACGTTGAAAATTGATATATTCTTTTTAAAGTATTTTATGTATAAGTTTTAATTTCAATTGTATTACTTGTCCAATTACTCTTTTTGCTGACGACAGTACCCTAACAATAACATGTAAGAACCCTGAACAATACAGTCAAGACATTAATAATTCAATAACTGCTCTTGTTTCCTGGCTAGTAAATAACAACCTAAAAATAAACCTAAATAAAACCTATGTCATGCATTTCAGTCAGCGAATTAATACTCCGTCGCGAATAATTGTAAAATATGATGATTCAATAATAAACGAAGTAGATAATACAAAATTTCTAGGGATACAGATAGATAAAAAATTAAACTGGAAAAATCATATTGAACTTCTTTGTAAAAAAGTAAGCAAACACTCATACGCACTATATAAACTTGCCCCGACAGTTAATACTGACACCCTTCTTATAGCTTATCATAGTTTAGTAGCCTCGGTTCTCAGATACGGAATTTTATTTTGGGGCAATTCAACAGACCGCGAAATTATTTTTAAAATACAAAAACGTTGCATTCGCGCTATGTTTGGGCTTAAAGTCACTGACAGTTGTAAACCGATTTTCACAAAACATCGTCTATTAACATTACCCTCCATGTACATCTTGGAAGTATGCCTTTTTGTTAGACAAAATCCAGAACTATTCCCGCGCCTGTCAGACACTGTTCAAAGAAACAGACGAGACAATGATAGACTTTGTATAAACCGCGTCAAAACTGCTCATATGTGGAAAAGTGTATTTTGTATGTCACCAAAAATATACAATAAGATCCCAAAGAAATATAAAGATTTAAAAAATAACTTGTTTAAAAATAAACTAAAAGATGTATTAACAAAAAAGGGATACTACAGTATTCAAGACTATTTAGATGATATAGATTTATAACAATTTTGATTCAAGTATTTAAGAACCTATTTTATTATTATTATTTTTAGATATAAGTATATTTTTTTGTTTTTTCTTTCTATCTTAATTTTAAAATTGTGTTGATTTGTGATCTCGTGTTATTGTAAGCACTGGGATTCACTATTTTATGTTTGTACGCCAATAGGCAGAGCATGTTGAATCTAAATATTGTATTTACACCTAACTACTACACATGTTTTCACAAATAAAGTTTTATCTTATCTTATCTTATCTTATCAATGATATGAAGAGCGCCTTTCAATTATTTATGAGCAAAGTTCCTTCCTCTAGACATTGCCTTAAACTTACAGCAGGGGAATCGACTGTTAATAGTAATTAAGAAGTTGGAAAAGAATGAGAACCTATTGAATGAGAAAAATAGATCTAATACCCTCTTTTTTTTAACCAACTTCATCTAATCTAATAAATGTATAATGTACTTGTATACTTTAATGGTGCAGTTCGTGTTCAGTTTTTACTTCTTTATTTGTTACTATTTATTTTGATTTACGTAATAATACTATGGTGTAATAAAGTACTTTTTATACAAGTTTATATACAACTAGGTACCATAAAATGTCCTTTAAAAGTCACCAATTGATTGCACACCACATTGCAACGTGCAGACCTCTTCATTGAATAATCGCCCGCGCACGCACGTGGCTCTATATTCGTACCACTAACAGAATAATAGGTCTATTAATCTGTTTTGTGCTCCTACTGGCTGGGGCATGGCCTAGGGACTATATTTACAAGGTAAGAACTTAAGGTGTTGTTATTGTCGACTTCTATGTACCTGCCAAGTGCAAGCGATCGAGCGACTCTGGGTAGGTTAAAAAAGGGTACCTAATAGTAGTTGCTTCCTAAACTATTGAAGGCAAACCCTGAAAAACTTTAAATAAGCTAAGCTTGCTAAAAATTTCCTATGGTCCGATTTTTTTCTAATAACAGGCTTAGTCCTAATAGATTTTGGTAGTTACCACAAAAACTTCCATAAGAGTTTAACGTTGTCCAGAAGAGGAAAGCCTAAGCACTTACTTATTATATTTATTTTTAACGGACTGGTTCCTTGATGATGATGTTCGATTCATCCTTTGACCTCGCATGACGCATAGGAGGGTCCAATAGATTTGTAACTAAGGATAAAATTGCTTGTCATTGGAAGTCCTTGTGACCAATTTGAATGGGGACAAAGGGGCTTTGTAGCCGTTAGATGAGAGCTAAACTCCAAAGGCAATTTGCGAGCCAGAAGTTTTTTTTTTTATATTGGGTATCGTAATGTCGTGGTGGCTTAGCGTTTCTATGAATGGATTTGTAATCACGAGGTGCAGGTTCGATCCCCAACGTAGGCAAGTACCAATGCGACTCTCAAAGTTATATTTAGGTACTAAACGGTGAAGGTAAACATCATTATGTAGAGTGCTATCTCACTTCTTGAACACAATGCCACAATGGCAACTGACCAGCTTTTTTTGTACAGATACTGCAGAAAAACTATTTAATTTAAAAAGGGATTAGTGGCACGATTAAAATATTCGAATAAGGAAATTTGTGTTCTCATTGACTTGTACAAAGCAATTTTATGGAATACGAATATGAAACAGACTGTATTTTTTTAATACTCGTTGGCCGTCGCGTCTAATACAATACTTTTATTTTTCATGGGTAAAGATAAATGATCATGATGATGACCGAAATCTTTGCTCGCCCACTCGTTTGATTATACCTACTTAAATTATCTTGTCTTAAAACGAAACTAGATACATATTTTTAGAAGAAATACGATAAAATCTTCTAAAATCCGAATGCAGAAAGTCCGATAAAAATATGAAAAAATCAGCAGAAAGGCCTTTTAAGTACTTTTCAGCAATTACAAGCAAATAACAATGTATAACCATAAGTAGGTACTCAGACCCAGAAATCTGCCTTCATACAACACCGCATTCTGACCCACTTTGGAATACTTTAACAAAATTAAAAAATTCTACTCCGGTCCTAAAGCGAGTTCCTCGTGGCGCAAGACCTCTTATGGCCCAGCATTTAGGTGGATGCATTCGCCTTGCTGCCCGAGAGAACTCGCTAAGTGCCTGGGAACGTCTCCTCACCTTCCCCTACAGAATATTGCATGTAGATAAGAGTTTGGCATCTAAAAAGTCGTTAACCACCCAAATTAAAGAAAACTGCAATGTTTTGGTCCATAATTTTGACTCCAAATTTCCGCAGCTAAGACTTGTAACCTCTTCCAAAGGTGTTTCCTACTTGGTTACAAGTAAGTTAGAGGAAGGTGATATTAGCGGAGCAGCCAGGATTCTCTTTAGCAGTGATGAGGTGGCACCTTGCTCCCCAGAAACTCTTGCAGCTCTGGAGAGCAAACACCCTATCCCTGCGCCCGACCTTTCCTTTCCTGACCCCCCTGACCCGGACTTACATGTTCTCACCATTACAGGTCGGGAGGTTGTCACAGCCCTTGGCTCCTTTAGGAGCGGCTCTGCTGGTGGCCTCGACGGTCTGAGCCCACAGCATCTAAAAGATCTGATGAGTTCAGGCGCCGGGGAAGCGGGTGAGACGCTTTTGAAGGAGCTTACGGTTTTGATAAACCTCATGCTCTCCGGCAAGGTGGACGAAGCCATCATTGACGTCTTATATGGGGCCAATTTGTGTGCTCTGCGTAAGAGGGATGGTGGTATTTGTCCGATTGCCGTGGGCACTACATACCGTCGTATGGCAGCTAAGGTTTGTTGCAAATTTTACGGTGAGACAGTTTCGAAAAAATGTCAGCCCCTTCAGCTTGGTTATGGCTCCAAAGGGGGCTGTGAAGCTGCCGTACACGCGTTGTCAACCTACGTAAATTCTGGTAAAGGAGAGGTCGTCTTGAAGGTTGACATCAAAAATGCGTTTAATTCGGTAAACAGGGACACCCTGCTGGCAGAAGTTAAAAAAGAATTACCCCAAATTTATTGTTTTCTTTGGCAGTGTTACAGATATCCCTCTAAATTACTATATTGGGACAAACTTTTGAATTCTGCTGTCGGTTGTCAGCAAGGTGATCCTCTTGGGCCAGTAATTTTTATTTTGGCTATTCACCCTATAATCCGGCAGCTAAAATCTAAATTTAACGTATGGTATCTCGATGATGGGACCCTCGGAGGCGATGTAGATTCGGTTCTGGATGATTTGCTGTTTTTAAAAAACCATTTCGACACTATTGGTCTTGAACTAAACTTTTCTAAATGTGAACTTTTCCTTTCTGACCATACTGACAAACTGACCGTTTCCAAATTTAATGCCATAGCTCCTGCAATCAAAATTATAAATAAATCTTCTCTACGCCTTCTTGGGTCTCCTATCTTTGATGATTCCTTTGAAAATTTCATAGAAGAGAAAATTCAAAATTTCAACGACGTTTCGGAAAGACTCGTTCAAATTAATATGCATTCGGCTATTACTTTAATTCGTTTTTGTTGTTTCGGCCCAAAATTAACTTATTTCCTCCGTGCTTCCCACTTATGGAAGCACCCTAATCTTTTGGTAAAATTGGACCAAATTATTAAGCACACTCTTTCTTTGGTTTTAAATATGATCTTGGATGACCGGGCTTGGACTTAAGCTACTCTTCCCATTCGCATGGGGGGGGCTCGGCATCCGCAAAATTTCGAGTTTCAGCCTCCCTGCATTCATATCCTCTGTGTGCGGCACTGATAAATTAACCAGGAATATTCTAGCTACCACACTGGTTGATTTTGATGTGCCGTGCTTTACTGAGGCTGTGGATGCCTGGAGACTTGCTTGCCCAAGTTCAAATATTCCTGACTACCCATCATCACAGAGACAGTGGGACGAGCCGCTTTGCAGAATCACTCAAGAAAATCTAATTTCTTCTTCTACCTCTCCTGCGGAGCGTGCACGCCTCCTGGCTGTTAGTGAATGGGAGTCAGGTCTTTGGCTCCATGCTCTTCCGTCGTCGAATATAGGCACCTTGTTCGACGACACTACTTTCCGCCTTGCTGCTGCTCTTCGCCTTGGCGCTGCTTGTTGTTCTCCGCATCATTGTCTCTGTGGTGAAGTTGTCAACAGCCTCGGACACCACGGTTTGTCATGCAGCCGTAGTGCGGGTCGCTTGGCTCGTCATGCGAACATTAATGACATCATCCGTCGTGCTCTTGTTGCTGTCGGCGTACCAGCCGTTTTAGAACCTAATGGTTTGGCACGCGACGATGGCAAGAGACCAGACGGTATGTCCTTGTTCCCTTGGAAGATGGGTAGGCCTTTAGTGTGGGACGCTACCTGTGTCGATACTCTTGCGCCATCTCATCTTCCCGGTTCGTCTAGCTGTGCTGGCGCTGCTGCTGCGGCCGCTGAGAACCTCAAGCGGCGCAAATATACTAAACTAGTTGGTAGTTATTTGTTTGAGTCGTTTGGGGTCGAAACTCTCGGACCGTGGGGCCCGAGTGCCAAGTCGCTTTTTAAAGATCTAGCAAAGCGACTTGTTGACACTTCTCGTGACCCAAAGGCTGGCGTTTACCTCGCACAGAGGATAAGCATTGCCATCCAACGTGGCAATGCCGCCAGCCTTTTGGGCACACTCCCGGCCGGCAACGATGCGGACGAATTTTTTGATGCGATTTTTTAAGCCTTGTATATAATATCTTTGTATACAACGTGTAACGGAAATAACGCACATCCACAGACACCCCAAAAAGAATATCCTTTTTTATCCACAATTAATGTATTAAAACATTTTTATCATTTTCTTAGATATTTGTTTTTATTACATATTGTCAGAATAATTTGTACAAATAATTGGCAAAACGCGTGGGCGCCCTATTGCTCAATACGTTACTTATAGCCTATAGCCTTATAGGCTTATTGCATCGACTTAAGGCTCATTTTCGTTTACTTCGAGTGCTTTAAAAAAATAGTGTCTACAATTTAATTATTTCTAAATAATTTTTTGGTAAAAAAAAATGTTTATTTTTATTAATGAAATGGATTCTGTTATCGATTCTGAACAAAGTAGTTTCAGGATGTGCGTTAATTATGTTACATGTTGTATACACCGTGACTTTTAGGTCGTCTTAGAAAAGCAGCCTAGTTCATGTATCCAATGACTAGTAAAAGTAGGTACTTAAATAAAAACCAAAATAATGCCACGATTCTTAATAAAAAATTCATGCGCAATCTCTAATGATAGACTAATAAAAACTCGATTCGGTCAATAGAGAATCATTGATGTGTCACAAATAACACTTGAACACTTGTGCATTGATAGATACGACCTGTGACAGGTCACAGAGTGCTGCGTCATTTCGCTTCGGCTCACAGATTGGAGTTTATTTAATGCTTCTAGAAAAAAGTTGATTTTGTTGACCAAATTTTTAGGGGACTATAGAATTACTGTTGTAATGGTTTTTCAAGACAGTAGTGTTGTTTTTAAAAGCTTGCAGGAGGAAATTTGATGTACCTACCTATTTGTAAATAAACTCATTATACCATTGAATAACACATACGGAAGTTTGTTTTAGTTTATATCTCAAGCTAAAATTTACAGCCTGTCTATCTCTCATACTATTCCGAGGGCCTAGATAATGTAATTGGCATTCGCGAAGTCGCGAATAGAAAACTTAAAATGTATGAAAATGACATTCTTTATCGACAAGTGACGTGACTTTGACTTTTCAGTTGAATGTAACCGATTGGTATAGGTCATAGGTCGCCACGCCAATTACCACAGTACGCGACGTGCCGCAGGTTCGATCCCCGCGTAGAACAAGAATTTGTGCATTTCAAAAAGGCTTGTTCTGAGTCTGGGTGTCTGTGCATCTGAATTAAAAGTTTGTGGAACCCTCCACGATGCAAGGACTAAATTTCTTTGTGCGGGAGTATAAAGAAAAATGCACAGCGGCGATTGAATAAGCGCTAAAGTATAAAGTAAGCGCTAGAAGAAGTGTGAACTTAGGTAAATATTAAGTAGGTACCTACTGGTAACTCTACAGGGCACCGATTTTTCGAAGAGCTTTTTCTCATACAGTTCTAAATAAATCTCCACAAGCGATTTCCTTCACAACTGTGTTATATTTGCCAGATGATAAGACAGTAATTATCTCGGCGACTCATCGTATTTGCCGACAACAATGCAGAGGTCTTCGCTCAATCAACTGAGCAAATATTTTATTACTTATACCATATAGTACTGTTAGTATCATTATAGTACCTAAAAGTGGAAGAAAATTACGTTTTTTCGTACCGTTAATTGTGTGGAAGGTTGAAATGTAGGTACAATAGTGTTTTTGTAGTCTAAGTATCTCTTTATGAAATTTTGCAACGTGTCTCGTGCGAAACCTTGTAATATTTAATTTCCTCTTTCTATGCATGGAAATAAATAACTTTCTCCAAGAAAACAATAGTCCATTTCAAGAACAATCATATTTCTGTCAAAATTATTTTAAGATTATTTTTTAGAGCCTTGACTGTCTTTCCTTATAACTATTTATTACACTTTTATTTATTACACTTTTAAGTTAATAATTTTATCACAGAAACATTACTTTTAATACGAATAATAAATTGGTGTCTACAAAAACATAGTGTGTAGTGTCGGCCTTTAAAACCCAATGTGTTAATTGATTAGAATTTAATGGTCTTTTAACTTCATGAGGTCAATGACTCTTTGTATTAGGTCATAGTTTATCGGGTGCATGTTAAGCATTGCTTAATTACGAAATAATATCAATAACACTCCATTGAGACTTAAAAACGTTTATCACAAGCTCAAACAACTGGCCTGTTGGTCTAGTGGTTAGTGGCCCTGACTGCTAAACCAGAGGTCGTGGGTTCGATTCCTACCCAGGACAAATGTTTGTGTGATGAGCACGATCATTTGTTCTGTGTCTGGGTGTAAATGGTGTAATACATAAGTATGTTTATCAGTCGTCTGATACTCACAATACAAGCTGTAGGTAGGTACTTAGTTTGAAATTAGATGGTGTTGTGTGAAAGTCGTGGAATAAAAAAATATCAGAATACCCCCTAGTCATCCTACATAAACTCTATAACATAACTTATACTGAGCCCTAGGCTAAAAGCTTAAGAGATCAAATAAAGATCAAAATCAATACAAAACAATCTAACAGTCAACATTATAATCAACAAACAGTACTCACCTTTAACCCCGGCTGTTATTTTCGCCTTTAAGTAAACACCTATGTTATTACGGCAATCGCATCAGCTCCTATCAAGAGTTATTTCATCTCTGGGGTCGTGACCCCGGCAGGCGCCTACGTACATTCCTATCGATTTCTAGCAAAGATAAAAATTAGGTGACGTATGAATAGAACTAGTGAGAGAAACTGTGGTAGGTCTATTTTGATGCCTATGTGAGACTTGACGCTTGGTATATCTTACTAATATTTTAAAACGCGAAATTTTGTAAGTATGGGTGGATAAATGTTTGTTACTGTTTCACGCCCAAACGGCTGAAGCAATTTGGATGAAATTTGGTGTGGAGTTATCTGACACCCTGGAATAATACATAGGCTGCTTTGCTTTGCTTTTAACCGACTGCGTCAGAAGGGGCAATGTCTTTGCAGCTATAAATGATATGTGCCCTTGTAAAGTCGCCAGCAACTGCTAGTGTTTTTATAGTTTTCTGTAGAAGTTTTGAATGTAAAAGGTGTAGTACTTATAAGTGCAGCTGTACTTATAAGTAATGCTTAGTAAAGTTCTTAAATCATACATTACAAGTAGACCTGCAGTTTAAACTAACTAACTTAAATACGAAGACGTTTGACTTACATATGTATTTGTGCACACGTGTTTGCATGCACGCACTCACGCTCTTGCACTGTTTTGTTTTATTTTGTAACGCACGCATCTAGAAATGCAGACAAATAAGAAAGCATTAACTGGATGACGTCTTTCTCTGTGCATTGGTTTTTTTTTTATTCTTAGGTTGTATGCAACCTCTGTATTAATTTATATTAAGGATCTCCAACAAAGAATACCTACACATTACACAAGATGCATTATTAGACATTACAGTCCAGTGTTTGGACTATTTACAGCAAAGCCTTCATTTCCTCCTTCAATTGTAGACTCGAATTAAATAAGAAAAAAATGTCCCGAGCCCCTTCGAGTCGCGGGATTGCTCGCGCTTGCTCTACGCTGGTATGCCCAACTTCTAGGCCTGCGAAATGGCAGTCTTTTGACATCTGTGACTAGCATAATATTGTAACCCTACGATTTAATGATATTACTTTATAATAGATAACCTAATTATAGTATTTTACAACCTAAATATACCTACCTACCCTTAAGTATTTACGTTGACATCAGCAGTTGCGCGTGCGAATATTTACAGCATGTAAACCTCCTTTTCTATTTACTCAGTGTCGCAGAGATTTATCATTGTTTCTGAGTTGTAAACCGCTTTGTTTGACGTCGTAAATGCATCTGTTATGTTATTTACTTAGTAAGGAAGATCATAAAACACTCTCACCTAGTAACTGTTGAAGTAAATTTGCAGTTAAGACAATGGTTTGATACAAAGTTACAACCATCAAGTTTAAATGGGTAATATAGTACTATAACTAGTACTAGAACAGAGAACTGTATTATAATATAGTACTGTTACGTACCGCGCGCCTTTAGGTACCTAGGTGTATATTTTTTACAAACGGCCAAGTTAAACTGCTGTTTGTTTTTATACTGTGGTACCTACTAGTAGTATTGCGGTTGGAGACAAAGTATATAATAAGAGATAAACCGTCGTATTCACAAATGTCACTCGTTGTAGAGACAAGTAGACTTTTAAGAAATCAGTAAGTTTTTGGTACACAAATGTAAACAGATGGGCATACAGACGAACAGATTTTAAGCATCCGTCAAGTATCAAAATCTTAAAATCGTTTCGCTTCATACGACATTGTTCTACCCATTCAAACAAAATATTATAACAACTTTCTTTTACAAACACCACCTGATTCGAAATTCAAAAACTAGGTCACAGATAAGCAATATTACTTATACCTTGTAAAATATAGCTTGATACCTGTGACATTACCGAACGTTTTATGAAGACAGCTACAACCCAAATTTTATTTTTAAAAGTTCAAATTTTTTAACATAAAAACGACGTTTGTGTATAAAAATACAACGCATTTTTTAAAATAATCATGTAATTATAAAGATACCAGTAAAAATATGAGTAATTAAAATAATATTTAATATTTCTTAAATATTTTTTGGTTCATAGCTTACTTTATAAATGCACTTTGAAGAGCTCTAGGGACGTGCAAGTGACTGACAGATGATTATCGATAAAATAATACTATGAAAATTTCACTAGTATAAAATGTAGTTATTTAGTTTGTCAATAATGGTTTCGCGTGCTGGAAACAAGCGGGCGCCATCGTTTTTGAGTCAGTACGAGTGCTGATGCGATGCAGACACCTTGTATACGCTACCATTGTTTTGTTGATATTTGTGTTACTATGGTGTTATTTGTGTTACTTTGTTTGGTGTTACCTTTTTTTTGTTTGCCAAAATGCCGAAAAGACAAAAAAGACTGTTTTGAATAGTGAGTGTCGCGAATTTGTGATCCGTTTGCGCGATTATTTTGAATTATTTTTGTTTTATTTCATTTAAATCAACTACTAATACATTTATTTTTAATTTACATCTTTACAATGATAATGACTACAATGTCACTTTTAATAAAGCTCATGACGTCACAGACATCGATAAGCTACGAAACACGCCGCCATCCCTAGTAATGTCATTCGGACAAACGTCACAGGTATCAAGCTATATTTTACAAGGTATAACAAATTCGAATCGAAAACCAAAATGGCGGCTTTGACAATTGAAAATAGCCCTTTAACAGCCATTAAAAGTGTTGTTACACAACGTAAGGATAATAGGCTGAATATTTAATATGATGAGTGTGATCGGGGTTCCTACTGACCCCGTTCTAGGGGTTATCGACCGTTGGGTCAGCTCTGCTCGGTATAATAACCCCCTGTACATTTCCCATGACGCTTAAGGCCGGCTGCAAGGCAGATATTTGATATGGTGCAAATGTTTTAAGTGTTGTTCTGTTGAAATTCTAAAACTGAATTGAAGTGACCAAAAATTTCCGATACTGTTGAATTCGTGGAGGTTTTTGGTGAAGTAAATGCTTTTTTTTTTAATTAAAAACAATATAGATAAATAGAATATTCTTTATTGCACACCACGTGAGAAACAGAAATGCCTTTTATATAATATGTAATTACGTCATCATCTTCTAATACATAAAATTCTCACGTCACAATATTCGTTTTCGTACTTCTCCGACACGGCTTGACCGATTATCTGCATTGTATATGCATTTAGTAGGTCTGAGAATCGGACAAAATTTATTTTTCATCCCTAATTTATTTTAGAAGCGAGCTACCAACCCCAACTGACGTCCACGACTACTCTGTCAAGTGTGTAGCGAGGAATAAGAAGAATTTATTTTCCCTACGAACCAGCTGTTGCCTGCTACTCGCGTACGAAGACGCGGGCAACAGCTAGTGTTACTATAAAACGATCTGTCAGTCGTGTAAACCGCCTAACGGTGTTTATTTTCACTGGTCGGTGCCGCGACGCCAGACGTCCTGACCTACGATGCCAAGAATTTTCATTTCCTTCATATATTTCACTTTAATACGAAACATTATCTAAACTATGCGCTTCCTCTATTTCAAAGGAAAGGAATTAAAGTTGAATATTTTCACTATAAAGCTATTAAAACCTTTATCGTGTATTAAATACCTACCTATTATAAATTAAAAAGTAGCCACTGTCTATGTGTCTCTTACGTTTTAAAGGATATTTAAAAATGTTCAAAAGATTTAAAAAAAAAAAACAAATAAAGAACATTTTTGAAACTTACATTCTATTCAGCACGTTTTGAAAATGGAACACAATTCGTATGCAAATTATTTGATCTATATCGCTGACAGCAAAAAAAGCAGAACGAACAAAGGATTTGCTAATGGCGTTTTAAAAATAGAATCGAAGCTCTATTTTTTTCCACGGTTTTATTTATGGCCAGAGCCTACCAACACCTTTTAAAGCAATCCTTTTTCATTTGTTGAAGTAAGATGGCGCTATACAGAACGTAAAGTGGCGTCTCTCTTCCACATCTCCAACAGTTTTACTTTACGAGGTGTTATAGGTACACAGTTTTGTAGGTAATGTCGGAAAATGCCCGAAAAGCTCCGGAAATACCGGTAAATGTACGCCATGTGTAAATTATGAAGTGTAAATGATTATTAATAGAACATACGAAATTAAACTCGCACGTAATGTGCGATAACAAACCTATTTGTGGGAGTCGTTTTGTTTACGAAAGATTTTCTGATTCTGATTTAGTTTTTGAATAAGAAGTTGGAAAGAAGAAAAATACTGGTCATTCTGTAAATTTAAAAATTCTAAATTATAATTTAAAAAAAACACCCATATAATAGCCTCAGTTTTTTGGGTCTGTAATGGGTTTAATTCCGATATATGAAATTAACTAATATGAAATGTAATAAATAACATTTTATTTTTTCGCTTTAAATGAGAATACGCAATTCAAACTTAAATGTGAACATTTTACTTAACTCCACTAAAGTATTTAATAACAACAGTACATTAAAACACACCAATCTCAAATAACCAACTTATTCACATGAAACATCTCGGCTGAACGCGAACGTATCTAGTCTTCATCTTAAAAAAAAAACAAAACGTCAGTTTTCCCGCGCTCGGTGTCGCCTCGTCCGTCCCTGTACGCATGCCTCTCTGCTCTGCCAGTATTGAATGGACGCGCCGTGATCACAGACGGCTAGCGAAACGGAATGGTAGACTTATCGATCCACATTCTAGTGTAAAATTTAAATAAAATAAACATGTGGCAGTGATTTACAGTAATTTATTTGAAACACAGTGCCTTCTGGAAGTGTTGTATGACGCATAACTTAGGTGAGTAAAGTAGGTCATTCGACTATTGATTGCTCTGTGGAATTGAAGTGAGCGAGATGTTTTCTTTTTTTTTCGTTGTTTTTTTTTTTAATTTGTTGGTGTTTTTTTTTGTGAGGTCTGAAGAGGTTTTAGTAGGGTCTGTTGTGTTTATGATTGTTCTTGTATTGATCGTGGCAGTGCCTAGTACGACGGTGTACGTATTTCGCGAGTTTTTTGCCCTCATCATAGGTGTAACATCAATCTTTTGCAATATAAAGCTTACGTTAACTTGAGTCGGCACTGATTGATTTATGGTTATCGGCCCCGTTATTTAGGAAAACGAGGTCTTTTATAATGTTTACTGTTGATATAAGATGCGTAAAATGTAATTACGTCGTTGCGTTGTTTTTATACTTTTGTTTTTCTGTACGATGCACGATTATTGGCGTGGCGTGTTTTGGTAATAATAACAAAGTGGTGATAATTATTATCGTTAATACAATAATATTACTTTTTCGGGTAATTAAAAAAAACACTTCGACAGCTGGCGTTGGTTTTAAATACATTGTCTGTACAATTAATTGATGTCTACGTATTTATTGTGTTATTTTACAAAATGATACTCAATGTTTACACGAAATAATAGATTTTTCTGAAATATATTTTTATTCTTTTATCAACACATTCGTTTCTTAGGTACTTTATTTATTGTACTCCATAAAAAGTGCAGCGTAATACAACGCTTATCTTTAACTATAATGATAACTGATAGTTAAACCATTGACCGTACAGTTAAGTTAATAGTAATGATAACGATTGAAGTAATGTATTATCAGGTTATTTAGTTAACTCTACGGTTTAGCCTATCGATGTTATTTTAAACGGTCATTGGTGTAGGTTATGATAATTAATTAATCATTTTGAAGGTTAGGTTTTAATTAAAGGTTTTCTTTATTAATTTAATGATATATAACTTAATGATTATTTTCCGTATGTTCTTTTTATTTAGAAACCTTGTATTAATATAATAAAGAAATAGAATATTAAATTAGAGGTTTTTTACATTGTAAAATAGAATTATACGTTTTAAATTTACTATTGTTTATAATTAAACAAAGATCTTGAACACTTTATTAACGTTACAATCTAAAAAAATAATATTACTTTTGTTCAAGTACATTCGCGTGAATAAATTGAATGCAATAACGAGCGACACAATTCTACTTTGTGGGTATTTGAAGGAAAATCTAATAAATCATAAATCTTCAACAATTACAATTTTTATTCTAATAAATCTTCTTAACCTCCAACTGTCAGGTGTAAAAATTAACACCAATTACGATAAAATAATTAACATACTTCACAAGAACTGAATAATATAACCATTGTTCGTTATACTGCTACGACGGCTACGAACCGCTACGTGTGTAGACAAGCCTACAGGTTGACTTGGCTACGAGCACTATAGTCAATAATGACCTACTTCCTTGATTTTGTATCACGACTTGCGCTGTCTAGTTCTGCTGCATACTTCTTTCTTTTTGTGTCGGTTAGACGTTTTTTAGATCTTTTTGTTGAAAGTTGAGACAGAGGTGGAAAGTAGGTAGTTAGGGATCAAGATAGTTTTATAGATTTTAAATTAGGCTTTCCAATTTTTTTCGATCGTATTTTAACTACAAATGTACATTAATTGACTGCGGAATAATATCCACTCTTAAACAAGAGCTATAAGCGTTAACGGTCATGTAATACAGCAAGTGTATGAGTTACGAAATCAGTCACGTGACTTATCGACAAGAAATGTCAATTCCATACATTACTGTCATCGTGCTCCAATAGTCATCTATGACCGTGAGATTCAAATATAGTTACTTAAATCTTACGGTACGTAATAATGTAACGGTTTAAACATAATAAATTCCCCAAAGATTATGAATTACTAGAGTGAAATAAAATACAATATACGTAGATATATGTATGTAGATAACAACAAAATGCTCTCAACAACAAAACATCAATATTTTATTCCTAATTTCTGTATTTTTCGCCTACGAAGACACGGGCAAGTGCTAGTTAAACTATAATCTACTAACAATACACCTTCACCTCGTTAGAAAATGATATTCAATACGTTTGATAAACGCTACAAATTGTTCTAGGAGATCAGTTTCATATGTAATTAGATTGAGAAGTCTTTGAGTGTGATATTGAGGTCAAATAAACAAGGCACCTATTGATGATTAAAGGTATAGGGAATTCGGAAGATCAATTTTACTATGGGATACTGTGTTACTAAGTAAAATGGGTTGTGGAGGTCAGATGGGCTGTAGCTTTGTGAAAATGCGATAATTATCAGCATATTGCGATGAGACTGGATGCTTCTTTATCCCGGGAAATCTTCATAGACCTGGGTTAGTATAGGACCCTGTTATCAAGTAAAATGGGTTGTGAAGTTCTGATAGACAGCACCTATATAAAATGCGATTTATGATTTTACTTCGGTGACCTTTAAAGCCCTTTTTTATCTCAGAAATCCTCATAGATTGTCTTCACTCCTGCCCAAGCCAAAGATGACTTTATATCATCTTTAACTTCACAACATTCTAAATAGAGGAATAGGATCAATTTTTAGTACAATATTCGTACTTTAATTATGAATTCTCATTATTACTTAGCGGTTAACGTTTGCAGATGTTACAAATGAAACTCTGACATACAGACACTTGTGTAATTTTCAATTTTCGAGAGTAATATTAAGTAATGAATTCATATTTAATAACTAACTAACCTTTTGAAAATTTAAATTTATATATTTGATTATTCTTAAACAGATTTCCTGCCTGTGACTTTCAAAGTCAACATTATTTGAAGCCCTAAGCTTTTTGAAGGTAGATCAACACAACATTTTAATCAACTGTCAAGCTATATGATGGATTGTTCTTTTGGTCAACCGTTCAAAATTGATTGTTTGATGACAAATTCCATTGCTCTATACCTTTCGGAAAATAGCTCAAATATAAGTATGAAAATGATTTTTGTTTTCGATAAAAAGCGTTAATCGACTAAAGCTTGACGTTCCATTCTTTCATCGTTAACGCTTGTCAAAATATAATTTCCTCAAGGGCCCAGAGATTAAATACCTCTTTTTGAGTATACCTATAGTATCATAGCTTATAATATACAACCGTTTTTTACTATATGCATATAAGTATAATACGGTACAGACACCAAAATAACATTTTTTTCAATTTTTGTCTGTCTTTTTGTTCTCCTTAATCTCTGCAATAGCAGGACCGATTTTGACAGGTTGTGGCAAGTAGCTGATGTAATAAGAAGCAACTTAAGTGACTTTTATTTAAGAAAAAAACCTTTTAGAAGATAAAGTAAAATTTATCTCTTTCGTAAATGCTACGCGGACAAAGTCGTAGGAACCACTAGTAAAAAAATAAATATGCATTCTAATAAAACAACTATACATCCCGTAGAATATACTGTCGGGTTTAATTAAAACACTGGTCTGTCTTTCTATGAATAATATTAAAACTTGTTACCGAGTATCCGTATTCAAAGGAAGGTTATGACTTTTGTTTTGTTCTCGCAAATTAATTAATATTATAACTTTTAATTAATTAGAAGAAGGTTTAGTATTATGTAAGGGACAATAGTGACTTTGCAGTTGTTACTGCATATTGATCCTTGTATCATAAAAGTAATAATTTTCTATAGATAATCAAAATGTAGTATAACAGAAAGTCGCTTCCCGCGTTTGTCTGTCATTATGTATGCTTAAATCTCTAAAATTACATAATGGATTATGATGTGACTTTTTTATAGATAGAATGTTTTAGGAGGAATGTTTATGTTTCATCACTTTTACATAAATAATCAAGAAAGTGATGTAATGATTGTTTGTAATAATAGTAGGTAAATTATATTAGAGTTACAATTTCTAACGAGATCTCTGAATTTAAAGCCTGAGAACCTATCTCAAATGGCAAAGGTGGCTAGGTTTCTTATCGTTATCCCATACTTAAAAAAGATACAAATTAAAAAAGTTCTATTCACAACTTAACTGTTATATCAACAATGATAGACTTACATCGATGATTATTTTGATTCGGTTAAGATAAACTTGAATTTCAACTTTAATTAACCTCAAACGTAAATATTCTACACAAATTATGTATGTATAATCAAATGCGTGCTTATTGCGGTCTGCTAACAAAAAAAGCGATACATTTTTAACAACACATTGTAATATGCAGTGCCGAAATAGGTAGCTGATGACAAAATACATAAACATTTTGTTGAATTTTAAAGCACGTCTAACAACAGTGAATATACGCGTTTTAAATTATAAATGACTGAGCACTTTGATATACAACTTAGTTACTTTTAAAAGTTTCTGAAAGCATCCTAAAGACTATTAAAAATGCTTTTGTAAACGGTAACTTAAAAATCATCTAGTCTCTTAGAAAATTGCAATTTCTACACGGGTAGGTATACGGTGAAAGAAATCTCCTGTAAATATATTTTAGGATTTTTCCGTGACTTTAAAGTATCTTCTTTATGAATTATGTGTTAGTTAGCTCTGCGATCATAGAAAAGTAGTTTAACATGCTGTATTAGATATTGACAAGTTAACAAAACACATTTGCAATTGGGTATTAACCTAAAAAACTAATAGGTCCTTCAGATAAATTTCCAAAAATACATTTGACGTGTATTTTTTTTACTAAAGATGTTTGAACTAATTATAAAATCGCCTTGTTCGTTAACGTTTTATCAAAAATTAACATTCCTAATATGTGATATGTAAGTAAGGTAAATAGCTGCCATTTTCTAGAACAAACGACAGCCTATACAGACACATTTTATTAAAATTCTTTCGTACTAGGTTTACTTTTAATACTTTTAGAAGAGTCCGTTTTAAAATAGACCCAGTTAATAAGAAAAAAATTCTAATCAATTTACTTCAAAGCTTTCTATTACCAGAAATAGCTTTTCACAAAATATCGACAGTCTCATCCGTTTCTAAGTAAATCAACTTTCAAGTAACTAGACGCAACTAATTAATGTTTGAAAGCCTTCCCCATTCCTTTTGCTATGATAAATAGAGAGTAATTATTCTAATTAATATCTTTGCAGAGTTCGATTTCAAGTGGATTTTGAGGAACTTTGACCTTCGCTACTAAATAGGGAAATCTATAAACAAACTTACAAAGAAGTGAAATAAAATTGATCATGGTTTATGAGCGCCTTTTAGGCTTATAGGAAAAATAAATGATTTTCTTTAGATTCAAATTTGTGACACCACAATGAAGGTTGTCCATTTCATTTATTTATGAGTCTCGAGTCAATTAAATATTTAACTTCCTTATTTTATATATGTCCAGATAATATGATTTATATTCCAATCATTAAACCAAAAACGAAATCTAGTAACAGATTTAATGACACAAAATTGTAACAATTTCTTTTACAATAACGATAAATAACAACATTATTTCCAACCCTATTTGAAACACTTACAAAATTGTAAATTCAATTCGTTTTAAGCACGGGGTTAATGGAATACAGACAGACATACATACAGATATAGCCAAAGAGTTCATAGGTCAATGACGCGGGTAGAGCAGTCTGCGATCGGCAAATTGAATGAATAATAAGGTTTGCGAGGTTACCTTCTAAGGACTAATGGAGCTTCTGGATTGTTTCACGAATAAAATAGTTAGAAAGAAGGCTTGATAGCATGTTTGTTACCGTCTTCTTCATCTTTCCGTGTCGAACGAGCGTACAAACAGCAAGCGTAGGTACAAACCTTCAAGTTCCCAGTATCAAAAAAACTAAAATTAAGGAGAATAAGGATTTCATTGTATTTTTTTTTATATTCTGTAATATTTCGACATGTCCAAATGCGGTTGGCATTTCGACATGTCCTTCCTTCATGGCATCTTCCTGCCCTTATGCCAAGTAAAATGGGATGAGGGCAGGAAGATGATGATGATGATTCTATAATATTGCAATTGAACCTTGTAATTATTGCAGTATTTCTCAATATAACCTTTAATTGTTAATTGTAATAGATTACATAACATTAACGTCTCAGAAGAAAAATAATATCTAAGTAAATAAATATTAACTTCACCCGACTTTATTACACGTAACATTAATTTACACCTACAATCTACTTGCTTATCGCACCATCTTTAAATACACACCATTAAAACAAGCCAGTAGCTAGTGCCAGTAACTAGCTCACTGGACTGGCTTCCTTAACCTCGAAACAACGACCGACGTAATATAATGTTAGCAGCAAGTGCTCTTGAAAACCTAAATAATCCTACTAAAGTTCTGTGTGTTCATTTACTACTGAAACGAAATTATTCAGACGTAATTTTTCAATGAAAACTAATGTAATTTAGCGGTAAAGGTTAAGCCGCGCTCGCCGCGGTTGGTATGCGGATGGGTGTCCATTTTCAAACATAAAGAGAGTTTATTTTGCCTAGGAATGCGTATTCAATTATTGGTATGATCTTTGACTGATCCTTGACAATGATTTACCTTGTACCAACTTCCGTGTACAATTGAAATTCAAATGTAAATTATTCAAATTAGGCTACTAACAAGCACTTTTTGTACGTCAAAATACAATGAATAGCACCCAGATTCTTCCTTTTCTTTGTGAGGTACTAAATGCTCGTTTCATAGAGTAAAACGGCGCAACAAACTCTTTATTGGTTAAATCAATCCTGGAATTAACATTAGTATTAGTAAGATTGTGTACATTTTTAACATTAGGAGGAATTCAGAGGTACATTTAGGACTGTTTAGTAAAAAAACAGTTCATAGTCGGAAAATATGAACAAACATTTGAAAATAATGAAACAAAGTCTTACTTGTATATTGCGCTTCGTTTAGCACAACCGCCACGGCAATTTACACTAAGTGACATAATTCCGGACCGAAACACAAGGATTTTATATAGAAGATACTAGCAGGCCTACCACTATAGCTTTATGTGATATTATTGCATTTGTGCAAGAGAGACGCCGCTTCACGTTGTGTAGTGCGCTATCTCGCTTTCACAATTGCAATAATGAAACTTTAAGAGGTCGTAGTAGACCCCTAGCACTTTATAAATGAAGATTTTAACCTATTTAATCTCGAAGCACGTTATTAGATTGTAAATAAAATATATTACGCAGAGTAAGGCTTGAAATTGCGTTAAAATGACGCTAAAAGTAGAGGTAGTGTACGACGTGTGCAATGCATTTAACTAACACCAACGCTTTTTAAAATGCTGGTCAATTTAATTTGTTATTAAATGTGTAATTTTAATAGATGATAAACTAATATTTATGTAGATAAACCTTTCTGAAATTGAGTAAAAGTTACTTAGTTTTGCTTATTAATATTGTTATTTTGAATGCTACACGTACTGTAATAAAGTATTCATAGTTACTTTATTAATAATGTAGATATTCGAGGTAATAATTAATCTTTATTATGGAATAAATACTTAATTGAACTGTTCTCAATTACTCAATTACGCTATTGTTAAAATGAGCTCGGTTTCAAATGATAAATTCAAGTAAAATAATTACAACAGGACACATAGACCAAATGTTGTAGTTCACATAATAGAGAGAATAAATATAGGTTTAAAATATTTAACATTTTACTAATTAACTTTATAAAATAAGCTAACAAGAACGTATCAAACAATTTATTTATTCATGTACATTTTAGGTATCATCACAACTTTAAAAAAAATAGTAGATACCACCAAAATCTGCCTCAGAAAGCGTATGAATATTATGCCAGTATTAATCGTACTTTGATTAGTGGCATTCTAAAATATCTATCCATCTCCACATTTCTTTCAACAAAGACCAAGACAGCTAGACAGGGCGACATTTAACTATAGTATACGTCTTTCATGAATAGTCATATTGTCTTCTAATCACGAAAGGTTCAATGTTCACCTTATATTTATCCAGAAATAGACAAATACCCCGAAATAGTTAATTAGGTAGTCACGATCGCATGTACAGGGTATTTTTAGTGCGGCACCATGAATTATAGACGCCTTAAGTGTGGTGTGAGCGATGACGCAATGTTACGAGGAGTATGCTGTATATGTATGTATGTACGTAATAGTACTATAGGAGACTCCTTGTTATAGTTTAGGTTTTCTTCAGTTACTAGATTGTATAGGTTAGATTTATAATGTCTAAGCTATACCATCCAGTAACTAAAGAAAGGAATATTTAGATTATTATTGATATAAATATTCCTCAACATTTCCACAACGCTATCTAGTCTCAAATTAAGTATACGACAGTAATTTGTGTTATGAGTATTAGACAACTGATAAACGTACTTACATATTTCTAAATACATACATGTTATAAGTTACGTCCAAACACAGAATAAATAATCGAACTCATCAGAAATCAGCATACTTCCAAATGTATTGCATACATACTTTCAAACCAAATAGTAAGTTCTATAATCATATAAAAATATAAATAAACTACAGTTCATATGGAAAGCTGAAAAAAATCACATAGTTAACCTGCCGAACCACATTGCACACGCAATTATAAATTCTGCAATACAATATTTTAATAACCTGTACGTGACGATGCGTAAATCCTTTAATGTGAGTAAAATCAATAATGATTGTGGTCAGAACTCGATGCTACATCAAAATGTATGGGAAAGTAAAATCCGGATTGAATGAATGATAAGGGATCCATTTGCAAAATTATTGTGGTTGAACTACCGGACCGAACTACTGACTGATTGGTCTAACTGATTAAAAACCAATACTTGTAAAAATAATGTAAATAATAGTAATATAGCTCTCTTAAGATGAAAGCTTTAGCTAATGATGCTACGGTTTCCTTCTTTTGTTTTCAGACGCAGGATCTATTAAGCAATAATAATTGGGAGAGGGGCAGGGGAATGATGATGATGATGATGAACTATTAAGCAATCATTATTTTAAGCTATTTATTACGATTTGAAGTCACCTACCAGTATTTCCAGCCCAGGATAATCCACTCCACTTTGCATTGGCCTATCATTATTTTAAACTTTAATCTATCTTTTGCTAAACATAGCTCTTTTGATCCGCATCCATCATTCCAATATTTACGTCATCCTCTTTTACCTATTCAAACTACTCCTGTACTCATTTTTTTTTCTGAATTACATCGTCTAACTCTTCCATTTCTTACTCTTTATTTCTTAAACTATACTTCAGGAACAGCTTACAGTCTTACTACTAATAAAACCGACCTGGCCCTGAACTTCAGGCCGGCCTTGTTCCTCTAAGGCTGCCTACTGATCCTCTAGCGGTGTAAATCTTAATTATACGGTCTTAGCGTTACACCAGTAAATTGTATTATGTAATACGATACTATACTTATATAGTTACATCTTATTAATGAATTAACGTACCTACGTTATTCATAACTAGGTATTCTATCCAACAGACTTTTGCTTTTCGCGTAAAATGTGTAACATCGTCTTTATTATAATGTCCGGACCGATTTCGGCCACGGCGGCTAGTGTGACTATGACACCAGGCCAGCTACTCGGGACATATTATAGTGCACAAGCGTGTGCGCAAACACAGGTGTACTCTCTTTTCCTTTACTTTCATAGCCCGATGGGACGGCAATCCGACACGATCGGAGAGAGATCAGGCGCAGGACCCACATTTTTACGTGCTTTCCGAAACAAGGAAGCTGTAATATTTCTATTAGACATGAAAATATTTAAAATGCACACAACATTTAAAAAGTGCGCACCGTGGGGATTGACTTGGCAGTACTACGGTTTTACCACTAGGCTATCACAGGTTCTCATCGTCTTTATGAAGATACTATAAAATAATCACAGTTTATACAGTACATTATGTTAATAATCATTTTAGGGCCTATGCATGCCTTGATCTGTATTAATTGGTCACTTAAGTACAATTTAGACTGTATTAATTAGCTTATTCACTAAAATTTGATATTATCGATATCAGCGAGGTAAAAGTTGACAATTCGACATAGATTGCATATTTTAGACAGGAAAACGTTCAGTTACAGGAAAATTAATCCTAGTTATTTTGAACATATTTATTTACAGCGATTTATGGTCATAAAATTACCACACATTTGGTTATTACAACTTATATCATTTCGTCTTACTTTATACGATGCGAAGCGAATATTTGCAATCATTTAATTGGACCAGAAAACGAAAGAGTCCTGTCTTGGTTAAAAAATTGTCTGTTTCTGTAATTTCTAGGTACACATAACATCTAAATCCTTTCACCACCCTTTTCCAGTTCATTCAAACCCATCAAGCCCAGTCTATATTATCTCCGTTCTGTGGCATAAACCAAAATGCATTCGAGTGGGTATTGACATTGAAATATAAAAATACATGAAGAAGCTTCATAAAATATTACGATTGACGTGTAGAGATACGCGGTCTAAAAGAGTTTTATTAGCAAACTGTAGTCTGGCTAGTCTTCAGACATGAAAATATTTTTAGATGTCTTATAGATATTGATAGTTATTTGGTATGTATTGCACAGGGGAATTTAGTTAAAAAGTAGAGGTTGGTACTAAAAGGGATAGTTAGAATGCTTAGATTAATTATTACAATAACTTTTGTGAAGCAGTTTCATATTTATGAAATTATTTTGGATTTTGTTTGGGTTGGAAACTGGTCGAGCTATCCCGATAAATACGTGTATAGATTAATGTTGAAATTCATCATTCATAATTAGGTATGTACCTATAGTAAAGAAAAAATACGTATGTTTTATTAAATAACTTTACTACGAACTAAAAAAAAGTTGCCATCTACTTATTCATTTGTCTATAGGATACTCAACTAATACTGTAATCCGATCAAACATACTAAAGTCTTGTTTACATACTTCCATGCATTTTCATGATATTCTGCATGACCTTTCCTTAATTGCCAAAGACCATTCAAACAATTTTATCCACTTTGCATACCGAGTATCACTCCCATTTCAATGTAAACTATACCTACCTATAAAAATCGTTTAGCAATTGAATAAAGTAACACATAACATTTACGTATGGTTTCCATCAATGTTTCCAAGGACATATTTGTGAGCCGTTCAATCTATCATTCTATTTGCTTCATTCATCTGCGTTTATTACCCTTACAACTATTTTTACATTGAAAATAAACAAGTTGTTTTTGCGGCTTCCTCTGAATGTCTCCGTTTACCCGTTGAATGGCCTGAAATGTGTAAATTTAGTGTTTAATAATTTTGTTTACAACGGATATCTGTGTAGTGTAGGTATACACAAGATGTTATCTTAAAATGTTGTGTATTTTTTTGTTGGAGTCAAAATACGATGAATTTTTTTTGACTGTCCGGGACATGCAGTTGATCTTCGGTTTCGGAATAGATGATCAACACAAAACTTAGATTTTCAGCTGACAAACCTCATTTTAAGCTGCGATTGGTTATAAGTATTTCGATCACCAACTTACAATACAGTAAATTTATCAAAACTTCTAAAATTTGCAATTGTGTAATAAAAAACAACTATCTATTGAAGATGTAGTCAAAAAATTTAATTAAATTCTATTTATTAGACAGTTATTTCACTTATACGGAAAAATTCTCCAAAAAAGATAATAAAATATAATTTTAAATCCTGTGTCCAATCCTGACAAACAAAATATTAACGTTCAATATCTTAAAAATAATTCAACGTATTTTTTTAAAGTAGAAGTTAATGTAGTCAATTAAATAAACATCAAGATTTATTCCAATCTTTGGAAGATGTTGAAAGTAAGACAATGACCGGGTGGTCAATATTTAGGTTAACGATTAGCGATAAGCAAACAATCTGACACAACAAAACACATTATGATATTAAAAACCTAATTGAAATACGTATTTTTCCTTTTAAAATATTTACAGACGTATAAGTATTTACTTAGATCAACTTATTAAGATATTTTGTTTTAGGTATGTAGAACAAAATTCCAGACTTTTGCTGAAGTTCTTTTTATGTTATCCTCTGAACATCTAACATCTATCTAGGCCAAGAGTCTGACACTACCCACTTCCTCCTCCGAAGAGGTAGGTGTCCATGAGGTTTCCCCTGTCTTAACAAAAAAGGGGCCACCATGCCCACCATATTTTAAGGTGTGCCTGTCGCAATTGTGGAAGAGAGATTCCTCCACACTGCAAAATGTAGAGCTTCGTGTCTCTAAAACTGCAACGATCTTTCTACGAGAGGTGGTGATAGGTCCCCTGAATGTTACAAAACTTACAGAAACTCCCACTTCGTGTCGATAATGAATAACGGGGTGGTTTTAGTGAGGTAAAAATCCTACACTTCTCTGTTTATCCCCAAAGGGCCGGCTAAAGGCTTCCCTCTGTCCCTCGCAAAAAGAAACGAACCCCTTGAATGTCAAATATTCAAGTCAAGTTAAATATTGTAGTATTTAGTGCAAAAAGCACAACCAAATTTTTATTACCGGTGACGGAAATTCGAACTACGAATTGAGTGACCAAATCCGACAGCTTTAAAAGTATACATTGACACTAGCGCCATCTTCGCCAGTACAGAAAAGTTTGTAGTCGTTACAGAATTACGTTATAATTGACCTAGAATCTTTATACTCGATCGGATACTGAAAAAATCTCAATACTTCCTGCCTTATAACCTTGAATTAAATATACGTAAAACACAAGCAAAGGTCAAATGTTTCAATAACATCTGCAAGAGATTAAGGCGCAGGCGGTAAAACATTCTGCCGATAGTAAACATAGCTTTTAATATCTCAACTGCGTAGTAAAATGATTCATTATGTGTACTTAGCTTTATATTATATTTACTCCTTTGTTTTGAATTGTTTCGTTATTTGGTGTTCAAAAATTTGATGGAGAATAGTCCGGTCAATTTAGACATTTGACCCACGACAAATTCAGGGGAAGCTGAAAATTCTTAAAATTGTTTAAATTATAATTATAAACATTGTCTTAAAAGTCCCAATCGATCCCATGTAAGGAAAAAATTTTAGCGGGGTAATAAGGTCCAAAAAATGAGTTTTTCGCGATTTTCTTGAAAACGGTAAGTTTTATCGCAAAATTACTCCAGGCATAATTTGTAGATCAGGGAATTTCCTATAAAAAAGGTATCAATAATTTTTTCCCTAAAAGCCACCGCTTCTGAGATATAACGATGCAAAAAATTGCAAGCGTCATAAACCATACTTTACTTTTAATCGCATCTTAATCGTCTTGTAATCTAAAGTTGTAATTTTACAAACATTTCTTAGCTCATTTAAAGTGAACTGGCAGTCATTACTATTTTCCATGTAAGTAAATATCTCTTCCATTGCCAAATTTGTAGTTTCGTCTTTAGGATGACCGACTTTACCACCAGTGGAAGGTGCATGAATGACTTATAACAATCATCATGATACTTCGCTTCAGCAGCAACTAGATCATGTACAAAGTTGACTCGCGTAAACACAGTTTCTGCTGTAGCATCGGAACGAGTCCGAGCTGCTGCCAGAATTGAATCTTTCAAGTTAAGTGTGCTTGCATGGAGAATTTTACGGCGATATCCCGGAGATTTTCTCCTCTCGCTCTCTTTATTTGCTGCCTCACCGCAAAATAAGCATAATTCTTTAAAACAAAAATCTGATGCACTTACACGTGATCTAGTACGAGGAGGGATTGCTGCCGATGTACTGGCTTCTTGTTCATCACGTTGCCTTTTTTTAGCTGACCCAACAGAATGCTTCCGAGTATAATTTTTACGACAACTTACGTGTATTGTCACAGATTTCTGTTTTTTAAGATATTCGGAAAATTCATCAGCTCGTTCGATACTTGCATCGATAAATGTCTTTAGACCACGTTCAACAGTAACAGTTTCACTTAAAACAGTAACTTAAAATCACCGACAGAAACATATTCTTACTTACATTACAACTACAGAAAGTATATGGGTGAGGTACTTAGGCATATCATGACGCTCGCAATTTTTTGCATCGTTATATCTCAGAAGCGGTGGCTTTTAGGGAAAAAAATATTGATACCTTTTTTATAGGAAATTCCCTGATCTACAAATTATGTCTGGGGTAATTTTGCGATAAAACTTACCGTTTTCAAGAAAATCGCGAAAAACTCATTTTTTGGACCTTATTACCCCGCTAAAATTTTTTCCTTACATGGGATAGATTGGGACTTTTAAGACAATGTTTATAATTATAATTTAAACAATTGTAAGAATTTTCAGCTTCCCCTGAATTTGTCGTGGGTTTACTGATTTTTTGGTCTAATTTGACCGGACTAGAACGTACGTCTTTATGTTGTGATGTAGTAAACGCACATCAATGACGTCACTTGTGAAAATTTAAACTTGTAGGTGTACAGTTTCATTTCCTGAATTTCAGTTTTTTGTACATACGATGAGCACGATCATTTGTTCTGTGTCTGAGTGTGATTTATCTATAATATGTATGTATATAGGACAATATATAAGTATGTATAGGTATCAGTTGTCTAGCACTCACAATACAAGTTTCACTTAGTTTGAGACTAGATGGCGTTATGTGAAAGTCGTGGAATACATTATAATATATATTAAACAAACAGATTCATCAGCTTCAACATTAGTACACTATACAATTTTACTATAGCCAGACGTTAATAAACAATGCGTGTACAATGCTACATTAAATGATCGAAAGCAATTATTGTCGTTCCCTCTTCATCAATCGTAATTTGCCGGCGCGCACCAAATCCGTATTATCTTAATTGGACAATCATTTATGTGATCAACTGTTTTGTTTGTGAAGCTAAAGTATATTATTTGTTTCGACAGTAAAATAATAATAATGTCCGGACTGATTTCGGCAACGGCTCTACTGTTACAATGATACCACATAGCTAAGCGGGATATTCAGATTATAGTGCACAAGCGTGTGCGCAAACATGGGTTCACTCTCTACATCTTTTTCTTTCACAGTCCGGTGGGATGGCAATCCGACACCGGACTGTGAGAGAAAAAGAAGTAGAGAGGTTTACAAATTGAACTCTATTTTTTGTTAAAATAGCTCTTTACTTGTAATAAACAAAGCTACATTCTGAGGCATTAAGTCCTGATAAACTATAACATTAATGTTGATACCGATACTTAATACTCAATTCTTTATTAGCATTTTATATGTTATACAGGTGACATATTTTATAGTACAGAATCAATATAGACCCTATACGGCATAGCTTAAAAAAGTTGGAGAGTTTAGCTCATACTATTTTCCCAACATACAGTGCTATATTAAAATAGGCGAATATTTTCGTTGTTATTCGTCCTTGTCGAGGAAGCATTAGTAACAAAACACACTCATTAATTTACCTGCGTCATGCTTAAGGCAACCTTGGGTATCGAGCTTTTTGTATAAGCTTTCACATTTACGAAAAGGTTCTATATAGGACAACAAAGAATACCGGAACAATGTGGTTAGTGGAACACAAGTTACTTCTTAGTATTTTGGTAATGAGTTCAAACCCTCTAGCCAAGTAACCTTTCTACAATCGTCAGCGATCACTACAATAGAAAACGTTCAAATGTATGGAGGTGACAGGTCTAAGTCACGTGATTTATGAGAAATGTCATTTCCATACATTTGTACGTTTTCTATTGATTTAAACAATTGCAGAAATGTTATATCGCTAGAGGGGCAGGATTTGAAGACCAGTATCATACTAATATTATAGACGTGAAAGTCTGTAAATATAGATGGATGGATGTTTATTACCCTTCACGCTTAAATGAGTTGCACAATTTTGATAAAATATGGTATGGAGTTAACTTACACCCTGGATTAACACATATGCTAATTTTTAACGGACTTCCTCAGATGAGGTATTATTTTTAAAGCTATAACCGACATTGACATGAACAGAGTCGCAGGCAATAGCTAGTCATCTATATTAATTTGTAACATTACTCCAAGCGTTAAAGCTGATTGAATTACTCCCGTTTCTTAAACTATCAAGTCATAGTGACGTAATTTGTCGAAAATTCCCACATGTTTGAAGTATCCTAATCCATCTAGGCCTTTTGATATTGCTTAAGATGTATTAGTTAAGAAGCTGCATGATACCGAAAACCGCACACTAAAAACGAGCTTTAAAATAAAGAAGAGTCGCTTACAAATATTTGTTTTTCTTTTATCTAATTTCTACTATTTTCTTCTTGTTTAAGTAACGTGGGACATAATAATGATTCAGATATTTACAAAACGAATTTCGTGGTATCCCAATAATGACATTTTGCTGAGTAAGCAATGCGTAGGTCTAATCTTGATTAAACAAAGGTGACTTCTTCAATAGATTGTGTACTTTTGCGATATTAAAGATATATATCGTTCGTATTTGCACTTTATTTTACTCCCACAGAATATTGACCCTCGGTTTCTGGAAGACAGATCAATTGATTCTGTTAAAACAATCACGACTATGATTGGTTGACTAAGAACTTACAAATAATTGTATCGCTAAACGTAAGATTAGATAGACATTAAATGATTGAACCAAGTTTTTAAAGGCATGAGATTAAGTTTTACAAGTTCTGTGTACAGATTTATAAAAATGAAAAGATCAAGACCTTACGAGTAGTTTATTCAATTGGCAAAGTGACAACTTACGCTTCAGTTATTCTTTATCAAAATTTATTTTAATTATTACTACGTTGGAAACCGGGCTTAGAACTCTTTGTTAGAATTTATACCAAACAGGCTAACACCCTGTTTAGAAGGCTGATAAATTGAATCTGCTTTCAAATCAATTGATCACACGACGATTGTGATTGATTGTCCATAAAACTTACAACCAATCACCGAGCTTAACATGACATGAGATTTGACAGAAGATTATCTAATTTTTGTGTTAATCAGCCTTTAAGAAACCAAAGGCTAATACTACTTACATAAATAAACTAGGCAACAAAACATACTGATTCTTAGAAGTTACCTGCCCCAATTGACCTAATTCGCCACCCTATTACCGAGGGCAGTATTGCCAATACAGAAAATGAATTGAAACCTACCGACATATTGATTTGTGAGGCCATTGACTTATGTAATTGAATGTGTTAATTTAGAATCAACAAGTGCGTGTTTGAGTAAACAAAATAAAGGAATTTCAAAACTACATTGTTACGAATACTTGCCTAATTTACATGGAATGTTAATTTAGTTTCGTGAATTTTGTTAATAAGTTTAGTTTTGTTTTGGAGTAATATTTCATAATTGTTTCGGTCTGGTGGTTATTTATATTTTATTGTTATAACTATTTCGCCCCGCCACGTAAACTCATGGTTAAGGACACCAGTTGGGTCCGAAACTGGACGGGCTATCCCGATAAATATACGTGAGTCAACCTTTCTCATCTGATTATGTTATTAAGATTATTATTTTATTTTGTTAACATATAGTGTTGGATAGCAAGAACTAGGTATTTGGTTAGACATACCTACAAACTTTCGTTTATACCTATTATTAGAAGATACAAAGCCACCTTTAAAACTCCGTCATCCTTAAGTTTGTGTTTTGAATGATGTCTTTTTAAAGCCATTACTTTTTTTTGTATTTACCGACTTCAATTGACAAAAGTATTCTATTGCATACCACATGCTATCTCTGCTACTTTAAGATGCAAATTTCGATAGAGGGACTTTTAACTCGCATTCGTATTCTGTGGTTTCCCATTCTTTCCCTTATACAAAAGCTCGGAGATTAATATTGACGTAGGTTTACTCCCTTGACTAATATACTAACTGCACACCGCAACGTTACCCATCTTTTTTTTAATCTAATCCCGAGGGTTATACATGTTTAAAACGAACACACATACTTACAGTTTTATATAAGTGTGGATAGCTAACGTTGAGATTTTTTTGGGGTATAATCTCGCTCAGAATGTTTGGTTTTACCATTCTCATGGGACTACGAATTGGGGAATTGAGACTGTTTATTTATTAATAATGGTAGAGCCAGTAACATTGCACTTTGGCCATAGAACAAAGATAAGAAAAGGGAAGTGCCCCTACGATGTAGAATTTAAAGGTTTGTTTATAAAGAAATAACGTAGTAGGCGATTATTTATATATCTACCCAACCAATTAAGAAAACCTCTTACCAATACAAAGTCACGTTATTTGTCCAACGTGGCAAACATAGGTTAGGTAGTAAAATTTATTTTTCTGTCAGCCCTCACAATTGCATACAGAGCCGCTAGGAAAATTTTTGATAATTTTACGTAATGTCACACAATAAAAAGCGATCAGGATTAGAGAGCGAATAAGCTAAGGCTGATCGTCATCTCCTAATAGTGACACGGGGTCACAAAACTAGTACCATTTCCTTCTTCTCCTCGCTTCCATGGTAAATTTGAACTTGTAACAGGTTGTGGTATATTCGTGTTAAACTTCAATCAAATGTAAAGTGCTGTCATTTGTGGAAGCGATAGTAATTCAGTATCTTGTTAGTTGCAGCAATTTATCGAACTTTATTTAAACTATATTTAAACTGTAGTAGCGAAGTGACAAGGCAGTTTTAGTTGTATTTTATGGTTTCAAATCGTTGTAGCAATGGGCTTTTAAGTAGGTTACTTCTTACGTTTGTGTGTTGAACTAGTAGTTCTAATGTTAAAGAGTTTAACTGGTTAGACAATATGACACATGAAAATTCATACTTTATAAGAACTTGGAAAGTACATCCCTACTATTTTTTTGCGTGCCCGACAGGGTTCATATTGATCTTAACTTTTAATTTTTTTACCATCTTTGTAACTTATACAATAAATAATTGAGTATTGAGTAGGTCTATTTCATTGTTAGCCCGTCTAGTTTCGGCCCTTACAAAAGTCCTTAATCATGAGTTGATGCGTGACCAACAGCACGAAGAGACGAAGGTTTCTTAAAGGTTATTATTAATAATCACTTATTAATATGTTATTCAATTAACTGTCTGTCAATTATAACCAGGACAGAGAACTTTTTCGTGTAGACATAGGTTTTTTAGGCAGGTAAAAAGGGTCCAGCGCCTGATTTCACTCCAGTCGTTTCGGACTTCTGTCCCATCGGGCTACGAAAGTAAAGGATTAGAGAGTGCAACCTGTGTTTGCTTACACGCTTGTGCACTAATATGTCTCGCGTAGCTGGCTGGTGACATAGTAACACTAGCCACCGGGGCCGAAATCGGTCCGGACATTATTGATTTAGGTTTAAGGACAACTTTATATCATCATTGAATTCATAACTGAAATACCTAAGTATATTTGCTTTAGCACGAAATGTTCGTTATTAATAAAATTCTTTGAGTAAATAGTTACTACCTTTTATATATTGCCGTCTTTTAGTAAATAACAATTTAATTTACTATAGTGCGTCGTCGCAAGGTTGTCTGGGATTGTGACTTAGGTATACCTACATAATTAAATATCTCATTAATTACTAAGAAAGTTGAACAAACAACTTCCCTTATCTGAAGATAAAAACGTAAATATTATGACAATATAAAGAACTATAAGTTTGTTTCAGAGAATGTAAATATTATTAACTACATCGTTACTGAGAATTAGTTGTTCGTTGCGAAGAAAAAATTCATTTACAAGAACTCAGTTCGTAGAGAGCAATATTTGTTTTGCAAATCAATGTTTACTAATACAGACAAGCTATTTAAAATTCAATTCAACAGTTCAATCAGTGAAACAATGTTGAAATGCATCAACATCTCTGAAGACATAAATTTCGCATGCATGCACGCATTGTGGCACGCGATCTAGTTCGCACGCATGCCAATACGTGAATCACGCAAGCTATAAGCATTAGAATTCGCAATCGAAAAGTCACGTCAACTCGGAAACACATAAACAGTCGTGATATAAAGCACGTAGGGCCGTACCGCGAAAGAATCACGAAGCCTCGGTAAAAACCGTCGTTCAGAAGTAATCGTGCATCGTACCTATGTTGTACATTCGCCAAATTTTATGCGCATCTTTATTAAACGGTTATTCGGAACAATTGGATCGATTGGTCGGGCACGCTACCGCGATAAATTACTTTTTGCTCGAGTTTTCGAAGAAAGCGGTGCATGGTTTGCAAGCAGTCACTCGTGTGAGCACGCGGCGGCCGCTCGTCCGCGCCTCACTCCCGCCGTCCCCCGCGCTCGCAACCCTGGCTGGGGTACCGAAAGAAGCTCGCGATGTCCCTTTGCGAGCTAAAAGTGTTTGTCTAGCGGAGAGACCACGCTCTCAGTATGCTCGCGCTGTACGCAGTGCTGACCTTAACCGGTCACAATTTACGGACAAACAGTTTTTCCAACATCGACCACCCTCTGCCACTAATACTACAACAACTAAACGCCAACAAAGCAATGTCATTGTTAAACAACAAAACCGAAAAGTTATCGAAAAAGTTCCATTCGCGGTTTCCGTACAAACACTCTCGATACCTTTGAAGTACGCGGACGATCCTAAGCCTAGGGTTTCCACCTCCAAACCTCCTCAGACCTTATACAATCGAAGGACCGATGTTAACAAGACTAAGCGTTTTAATCCTCCTAAACAGGTCGGCGACAACAAGAGGCTGTGTGACGCCGCCGGCTGCGGGAAAGGGACGGAGAACAAACTGTTGTTGCAGATCAGCGAAGCCGAACAAGTGTCAGACTTTGAAAGGATTCTTAATTCTAATGCAATACTGTGCGAGCGAGTGCGCGGCCACGTGTGGCATGGATGTGTCGCACCGCAAAAACGATCAGCGTCTGTGTTGCCGAGGCCGAGGTCTGCCTACTCCCTGTACACCGTGAGTCAGACCTACCACTACCTGTTCCAGCAGCACGAGGAATCCCTCGAGCCACTCATCGAACAGTACCGACAAAAAAAGAAGCAACAAGAAACCAAACCTGCTGCTAGCATACTAGAGAATGACTGGTTCGAGAACCTTCAGGACTTATCCGAATACTACGAAGAAGATACAGAGTTAAGAAAAGAAGTAGAAGATATCACAGATCGTATTGTACAAGAAGAAGTTCAGTTGACAGAAGAGTGTCAGCAATCCTCAGGCAGAAGAAACAAAAACTTCAACGTTAATTTAGCGGACTTGATTGGTTTGCATCTAACCGGTGAACGTTTATCTCCGAGTCGCGAGGACCACGGGCATTCGCCTGACGTAGAAAGAGTAGACACAGAAAACGAGGAGGAATGGCTTGCACCGATTATGAGCGCAAACTCCGATGACCGAGACCCTCAGAACGACACCAACGTGGACTGCCTAGCACAAAACTTGGACACAGTGAAAATAGACAGTGATGCAAAAGTACCGACGATAACATTCAGTAACTGCTGTGACGGGTACGCGAGGACAGACCTGCCGAACAATAAAGAAGTCGACATTCATCTGGCCGTGCCCGCTATTGACAGCATAGATGAGGCGCGCCCGCCGATGATGTGATTAGCCATTGTACTCCCAACAATCATACAAAAAGTAATCAGCCAAAATGATTGCTTTAGAAACGGAACAGCCCCTCCCAAGCGAGGAGCGGATGCCTAAAACGGAGCCTACGACATCACACCCCCAAAGAACACTAACACGGTCGAGTGCTGTAAGCCAGAAGTCCGTCGAAATAATGGTCCACCCGGAGGGCTCTAACAACCCCCTGCACAGATCTAAGCTAGCTCCAACTAGGTCATCCTCAGAGACACAGTCTTCGGGGAAGAAAATGCTTAATTTGAGGAAAACGAAAAATTCGTCAATAGAATCGACTATGAGTCTGCCTAACCAGAAATCTTTAGAGAAAAAACACGGTAGCCTGCGGCATCAGAAAGCCGTGGTGGTGCAGGCCCACTCCGACATAACTTTAAGCACCCAGCCTTCGATATCGGACGACAGGAAGGCGCTGCGGGAAGCGTTGTACCAGGGTATCTTTCACAGGCACAGAAGGACGATCTTCGCGGTAGGCTCCTTCCTCAGGATGCTGAGGAGCAAAACGTCCAACTATGATTCTATAAGGTCGGACTCCGACGAGATATAGCGCCCGTAGATCGTCTAAGTGTATTTTTAGTAAAAAATGGTGCCACAGACTGATTGTGCTTTGTAAGGAGAGAAAAAATGTTACTAGTTGTAAGAATTGTGTTTGTATTAAAATGTTCCTAATTAGTTGTGACTGAGTTTTTTGTTGAGCCCGCTTGGAGAAGCAGTATACGTATTATAATGGTTGTTATTGCGTGTTTCGGACGCAGTGGCCGGCGGAGTGACATTGGCTTCATTATGCTATACATTATTCAGTAGAATATATTGTTTGGACTTGTTACCGTTGACGTGCTTGAGTATTGATTTCGTATATCGGTAAATATTTGTGTGGGTTTTGTTTATTCGAAGCTAATTTAGCCATTAATTATTGTCAACATAAGTAGCAGGTTGACAAGGCCCGGCTTTGAACATTAATTAATTATTAAACTCATTCTGTTCATTTTTTGTTGTACGTAAATTTCGGTATACTTTTTCCAGCTTCATAATTTATGACGAAAGTTCTTTTGGGAAGCCGTGGCCATATTTTAATCAACTTTCATTTCTCAGGACGAAAATTTTGTATGAGCTTGCAAAATTAATAAACCAGACTAACTTATAAACCCTGCCTGAGACCATAAAAATCGTACTTCTAAAAGTTGATTCGACCCTAATCTGGTATAAATCCGAAAAAATATCGAATAAAACTCGGTGGTCTTAATAAATAGTTATAAGTTGACATGGTATTATCATATTGCGTGTTGTAGATCAAGGGCACTCGGCTGCCACCTTGACTTTTTTCCTGACGCATGAACAATATGAAAATGAAATTTTCGTTAACGATAGTGGGAACTCAACAGCTCCGAATGGATTTTATGGCACCATTAACTCGCCCGAACAGTGTTAAAATTGTTAATGATGGAAATAAAAGCTGGAAAAATGATTTAGTAGGTAAATTAAGGCAAGTTTTTAAGTCGTTTTTGTTAACAAATTGGAGGTGAATTAGTTTTAGTAATGCGTGTCACCAACGCGTGGATTTTTAGGTATAACTTTAAAGAATGTACCTTCAAGATTAATATTTTCATTTCTGCAGAATATCTGTCGTTCATAAGATCTGTAGAAACATCTTCTTATAAAAATGCATTGATTTTACGATTTGCATTACAATAAAAGGAAGATTTCCTTCATTTTATTAGTCTCAAGTGTATCATATAGAGTTGAATGTTACTCCGCGGTCACAATGTTATAAAATAAGTCATGTTTTAAAATGTTCCTGCGATGGTTACGATCTGATTTTTATTACTGCAAACTTTAATATACGATACGTCAAAATACTCTTTTCTTTATTTAGAAATTTATTATTTGTTTGGCTATATAACTTAAAAGAGCAAGTCACTTAGAAACGCCATTTAAAAATACCAAATGTTGCATTTGATTATCTGACACACAAAAAACTGATTTGTTTAATACATTTACAACGATAGACTTAGCTATATTAGGCTTGTATGACAATAAATCAGTCACATACAAAAGCACGGACACAAAAATAAGCTTGGACTGCTAATGGAACTATAATTATCGTGTTTGAGTGTCAGATATGACTGACATAGTCTGTTCATATAGTTGATAGCTTCGTTACCACGATAATGTCTTTGCCAATTACGCGGTTTGTAAAGGAAATGAGGAATCGCCGTACTTTATACACATAATAGATATTCGAGACGAATTGTAGCAAAGAATATGTTCGAAAGAAGATATTTCTGTGTGACAAACTGTACAAGGTATAGAACTAACTAATGTACAGACGTTACAAAAATCGATGAACTAAATCAGTTGAATGAATTGTCAGAAATGCTCAGTGATATTTAGATTTTGTGTTTATCGAGTTTTTAGTGGAGTATCTATTTATTTCAAGGCTTTTCTGTAACCTAGTTGAAACTACTTAAGGTTTTGTACATTGTCAACTCAATTACTGATGTTTGTTACTTGAATATTGTACGAATTTTGCAATAATAATAAGATAAATGTCGAAGCTATCGTGGGGGTTTTAAAACAAAATATGTGATGCTTCAATCGAATAGAGCTTAGTAGTAAATCCATTGTTTTTATAATTTCCATTCATTTGTTTTGCAATGTTGTTAGTGATATATAATATATGTAGAAATTAGTGGCGGAACAAAAGATTGTTGAGACACATTTTTGGAACATTTTATGCACTTTTTTATATATTTGTACATCCGAGAATTTTGTACAACGTGTTGTTGTGACGTAGAAAGTTATTAAAGTACGTTTTTCATTGGTATGTGACATTTGACTAAGGATATCGACCTGTTATCCCACTGTTGGGCTTAGACATCTTCTCATAATGGAAAAGAATAACCGCTAAATCCTCCAATGAGTTCTTGGCAATTTAGATTCTAGTTTTTGGAATTCATCAAAAAGGGAGTTTCTTTAATGTTTTCCTATTCAAATTGTCAGTGGAGTCTTAAAAATGTTAAGCTTTGAGATAGTGACATAACTACTAAACTTGGATCGATGCTCATACCTTGCGGACGCGAATCCGGTCATTGCACTTCTAGGCCACCGCGACATTTGACTGGCAGCAATCATTAACCCATTTACCTTCACACTACCGTAAATAACAGGTGCGAAGTTATATATAGATTCTACCGCAAATAGTTCTTAATATTTATTTTCATTTAGTTCCTGAAATAAATATTTGTTCAACCAATTCGTCTGGAAAAGTTATTTTCGACTTCCATCTTGGTTTACAGTTTATTGCAGTTGTCTACATGAAGTTGACTGCGGATTTAATAGAAGTCAAAAACTTTCTTTAGTACTATCAGTTAAAGTACTTTTTCTATGTGTTTTTTGGAGTTCTTTCGAGGCTGAAACACGTGAAATTTTCAGGATTTTAAGGAATCAATGGTGCCGTAATTGACATGGATAACTGGGCCCATTATATATAAATGATAGTACTCGAAAAGAAGATTCACAAGACGCTCTTTTAACAAAAACATCTTAATAAAACTTACAGACAACAAAGTATTATTTTTCTATTTATAAATATAAAGCAAAGAGATACCGGAACGGGCTCATAAATCTTTCGTAAACCAAATAGTCTGTTTATACCTCTTTCAATAAATTATAAGGGTTTACACATGTATACACTTTATACAACGGGTCGGAAAACTTGAGACTTATACTAACAAACACACAACCGAATGTTTCCGTGAATAAAATTGAAGGGCATGTATTTTATATTCAGCAATATACGTGTATAAATTGTTCCTACTGTTTTTCTTTTACTATTTTTGGTTATTTTATGGTTAACGTATGATGTAAAGCGTTAAGGTCTATAATCAGGGTTGTTCTGATCTTTAATGTGTACCTACTAACTATAAAATCAAGTTAAAATTATGAGTATCGGATAGAACAATCTAGCGTTTTGAATATTGTACTTTCACATAAGATTTGAAACCGATATGGAGAGATATTTTTTAAACTGACAAGAATCTTCGCACCTTTTCAAAACACCCTGTAAAAGTGCATTGCAGGAACTTAGATACAAATTACTAAAATATTATAACTACCCATACTAATTCAATGAAGAGTATACTGTTGTTGGTAACACATTTGCTCATACTTGCCTGTATTTTTGTCATTTATATAAAATGTAATGTGTCACTGTTTTTTTCCCCAAATAAAATAAATAAGTGAATACTTCCTATCAGTATATTACATAATCCAAAATTAATATCAAAGGATGAATAATCTCGAAAAATGTCAGCAATATTGCGGTATCTTATAAGACGGCCCAAGAATGTAAGCCTCGCACACCTCAGAGGATTTCAACCCTCTTTGTCCCCGTACTATACCGTCAATATAACTTGGTACGTCTAGATAGAGATAGCAAGATGTTTCATAGCGATGCAAGTAATACGCTCGTGGCGTGAGCGAGGGAGATCAATATAGTTTGTACAACTTTTTACATGTACCAAGTTTTAATGGTTGGGCCTGTTTCGGTAGCATTCTATCTTGCCGATATTTTGAGGGAAGCTCCGTATTGAAGTTAAGTCGTTCCAAAGTGGGATTATGTGGAAGTAAATACATTTGAGGTGCTTTGAATGTTATTAGAACATTTATTGAGCGTTAACAGGTACTTATTGTCTTTAATTACTTAAAATAAAGTATTAATTCTAACGCAAAGGTCTTCGTTAATAGACTCAATTGACTTTTGCTTGACCCACTTAACACTAATTTTAAAAGAGTTTTAACTTTTTATTGCACGTTCGTCTAATAAAAACATATTGTTTCTTAACTCATTATGTGTGGGATCTAAATTTGACATGTGACCGTCTGTCTGTACCGACATTTTAACAAAAATGATTTGATTTACTCTGTCAAGTATTATTTGATTTAACTTATTCTTCTTACATGGATAGGTTCAAAAATCAATTTTTCTAGGCCTAGGTCTTTCCGGAAATTTTCTACATTATAATATATGGTCCTATCTTTCTTAACTAATCGCAAATATTCTTAAACAGAGTTTTTGCAGTCAAATCAGTCCTCGTACCAAAGACAAAACGTACAGTACATGAGAACATGAGCTTTGTAATTTTATTACTATAAATAGCTTTTTTACATTAGACAGTTAGTTTTAATTTTAATATTGTATCGTTTTAAGCTATGTTTCTGCGCAGGTTGTATACAGGGTGTAATGAAACGACTATAACGATCGTGAAGGGGCATATGTAGTCTCGTGTTACAAACACATTGCTGCGACTTTTACTTCGATACGCGATTATGATTTTTCCCCGTTCAAATTAATTCATAATGCTAAATTTCCCCACCGTTATTAGTGGCCACACTGAACATATGATAAAGTTCGGGTCATGACCTGAACTCAAGAATGGCCGCTAGCGCAAGCGCAAGTGTTTGATACTTTGATCATATCGCCAAAAATACCGTTGCAAATCAATTTCAACTTTACTGGTAACGACACAAGGTTAAACACTTTACGTAAATTATCCCAAAATTGTATGCTATTTATTGAATTTATTTTCTATTTTCTACAAGTTTACGGCGGTATCTTCGTTGTGAGCCGTGAGCTGACATTATTAATTGAACAGTCATTTTGTATTTATCTACCACAAAATAATATCAATACTACACTAGGTAGTAGTACGACAAACGATACGATGATTAATAAGTTGTTTTCGAAATATCAAAGATCAAGAATTGTCGATCGTGCTACTCCGTCAGCTGACGATCGAGAATTCGTAACAATGACTACTTGGGAGATCTCGTCAACGGTTTCGACATACAAACTCTCTACTACTACTACTTGACCTCTGTTTACCTGGTCCTTGCAATACAATTCTAACCAAAAATAATAACTATGAGAAAGGAACGTAGGTATTAAATTCACTTGACTAGTCTAGGTATGTTTAGCGAGTCGTTAAAGTCGCAATAATTATTTTGATTTTATTTGTGTGTGTGCGATGATAACAATGTTAATGGTACTTACAGGTGTATGTAGGTGGCCAGCAACCTGGTATTCCGGCAATTTACGTGCGTAATAAAGCTACCACTTTTAATTGTAAATTTTGTTTATCGTGCTTGACTTTAACATTCCTCTGAACCGTTTAATTACATTTCTTAATGTAACACTGATACTTTCACACCTGTACTGGCTTTAAGATTCGCCTTAACACTCACAATTTGGCTCGTTATGTGAAGATGATGCTAGTAATACTTGTACCGACGGCATTGTTACACCACTCGCAAACAACATTGCGCGTCAAACTTCCTTCGGACACTTGATATTGAAATAAGTTACGTTAGAGTACGCCATAACTTCTCGCGAAAAACTTATAACTATTCGGAGATCTTATCGACACAAATTTATTCACGAGACTGATGTCGGGATAAGGATGATCAATAGTCATCGATGGTAAAGAAATAACGATGTTTAGCTGAAAAACATCAAGCAATCGTACGTCTTGTCGGAAGCGCTTTCTACACGAGACTGAGTGTCGTCAGTGTCGCTCGGCCGGTCGGCGCCGGCGCGGCGGCATCATCAAAGGAATCCGCGGTAGTTGTGCATGCGCCGAAAGGGCTGGCGGTTCCTTTGACATAAAATAAATAACATTATTTTTTGTCATTTTATTTTATTTTGGACTGGTCGGCTCCTTTGAAGCAATAGTACAATAGATCACATAGAGGCCGCGGTGGTGTGGAGTATTGTCAGTGTTATGAAATTTTGCCGAGTTTTGGGGAGAATTTTGCGTTAGATGGATGGAACAAAAATTAATAACTTTAACAGTTTTTGATATTGAACTCCAAAAATACGTTTTCTGGTATTTAGATTGATAGTAGTATACGCCTGTTCAGGATCGTTATAGTAGTTTTCTTACACCCTGTATAAACAGTTAAAGGACTGTGATAGGAAAGCTATGAATTATGTAGACATATATTAATTTACATCGTATCATAAAGTTAATCATAAATCTAATATTGTTCTTTAGTGGGAAAATAGTACTATCAGATTAAAGCAAGCGGGCATTTATAAGCGACTTGCATGAAGTTGTATGAAATTGTTTGAATGTTAGGTAAGTCGCGTGCTATCGAACAGAAATGTCATCTTTCTAACAGAGCGGTTTGTGTAATCGTTATTGCTAGAAAGTCGTTTGTCAAACGGATATGAATAGTTCGATTTGTCTTTATGGAACAATTGTGGTTGAAAATCTTTGTAATACGGTGTTAGAATTATTTAGAGCTTATATACACGACGAGTTTTTACAATTGCATGTCGAAAAAACGATAATAATGTCATAAGGATCTTTTGGCTCGTAGCTGATATTAATAAAGACTGGTGAGCATATTCGCAACTAGAATCAACTCAACTGTCTGTGAAAACTGATGCTTTACGATACATGACTGGCCTGTTGGTCTAGTGGTTAGTGACGCTGACTGCTATACCGGACGTCGTGGGTTCAATGGACACTACCCAGGAGAAATGTTTGTGTGATGAGCACGATCATTTGTTCTGTGCTACACAAGCTTTGTATGCTTAATTTGAGACTAAGTGGCGTTGTGTGAATGTTGAGGAATATTATTTGTTATTTCCGATTTCGGCCACGTACCAAAAGATCCTTGTAACATGTACAAGTTTAAAAGCGTGAAGGTTGTATTTCTCGTCGTGTTAGTAAGCCTTAACCGTTGCTAGAACGTAAATCTAATTAGTTATTCGCTGTATGTTAGAACCAAGCGTTTTATTTGAGGATGTATAACATATTTATTGTCAATTTATGTAACGTTTGCGTTAAGTAATCTCATTTGAATGTTAATGTTAATACGAGAATGATGTGTAAGTTAAGTGCAAGTGTTTATTACTGTTACAGGACACGTGCGTTAAATTGGATTAAAGTAACACGTGTAAAAACAAACGTGAATTAAAGCACGTGCCAACATCATCATAACACTTTTACTAACATTATTTTTATCATTAGTTGTAATAATGATACTTTTTACAGTTATGTTAATTGTTAATATTGTAGATAAATTAGGTAGGATTAACTAATAATGTTTAATTTTAATTTGTAATGTTACTTAGATATAATTTGGAATTGTAAATGATTTCAATGTTAATTTTAATGTAGTACATTCCGAAGCGAGTTTCAGTAGAAAAAAAATATTAAAAATTATTCTGTCCGATACGATAACAGTAAATAAATAAGACTGCAAAAATTATGAAAAAAAAAATTGAATTGTTAGCCGATAAATGTTTTGTTGTCTTCTGTAACTATTTTTCATTGTGTAATTACATTCTGGTATTACAATTTGTTGTTTTTATTTCGACCTCAGACATGAAATTTCCTAACCTTCAAAAAGAATTTTCAGGCGTTTAAAGTGACAAAAAAGTTCAAATACATGGACTACCACTACTAAAAGTCGCTGGTTCGAATCTCGGCAAGCACCAATGTTTTTATCACTTATCGATAACGATGAAGGAAGACATGGAGAGGACACACGTACAGCTGATATTTTTTCGTAGGTATGTCAAGCTACGGCAAAGATGGCTTATCCTTTGACACCAAGTTGTACAACAACCGTACGAAAAGAAGACTACTTTAATTGGCTTTGCCTTAAGCAAATTAAAAAAACTTTACATCTCAATCAAAGGGTTTTTATTTCAAGTAGGCCTTTTCAGGCACATTCAAAACGTTACTGACTCTAGTTGCGCGGTTCCAAAATGTCATTCTTATGGTAAAACAACCGGCAAGAAACTCCACAAGTAAGGCATGTCAAGGCATCTGGAAGTAGACGCTATGGGATATAAATCACTCAGCGTAGATAACTTTATGTACTTCAAAATATAATATAAAACAAAGTCACTTCCAGCGCCTGTCCATACCTATATACATATATGCTTAGATCTTTAAAATTACACTAAGGAGTTAATTGCGGTTTTTTTCATAGATAGAATATTTCAAGAGGTAAGTTTATATAATATGTATCAAAATTACACCGATGCGAAGTTCCGTATATTTAAAAGATTTGTATCATAGTTAACGATTGTAAAAATGACACTTGTCCACATTGGATTAGTTGGTTTACAATCATAGACAAGGTCAGCACGTGTAGCTTATTCACATTCATATTGTATTAAGTTACCGTTTGTCTATTGTTTTATTTTCTAAGGCTTTTTACTGAGCGAGTTAGAGTACATTCAAGTAGGCAGTTTTACATTAAGGTAGGTAGTCTTCTTAATTGCTTAAGAACTTATTGAGTAGATTCTTCAAAAAGTAAATCTTGTGATGATATCATGGAGATTCTTAAATAAAATTCGATCTGTAGACGGACTGAAGAGTTGATGGCTTCAAAAGTTAGGTGGTTTGGTGGTGGCTGGCCTACAGTCTTCTGATCATCATCCTTGGAGAAACCAGATAAAAGTAAGTAAGGATTATCAGGTAATATTGATACTATAAGTCTAAAAAGGTAATTTATTTATTAAAAGCGCGAATATAATTAATCTAAAGCTTGTGGCAGCCTTTTTTCGGTGAGTGGGTACTTTATTCCCCCAAAACCCTGGCCTTGGAAGCTCCCAATGTTTGCCTTATATCATAACCTGAACCTAAACCTTTAAAACCCATTGAGTATCTCTCCGTGAGAGGTTTAATGTAAGTGGGTAAATTTCTCAAATCACCTTTTTTGCAGTCTTCAAAATGAGTATTTAATAAGAGGTATGTATTGTAGGACTGAGGTCCAGGACAACATACCTCTTATTATTCAACGATTTATTCGGATCAGGCAAAAATGTATGTCACAAATGTGGAAATAAATAAATACCTCTGTTTCTTTATATCGAAGCTGTCCCTCTACTTTATTCCGAAATAGCCGGGATAGAGTCCCCCAAGGATAACCGAAATAGAGTTCCCCAGGGAGAGCCGGGATAGAGTTCCCGAGGGATAGCCGGAATAGAGTTCCTGAGTAATAACCAGGATAGAGTTCCTTAGGGAGAGCCAGAATAGAGTTCCCAAAGGATAGCCGGGATAGAAATCCCGAGGGATAGCCGGGATAGAGTTCCCGAGGGATAGCCGGGATAAGGTTTCATAGGGATAGCCGGGATAGAGTTCCCGAGGGATAGCCGGGATAAGGTTTCATAGGGATAGCCAGGATAGAGTTCCCGAGGGATAGCCGGGATAGAGTTCCCGAGGGATAGCTGGGATAGAGTTCCCGTGGGATAGCCGGGATAAGGTTTCATAGGGATAGCCGGGATGGAGTTCCCGTGGGATAGCCGGGATAAGGTTTCATAGGGATAGCCGGGATGGAGTTCCCGTGGGATAGCTGGGATAGAGTTCCCGAGGGATAGCCGGGATAGAGTTCCCGTGGGATAGCTGGGATAGAGTTCCCGTGGGATAGCCGGGATAAGGTTTCATAGGGATAGCCGGGATGGAGTTCCCGTGGGATAGCTGGGATAGAGTTCTCGAGGGATAGCCGGGATAGAGTTCCCGTGGGATAGCTGGGATAGAGTTCCCGAGGGATAGCTGGGATAGAGTTCCCGAGGGATAGCCGGGATAGAGTTCCCGAGGGATAGCCGGGATAGAGTTCCCGTGGGATAGCTGGGATAGAGTTAGGTTTTGGTTAGGTTCGGTTAGCCCAAGGAATAGCCGGGATAGAGTTCCCCAAGGGGTAGCCGATATACAGCTCCCATGGTATAACATAACATTTCTAACTAAACTTCCATACTTTCATTTAATAGTAAACATCATTAGAACAAAAATTTTCAATTTTGATTAATGACATGAAAACATAACGACGATATTTACTTACCAAGTCAATTTTCTACTAATTCTTATCTACTCTTCATAACAAGGAAAATATTTGTAAAATCACAATACAATATGATCGTTTTATTACAAACGAGTCACGTAATATGATCGTTCATCATAGTCGTAATATCTTGTTAACAAGGGAATGGCTAACAAAATGTAGTTTTTTTTGTTCGAAAATATATTATTCTGATTACTCATATTTTTGTGATGTAACTGTTATTTGCTAGTATGGTAGTTTTCAGGCTGTATCTACATGTTATGTCTCATTTGATGAGTAACTTTTAAATAAAATATTGCTTCTACTTCAAGGTGTTTTAACTGATATGATTATAGCTTTATCAAAGTATATACATAATAATATACTACTTAAAATTAAAGATTAGAGTCAATTTGTATCGAGCCGAGTAAATCGTACGCATTCCACGGCTTTGGCATGGCAAGGATGAAACTGACGTGTTTCTAAAATAATAATAATAAACCAGCCTATATACCTCCCACTGCTGAGCACAGGCCTCTCCATATACCTATAGGAAAGGTTTAAGCATTGATCACCACGCTAGTTCACTGCAGGTTAGCGATTTCAGGTTTCAATATTTGGAATCAAGATGTCCTCACGATGTTTTTTCTTCACTATGGTTTTAGTCGCTATAATTAATTATGATATAGGTACCTATCTACGATTTCAACCCACATAATATATAACATACCATGGCTTTATCATGGGTTGAAATTATCATCTTTACAGTTACAGAAAAAAGATTTATTAGTTCGTGTCTTGAAATAATTTTAGATAAGGTAGAAGAAAACACAGTTGAAAGCTAAGGTTTTTCATGTCAGTCAAAAGCAAATAATTTCCCTTTCCAATTCAAATTGCCTCTGCTATAAACTGTTATACCGTAATTTCTATACACTTACTGTATAGATAAACATATATCTCCACCATCGCATGTAGCCGCACCTCAAATAAGTGTTTGTATGACATGAGAAAGCTATTAGCTGGTGGGCATAGCTTTTATGGAATTACTGATAAATGCTTTCCCATCTGTAATACAATTATACGGAGTACAGGTAACAGTTTCATATCGTGTTGTCAGATAACTGCGGTATGTGTAACGAGGAAATTATAGAACAATTAATGTAAGTGTTTGTGTATGGGTTGGGATATATGAACGGCAGTTGGACGAATAGTAGGACGTTAAAATATGTTGAGTTTTGTACTTGGTTGGTTTACTGCGTTTGTGACCGATCCTTAAGTTAGATAAATTGGGAGAATTAGCTTGAAAATGATGCTGGTCAGTTTTAGGGCAATTTGTTGCAATATCTAGTTTTAAGGAATTTGCTGCGCCCTCACAGGGTGATGTATAAGGAACTGTGCAACTGAAACTGTGTACATTATGCAATAAATAAATGGTTGATGCTCTGTCCGCGCAGTTCCCGGTGCGAATAGGGCTGACACATATCCACCAATGTTATGGGTGTCTCAAGTTTCAAGTGGTCAAGTTTCTCTTGGGTTGCCTGGGATATAATATGTTAGAGGTGAGAAGGGCGTGTGATCAGATGGGCACTATGCTAAAAAATATTCAGGGCTTAGCCGATGCTCCATAGATCCACGATGAGCTGATTCGACTTTACGTCCCAAATAATTATCTCCGTAATAGGCGCCACTGACTACTAGATGTGCCAACGTGTCGGACCGCAGCTCGTGCTGCGTCTCCCATACCGCGTGTGTTGTCCGCTCTCAATAAGCTAGTACAGGCCAACCCGGACTGTGATTTATTTACCGACACCTTTCTTGAATTAATGTTAATTTGTTTACACTTCAATGAGAATAAATTAAAGTATGTAGTAAATTTTTCTATTTTTTTTTTATTTTTGTTATGTTGTAGTTAGAAAAATATGTATTTAGTTTAAGTTTATTATTAGCTTAAGCTTTTCTATGATTTATGTAATTGGTTTCAAACCGTCTAAATCATTAATTAAATAAATACGTTAATTTCGTTGATTTCGTTCATTTCGCTCATTTCGCTCATTTCGTTTATTTCATTCATTTCGTTCCAATCGTTCATTTCATTCATTTCGTTCAAATCGATTATTTCGTTCAAATCGTTAATTTAGAATATTTCATTCATTTCGTTAATTTTGTTGATTTCGTTGATTTCGCTCATTTCGTTCATTTCGTTTATTTCTTTCATTTCGTTCAAATCGTTCATTTCATTCATTTCGTTCAAATCGATTATTTCGTTCAAATCGTTAATTTAGCATATTTCGTTCATTTCGTTCATTTCGTTCATTTCGTTCATTTCGTTCATTTCGTTCATTTCGTTCATTTCGTTCATTTCGTTCATTTCGTTCATTTCGTTCATTTCGTTCATTTCGTTCATTTCGTTCATTTCGTTCATTTCGTTCATTTCGCTCATTTCGTTTATTTCTTTCATTTCGTTCAAATCGTTCATTTCGTTGAGTTCGTTGATTTCGTTGATTTCGTTCGTTTCGCTCATTTCGTTTATTTTCGTTTATTTCTTTCAAATCGTTCATTTCGTTCATTTCGTTCATTTCGTTCATTTCGTTCATTTCGTTCATTTCGTTCATTTCGTTCATTTCGTTCATTTCGTTCATTTCGTTCATTTCGTTCATTTCGTTCATTTCGTTCATTTCGTTCATTTCGTTCATTTCGTTCATTTCGTTCATTATCGTTCATTTCGTTCATTTCGCTCATTTCGTTTATTTTCGTTTATTTCTTTCATTTCGTTCAAATCGTTCATTTCGTTGAGTTCGTTGATTTCGTTGATTTCGTTGATTTCGTTCGTTTCGCTCATTTCGTTTATTTTCGTTTATTTCTTTCATTTCGTTCATTTCGTTCATTTCGTTCATTTCGTTCATTTCGTTCATTTCGTTCATTTCGTTCATTTCGTTCATTTCGTTCATTTCGTTCATTTCGTTCATTTCGTTCATTTCGTTCATTTCGTTCATTTCGTTCATTTCGTTCAATTCGTTCAATTTCGTTCAATTCGTTCATTTCGTTCAATTTCGTTAATTTCGTTAATTTCGTTCATTTCGTTCATTTCGTTCAATTCGTTAATTTCGTTCATTTCGTTCATTTCGTTCATTTCGTTCATTTCGTTCATTTCGTTCATTTCGTTCATTTCGTTCATTTCGTTCAAATCGTTCAAATCGTTCAATTCGTTCAATTCGTTAAATTCGTTCAATTTCGTTAAAATCGTTCATATCGTTCAATTCGTTCAATTCGTTCAAATCGTTCAAATCGTTCAAATCGTTCAAATCGTTCAAATCGTTCAAATCGTTCATTTCGTTCATTTCGTTCAATTCGTTCAAATCGTTCATTTCGTTCATTTCGTTCATTTCGTTCATTTCGTTCATTTCGTTCATTTCGTTCATTTCGTTCATTTCGTTCATTTCGTTCATTTCGTTCATTTCGTTCATTTCGTTCATTTCGTTCATTTCGTTCATTTCGTTCATTTCGTTAATTTCGTTAAATTCGTTAAAATCGTTGAAATCGTTGAAATTGTTCAAATCGTTGAATTCGTTGAAATCGTTGATTTCGTTGATTTCGTTGATTTCGTTGATTTCGTTGATTTCGTTGATTTCGTTGAAATCGTTGAAATCGTTAAATTCGTTGAAATCGTTGAAATCGTTGATTTCGTTGATTTCGTTGATTTCGTTGATTTCGTTCATTTCGTTGATTTCGTTGAAATCGTTAATATCGTTGATTTCGTTCATTTCGTTGATTTCGTTCATTTCGTTGATTTCGTTCATTTCGTTCATTTCGTTCATTTCGTTAGAATTCGTTAATATCGTTAATTTCGTTGATTTCGTTGATTTCGTTGATTTCGTTAAAATCGTTGATATCGTTGAATTCGTTAAAATCGTTAATTTCGTTGATTTCGTTAATATCGTTGAAATCGTTAATATCGTTAATATCGTTAAAATCGTTAATATCGTTAATTTCGTTAATTTCGTTAATTTCGTTAATTTCGTTGATTTCGTTAATTTTGTTGATTTCGTTGATTTCGTTGATTTCGTTGATTTCGTTGATTTCGTTGATTTCGTTGAAATCGTTGAAATCGTTCATTTCGTTCATTTCGTTGATTTCGTTGATTTCGTTCATTTCGTTGATTTCGTTGATTTCGTTCATTTCGTTCATTTCATTCATCAGTTCATTTCGTTCATTTCGTTATTTCGTCGTTCATTTCGTTATTTCGTTCATTTCGTTCAAATCGTTCATATCGTTAATTTCGTTCAAATCGTTAATTTCGTTCAATTCGTTCAATTCGTTCAATTCGTTCAATTCGTTCAAATCGTTCAAATCGTTCAATTCGTTCATATCGTTCATTTCGTTCATTTCGTTCATTTCGTTCATTTCGTTAATTTCGTTAATTTCGTTCATATCGTTTATTTCGTTCATTTCGTTCATTTCGTTCATTTCGTTCATTTCGTTCATTTCGCTCATTTCGCTCATTTCGTTCATTTCGTTCCAATCGTCGAAATCGTTAAAATCGTCAAAATCGTTAAAATCGTTAAAATCGTTAAAATCGTCAAAATCGTTAAAATCGTCAAAATCGTTAAAATAATTCATTTCGTTCATTTCGTTAAAATCGTTCAAATCGTTCAAATCGTTCAAATCGTTCATTTCGTTCATTTCGTTCATTTCGTTCATTTCGTTCAAATCGTTCAAATCGTTAAAATCGTTAAAATCGTTCAAATCGTTCAAATCGTTCAATTCGTTCAAATCGTTCAATTCGTTCAAATCGTTCATATCGTTCAAATCGTTCAAATCGTTCAAATCGTTCAAATCGTTCAAATCGTTCAATTCGTTCAAATCGTTCAAATCGTTCAAATCGTTCAAATCGTTCAAATCGTTCAAATCGTTCAAATCGTTAATATCGTTCAATATCGTTCAAATCGTTAAAATCGTTAAAATCGTTCAAATCGTTCAATTCGTTAAAATCGTTAAAATCGTAAAAATCGTTAAAATCGTTAAAATCGTTAAAATCGTTCAAATCGTTAATATCGTTCAAATCGTTAGAATCGTTAAAATCGTTAATTTCGTTCATTTCGTTAAAATCGTTAAAATCGTTAAATCGTTAAAATCGTTAAAATCGTTAAAATCGTTCATTTCGTTCATTTCGTTCATTTCGTTCATTTCGTTCATTTCGTTCATTTCGTTATTTCGTTCATTTCGTTCATTTCGTTCATTTCGTTAATTTCGTTAATTTCGTTAATTTCGTTAAAATCGTTAAAATCGTTAAAATCGTTAAAATCGTAAAAATCGTAAAAATCGTTAAAATCGTAAAATCGTTAAATCGTTCAAATCGTTAAATCGTTAAATCGTTAATTTCGTTCATTTCGTTAATTTCGTTAAAATCGTTAAATCGTTAAATCGTTAAAATCGTTCAAATCGTTAAAATCGTTCATTTCGTTAATTTCGTTGATTTCGTTAATTTCGTTAATTTCGTTAATTTCGTTAATATCGTTAATATCGTTAAAATCGTTATTTCGTTAATTTCGTTAATTTCGTTAAATCGTTAAATCGTTAAAATCGTTGAAATCGTTAAAATCGTTAAAATCGTTAAAATCGTTAAAATCGTTAATTTCGTTAATTTCGTTCATTTCGTTCATTTCATTCATCGTTCAAATCGTTCATTTCGTTAATTCGTCGTAAATTTCGTTAAATCGTCAATATCGTTCAAATCGTCAAAATCGTTAATATCGTTAAAATCGTTCAAATCGTTAAAATCGTTCAAATCGTTCAATTCGTTCAATTCGTTCAAATCGTTAAAATCGTTCAAATCGTTCAAATCGTTCAAATCGTTCATTTCGTTCATTTCGTTCATTTCGTTAATTTCGTTAATTTCGTTCATTTCGTTATTTCGTTCATTTCGTTCATTTCGTTCATTTCGTTCATTTCGTTCATTTCGTCATTTCGTCATTTCGTTCATTTCGTTCAAATCGTCAAAATCGTTAAAATCGTCAAAATCGTTAAAATCGTTAAAATCGTTAAAATCGTCAAAATCGTTAAAATCGTAAAATCGTTAAAATCATTCATTTCGTTCATTTCGTTAAATCGTTAAATCGTTAAATCGTTCATTTCGTTCATTTCGTTCATTTCGTTCATTTCGTTCATTTCGATCATTTCGTTCATTTCGTTCATTTCGTTCATTTCGTTCATTTCGTTCATTTCGTTCAAATCGTCAAAATCGTAAAAATCGTAAAAATCGTAAAAATCGTAAAAATCGTAAAAATCGTTCAAAAATCGTAAAAATCGTAAAAATCGTAAAAATCGTTTAAATCGTCAAAATCGTTCAAATCGTTAGAATCGTTAAAATCATCCATTTCGTTCATTTCGATAAAATCGTTTAAATCGTCAAAATCATTAAAATCGTCAAAATCATTAAAATCGTTAAAATCGTTAAAATCGTTAAAATCGTCAAAATCGTTAAAATCGTTAAAATCGTCAAAATCGTTAAAATCGTCAAAATCGTTCAAATCGTTCAAATCGTTCAAATCGTTCAAATCGTTCAAATCGTTCAAATCGTTCAAATCGTTCAAATCGTTCAAATCGTTCAAATCGTTCAAATCGTTAGAATCGTTAAAATCGTTAAAATCGTTTAAATCGTCAAAATCATTAAAATCGTCAAAATCATTATAATCGTTAAAATCGTCAAAATCGTTAAAATAATTCATTTCGTTCATTTCGTTATTTCGTCGTTCATTTCGGTTATTTCGTTCATTTCGTTCATTTCGTTCATTTCGTTCATTTCGTTCATTTCGTTCAAATCGTCAAAATCGTAAAAATCGTAAAAATCGTAAAAATCGTAAAAATCGTAAAAATCGTAAAAATCGTAAAAATCGTAAAAATCGTAAAAATCGTTAAAATCGTAAAAATCGTTTAAATCGTCAAAATCGTTCAAATCGTTAGAATCGTTAAAATCATCCATTTCGTTCATTTCGTTAAAATCGTTTAAATCGTCAAAATCATTAAAATCGTTAAAATCGTTAAAATCGTTAAAATCGTTAAAATCGTCAAAATCGTTAAAATCGTTAATATCGTCAAAATCGTTAAAATCGTCAAAATCGTTCAAATCGTTCAAATCGTTCAAATCGTTCAAATCGTTCAATCGTTCAAATCGTTCAAATCGTTCAAAATCGTTCAAATCGTTAAAATCGTTAAAATCGTTAAAATCGTTTAAATCGTCAAAATCATTAAAATCGACAAAATCATTATAATCGTTAAAATCGTCAAAATCGTTAAAATAATTCATTTCGTTCATTTCGTTATTTCGTCGTTCATTTCGGTTATTTCGTTCATTTCGTTAATTTCGTTCAAATCGTCAAAATCGTAAAAATCGTAAAAATCGTAAAAATCGTAAAAATCGTAAAAATCGTAAAAATCGTAAAAATCGTAAAAATCGTAAAAATCGTAAAAATCGTCAAAATCGTCAAAATCGTTCAAATCGTTAAAATCATCCATTTCGTTCATTTCGTTAAAATCGTTTAAAACGTTTAAATCGTTAAAATCGTTAAAATCGTTCAAATCGTTCATTTCGTTCATTTCGTTCATTTCGTTCATTTCGTTCATTTCGTTCATTTCGTTCAATTCGTTCAATTTCGTTCATTTCGTCAATTCGTTCAAATCGTCAAAATCGTTCAAAATCGTTAAAATCGTCAAAATCGTTAAAATCGTTAAAATCGTAAAAATCGTAAAATCGTCAAAATCGTTAAAATCGTTAAAATCGTTAAAATCGTTAAAATCGTAAAAATCGTTAAAAATCGTAAAAATCGTTTAAATCGTCAAAATCGTTCAAATCGTTAGAATCGTTAAAATCATCCATTTCGTTCATTTCGATAAAATCGTTTAAATCGTCAAAATCGTTAAAATCGTCAAAATCGTTAAAATCGTCAAAATCGTTAAAATCGTTAAAATCGTCAAAATCGTTAAAATCGTCAAAATCGTTCAAATCGTTCAAATCGTTCAAATCGTTCAAATCGTTCAAATCGTTCAAATCGTTAGAATCGTTAAAATCGTTAAAATCGTTTAAATCGTCAAAATCATTAAAATCGTCAAAATCATTATAATCGTTAAAATCGTCAAAATCGTTAAAATAATTCATTTCGTTCATTTCGTTATTTCGTCGTTCATTTCGGTTATTTCGTTCATTTCGTTCATTTCGTTCAAATCGTCAAAATCGTAAAAATCGTAAAAATCGTAAAAATCGTAAAAATCGTAAAAATCGTAAAAATCGTAAAAATCGTAAAAATCGTAAAAATCGTTTAAATCGTCAAAATCGTTCAAATCGTTCAAATCGTTAGAATCGTTAAAATCATCCATTTCGTTCATTTCGTTAAAATCGTTTAAAACGTTTAAATCATTAAAATCATTAAAATCGTTCAAATCGTTCATTTCGTTCATTTCGTTCATTTCGTTCATTTCGTTCATTTCGTTCATTTCGTTCATTTCGTTCATTTCGTTCATTTCGTTCATTTCGTTCATTTCGCTCATTTCGTTCAAATCGTCAAAATCGTTCAAATCGTTAAAATTGTCAAAATCGTAAAAATCGTTTAAATCGTCAAAATCGTTCAAATCGTTAGAATCGTTAAAATCATCCATTTCGTTCATTTCGATAAAATCGTTTAAATCGTCAAAATCATTAAAATCGTCAAAATCATTAAAATCGTTAAAATCGTTAAAATCGTTAAAATCGTCAAAATCGTTAAAATCGTTAAAATCGTCAAAATCGTTAAAATCGTTCAAATATCGTTCAAATCGTTCAAAATCGTTCAAATCGTTCAAATCGTTCAAATCGTTCAAATCGTTCAAATCGTTCAAATCGTTAGAATCGTTAAAATCGTTAAAATCGTTTAAATCGTCAAAATCATTAAAATCGTCAAAATCATTATAATCGTTAAAATCGTAAAAATCGTAAAAATCGTAAAAATCGTAAAAATCGTAAAAATCGTAAAAATCGTAAAAATCGTAAAAATCGTAAATTTCGTTAATTCGTTAAAATCGTTAAAATCGTTTAAATCGTTAAAATCGTTCAAATCGTTCAAATCGTTCATTTCGTTCATTTCGTTCATTTCGTTCATTTCGTTCATTTCGTTCATTTCGTTCATTTCGTTCATTTCGTTCATTTCGTTCATTTCGTTCAAATCGTTAAATCGTCAAATCGTTAAAATCGTTAAAATCGTTCAAATCGTTAAAATCGTAAATCGTTAAATCGTTAAAATCGTTCAAATCGTTAAAATCGTTAAAATCGTTCAAATCGTTCAAATCGTTAAAATCGTTAAAATCGTAAATTAAAATCGTAAAAATCGTAAAAATCGTAAAAATCGTAAAAATCGTAAAAATCGTAAAAATCGTAAAAATCGTAAAAATCGTAAAAATCGTAAAAATCGTAAAAATCGTTAAATCGTTAAAATCGTAAAAATCGTAAAAATCGTAAAAATCGTAAAAATCGTAAAAATCGTAAAAATCGTTAAAATCGTTAAATCGTCAAAATCGTTAAAATCGTTAAATCGTTAAAATCGTTAAAATCGTCAAAATCGTTAAAATCGTTAAAATCGTTAAAATCGTTAAAATCGTTAAAATCGTCAAAATCGTTAAAATCGTTCAAATCGTCATTCGTTAAATCGTTAAAATCGTCAAAATCGTAAAAATCGTAAAAATCGTAAAAATCGTAAAAATCGTAAAAATCGTAAAAATCGTAAAAATCGTAAAAATCGTTAAATCGTCAAAATCGTTCAAATCGTAAAAATCGTAAAAATCGTAAAAATCGTAAAAATCGTAAAAATCGTAAAAATCGTAAAAATCGTAAAAATCGTAAAAATCGTAAAAATCGTAAAAATCGTAAAAATCGTTAAAATCGTCAAAATCGTTCAAATCGTTAGAATCGTTAAAATCATCCATTTCGTTCATTTCGATAAAATCGTTTAAATCGTCAAAATCATTAAAATCGTCAAAATCATTAAAATCGTTAAAATCGTAAAAATCGTTAAAATCGTCAAAATCGTTAAAATCGTTAAAATCGTCAAAATCGTTAAAATCGTCAAAATCGTTCAAATCGTACAAATCGTTCAAATCGTTCAAATCGTTCAAATCGTTCAAATCGTTAAATCGTTCATTTCGTTCATTTCGTTAAAATCGTTTAAATCGTCAAAATCATTAAAATCGTCAAAATCATTAAATCGTTAAAATCGTAAAAATCGTAAAAATCGTAAAAATCGTAAAAATCGTAAAAATCGTAAAAATCGTAAAAATCGTAAAAATCGTAAAAATCGTTAAAAATCGTTTAAATCGTCAAAATCGTTCAAATCGTTCAAATCGTTAAATCGTTCATTTCGTTCATTTCGTTAATTTCGTTCATTTCGTTCATTTCGTTCATTTCGTTCATTTCGTTCATTTCGTTCATTTCGTTCATTTCGTTCATTAAATCGTTCAAATCGTTCATTTCGTTCATTTCGTTCATTTCGTTCATTTCGTTCATTTCGTTCATTTCGTTCAAATCGTTCAAATCGTTCAAATCGTTCAAATCGTTCAAATCGTTCAAATCGTTAAAATCGTTCAAATCGTTCAAATCGTTCAAATCGTTCAAATCGTTCATTTCGTTCATTTCGTTCATTTCGTTCAAATCGTTCAAATCGTCAAAATCGTTAAAATCGTCAAAATCGTTAAAATCGTTCAAATCGTTCAAATCGTAAAATCGTTAAAATCGTCAAAATCGTTAAATCGTTAAAATCGTTCAAATCGTTCAAATCGTTCAAATCGTTCATAATCGTTCATTAATCGTTAAAATCGTTAAAATCGTTAAAATCGTTCAAATCGTTCAAATCGTTCATTTCGTTCATTTCGTTATTTCGTTAATTTCGTTCATTTCGTTCATTTCGTTCAAATCGTTCAAAATCATTAAAATCGTTAAAATCGTTCAAATCGTTCAATTCGTTCATTTCGTTCATTTCGTTCATTTCGTTCATTTCGTTCATTTCGTTCATTTCGTTCATTTCGTCAAATCGTTCAAATCGTCAAAATCGTTCAAAATCGTAAAAATCGTTAAAATCGTTAAAATCGTTAAAATCGTAAAAATCGTTAAAATCGTAAAAATCGTTAAAATCGTTAAAATCGTTCAAATCGTTAAAATCGTTAAAATCGTTCATTAATCGTTCAAATCGTTAAAATCGTTCAAATCGTTCAAATCGTTAAAATCGTTCAAATCGTTCAAATCGTTCATTTCGTTCATTTCGTTCATTTCGTTCATTTCGTTCATTTCGTTCAAATCGTTCAAATCGTTCAATTCGTTCAAATCGTCAAATCGTTCAAATCGTTCAAATCGTTCAAATCGTTCAAATCGTTAAAATCGTTCAAATCGTAAAATCGTAAAAATCGTAAAAATCGTAAAAATCGTAAAAATCGTAAAAATCGTAAAAATCGTAAAAATCGTAAAAATCGTTTAAATCGTCAAAATCGTTCAAATCGTTAGAATCGTTAAAATCATCCATTTCGTTCATTTCGATAAAATCGTTTAAATCGTCAAAATCGTTAAAATCGTCAAAATCGTTAAAATCGTTAAAATCGTTAAAATCGTTAAAATCGTCAAAATCGTTAAAATCGTTAAAATCGTTAAAATCGTTAAAATCGTCAAAATCGTTCAAATCGTTAAAATCGTTCAATTCGTTCATTTCGTTCAATTTCGTTCATTTCGTTAAATCGTTCAAATCGTTCAAATCGTTCAAATCGTTCATTTCGTTCATTTCGTTCATTTCGTTCATTTCGTCGTTCATTTCGTTCATTTCGTTCATTTCGTTCAAATCGTCAAAATCGTAAAAATCGTAAAAATCGTAAAAATCGTAAAAATCGTAAAAATCGTAAAAATCGTTTAAATCGTCAAAATCGTTCAAATCGTTAGAATCGTTAAAATCATCCATTTCGTTCATTTCGATAAAATCGTTTAAATCGTCAAAATCATTAAAATCGTCAAAATCATTAAAATCGTTAAAATCGTTAAAATCGTTAAAATCGTCAAAATCGTTAAAATCGTTAAAATCGTCAAAATCGTTAAAATCGTCAAAATCGTTCAAATCGTACAAATCGTTCAAATCGTTCAAATCGTTCAAATCGTTCAAATCGTTCAAATCGTTCAAATCGTTCAAATCGTTAGAATCGTTAAATCGTTAAAATCGTTTAAATCGTCAAAATCATTAAAATCGTCAAAATCATTATAATCGTTAAAATCGTCAAAATCGTTAAAATAATTCATTTCGTTCATTTCGTTATTTCGTTCATTTCGTTCATTTCGTTCATTTCGTTCATTTCGTTCATTTCGTTATTTCGTTCATTTCGTTCAAATCGTCAAAATCGTAAAAATCGTAAAAATCGTAAAAATCGTAAAAATCGTAAAAATCGTAAAAATCGTAAAAATCGTAAAAATCGTAAAAATCGTTAAAATCGTAAAAATCGTTTAAATCGTCAAAATCGTTCAAATCGTTAGAATCGTTAAAATCATCCATTTCGTTCATTTCGATAAAATCGTTTAAATCGTCAAAATCATTAAAATCGTAATCTAAAATCGTTAAAATCGTTAAAATCGTAAAATCGTTAAAATCGTTAAAATCGTAAAATCGTTAAAATCGTCAAAATCGTTAAAATCGTTAAATCGTTCAAATCGTTCAAATCGTTCAAATCGTTCAAATCGTTCAAATCGTTCAAATCGTTAAATCGTTAAATCGTTAAAATCGTTTAAATCGTCAAAATCATTAAAATCGTCAAAATCATTATAATCGTTAAAATCGTCAAAATCGTTAAAATAATTCATTTCGTTCATTTCGTTATTTCGTCGTTCATTTCGGTTATTTCGTTCATTTCGTTCATTTCGTTCAAATCGTCAAAATCGTAAAAATCGTAAAAATCGTAAAAATCGTAAAAATCGTAAAAATCGTAAAAATCGTAAAAATCGTAAAAATCGTAAAAATCGTAAAAATCGTAAAATCGTCAAAATCGTTCAAATCGTTAGAATCGTTAAAATCATCCATTTCGTTCATTTCGTTAAAATCGTTTAAAACGTTTAAATCATTAAAATCATTAAAATCGTTCAAATCGTTCATTTCGTTCATTTCGTTCATTTCGTTCATTTCGTTCATTTCGTTCATTTCGTTCATTTCGTTCATTTCGTTCATTTCGTTCATTTCGTTCATTTCGTTCATTTCGTTCATTTCGTTCATCGTTCAATCGTCAAAATCGTAAAATCGTAAAATCGTTAAAATCGTAAAATCGTAAAAATCGTAAAAATCGTTAAAATCGTCAAAATCGTTAAAATCGTTAAAATCGTTAAAATCGTTAAATCGTTCAAATCGTTAAAATCGTAAATCGTAAAATCGTTAAAATCGTCAAAATCGTTAAAATCGTTCAAATCGTTCAAATCGTTAAAATCGTTAAAATCGTTAAAATCGTTAAAATCGTCAAAATCGTTAAAATCGTTAAAATCGTCAAAATCGTTAAAATCGTCAAAATCGTTAAAATCGTTAAAATCGTTAAAATCGTTCAAATCGTTATCGTAAATCGTTCAAATCGTTCAAATCGTTCAAATCGTTCAAATCGTTCAAATCGTTCAAATCGTTAAAATCGTTAAAATCGTTAAAATCGTTTAAATCGTCAAAATCATTAAAATCGTCAAAATCATTATAATCGTTAAAATCGTCAAAATCGTTAAATAATTCATTTCGTTCATTTCGTTATTTCGTCGTCATTTCGTTATTTCGTTCATTTCGTTCATTTCGTCAAATCGTAAAAATCGTAAAAATCGTAAAAATCGTAAAAATCGTAAAAATCGTAAAAATCGTAAAAATCGTAAAAATCGTAAAAATCGTAAAAATCGTTTAAATCGTCAAAATCGTTCAAATCGTTAGAATCGTTAAAATCATCCATTTCGTTCATTTCGTTAAAATCGTTTAAATCGTTCAAATCATTAAAATCGTCAAAATCGTTCAAATCGTTACATTTCGTTCATTTCGTTCATTTCGTTCAATTTCGTTCATATCGTTCAAATCGTTCAAATCGTTCAAATCGTTCAAATCGTTCAAATCGTTCAAAATCGTTCAAATCGTTCAAATCGTTCAAATCGTTCAAATCGTTCAAATCGTTCAAATCGTTCAAATCGTTAGAATCGTTAAAATCTATCGTTTTTCGTAAAATCGTTTAAATCGTCAAAATCATTAAAATCGTCAAAATCATTATAATCGTTAAAATCGTAAAAATCGTAAAAATCGTAAAAATCGTAAAAATCGTAAAAATCGTAAAAATCGTAAAAATCGTAAAAATCGTAAAAATCGTAAAAATCGTAAAAATCGTTTAAATCGTCAAAATCGTTCAAATCGTTCAAATCGTTAGAATCGTTAAAATCATCCATGTCGTTCATTTCGTTAAAATCGTTTAAAACGTTTAAATCATTAAAATCATTAAAATCGTTCAAATCGTTCATTTCGTTCATTTCGTTCATTTCGTTCATTTCGTTCATTTCGTTCAATTATCGTTCATTTCGTTCATTTCGTTCATTTCGTTCATTTCGTTCAATTTCGCTCAAAATCGTAAAAATCGTAAAAATCGTAAAAATCGTAAAAATCGTAAAAATCGTAAAAATCGTAAAAATCGTAAAAATCGTTAAAAATCGTAAAAATCGTTTAAATCGTAAAAATCGTAAAAATCGTAAAAATCGTAAAAATCGTAAAAATCGTTAAAATCGTAAAAATCGTAAAAATCGTTAAAATCGTATCAAAATCGTTAAAATCGTAAATATCGTTAAAATCGTCAAAATCGTTAATATCGTTAAAATCGTTAGAATCGTTAAAATCGTTCAAATCGTCAAAATCGTTAAAATCGTCAAAATCGTTATAATCGTTAAAATCGTCAAAATCGTTAAAATCGTTCAAATCGTTCATTTCGTTCATTTCGTTCATTTCGTTCATTTCGTTCATTCGTCGTTCATTTCGGTTATTTCGTTCAAATCGTTCAAATCGTCAAAATCGTAAAAATCGTAAAAATCGTAAAAATCGTAAAAATCGTAAAAATCGTAAAAATCGTAAAAATCGTAAAAATCGTAAAAATCGTAAAAATCGTTAAATCGTCAATCAAATCGTTAAATCGTTAAAAATCGTTCAAATTCGTTCAGATATCGTTAAAATCGTCAAAATCGTTACAAATCGTTAAATCGTCAAAATCGTTAAAATTTCGTCAAAATCGTTAAAATCGTTTAAATCGTCTAAAATCGTTAAAATCGTTCAAATCGTTCAAATCGTTCAAATCGTTCAAATCGTTCAAATCGTTCAAATCGTTCAAATCGTTCAAATCGTTCAAATCGTTCAAATCGTTCAAATCGTTCATTTCGTTCATTTCGTTCATTTCGTTCATTTCGTTCATTTCGTTCAAATCGTCAAAATCGTAAAAATCGTAAAAATCGTTCAAATCGTCAAAATCGTAAAAATCTTAAAAATCGTCAAAATCGTAAAAATCGTAAAAATCGTAAAAATCGTAAAAATCGTAAAAATCGTTAAAATCGTATAAATCGTAAAAATCGTAAAAATCGTAAAAATCGTAAAAATCGTAAAAATCGTAAAAATCGTTAAAATCGTTAAAATCGTCAAAATCGTTAAAATCGTTAACGTAAAATCATTAAAATCGTCAAAATCATTATAATCGTTAAAATCGTCAAAATCGTTAAAATCGTTCATTTCGTTCATTTCGTTATTTCGTTCATTTCGTTCATTTCGTTCATTTCGTTCATTTCGTTCATTTCGTTCAAATCGTTCAAATCGTAAAAATCGTAAAAATCGTAAAAATCGTAAAAATCGTAAAAATCGTAAAAATCGTAAAAATCGTAAAAATCGTAAAAATCGTTAAATCGTAAAATCGTTCAAATCGTAAATCGTAAAAATCGTAAAAATCGTTAAAAATCGTTAAAATCGTAAAAATCGTAAAAATCGTAAAAATCGTTAAAAATCGTTAAATCGTCAAAATCGTTAAATCGTTAAAATCGTCAAAATCGTAAAAATCGTTTAAATCGTCAAAATCGTTCAAATCGTTAGAATCGTTAAAATCATCCATTTCGTTCATTTCGATAAAATCGTTTAAATCGTCAAAATCATTAAAATCGTCAAAATCATTAAAATCGTTAAAATCGTATCAAAATCGTTAAAATCGTCAAAATCGTTAAAATCGTTAAAATCGTCAAAATCGTTAAAATCGTCAAAATCGTTCAAATCGTACAAATCGTTCAAATCGTTCAAATCGTTCAAATCGTTCAAATCGTTCAAATCGTTCATTTCGTTCATTTCGTTAAAATCGTTTAAATCGTCAAAATCATTAAAATCGTCAAAATCATTATAATCGTTAAAATCGTAAAAATCGTAAAAATCGTAAAAATCGTAAAAATCGTAAAAATCGTAAAAATCGTAAAAATCGTAAAAATCGTAAAAATCGTAAAAATCGTTCAAATCGTTCAAATCGTCAAAATCGTTCAAATCGTTCAAATCGTTCAAATCGTTAAATCGTTCAAATCGTTCATTTCGTTCATTTCGTAAATCGTTTAAATCGTTCATTAATCGTCATCATTAAAATCGTTAAAATCGTTCAAATCGTTAAAATCGTCAAAATCGTTAAAATCGTTCAAATCGTTCAAATCGTTCAAATCGTTCAAATCGTTCAAATCGTTCAATTCGTTCAAATCGTTCAAATCGTTCAAATCGTTCAAATCGTTCAAATCGTTCAAATCGTTCAAATCGTTAAATCGTTAAAATCGTTAAAATCGTTAAAATCGTTAAAATCGTCAAAATCGTTAAAATCGTAAAAATCGTTAAAATCGTAAAAATCGTAAAAATCGTTAAAATCGTAAAAATCGTAAAAATCGTAAAAATCGTAAAAATCGTAAAAATCGTAAAAATCGTATCATTAAATCGTCAAAATCGTTCAAATCGTTCAAATCGTTAGAATCGTTAAAATCATCATGTCGTTCATTTCGTTAAAATCGTTAAAATCGTTAAAATCGTTAAAATCGTTAAAATCGTTAAAATCGTCAAAATTTCGTTCATTTCGTTCAAAATCGTTTAAATCGTTAAAATCATTAAAATCGTTCAAATCGTTCATTTCGTTCATTTCGTTCATTTCGTTCATTTCGTTCATTTCGTTCATTTCGTTCAAATCGTCAAAATCGTAAAAATCGTAAAAATCGTAAAAATCGTAAAAATCGTAAAAATCGTAAAAATCGTAAAAATCGAAAAAATCGTAAAAATCGTAAAAATCGTTTAAATCGTAAAAATCGTAAAAATCGTAAAAATCGTAAAAATCGTAAAAATCGTAAAAAACGTAAAAATCGTAAAAATCGTTAAAATCGTTAAATTCGTCAAAATCGTTAAAATCGTTAATATCGTTAAAATCGTTAAAATCGTTAAATCGTTAAAATCGTTAAATCGTTAAAATCGTTTAAATCGTTCATTAAATCGTTCATAAATCGTTAAAATCGTTCAAAATCGTTCAAATTTCGTTCATTTCGTTCATTTCGTTCATTTCGTTCATTTCGTTCATTTCGGTTCATTTCGGTTCATTTCGTTCATTTCGTTCAAATCGTCAAAATCGTAAAAATCGTAAAAATCGTAAAAATCGTAAAAATCGTAAAAATCGTTAAAATCGTCATAAATTCGTTCAAATCGTTAGAATCGTTAAAATCATTTCGTTCATTTCGTTCATTTCGTTCATTTCGTTATTTCGTTCATTTCGTCATTTCGTTCAAATCGTTAAAATCGTCAAATCGTTAAATCGTCAAAATCGTTAAAATCGTTAAAATCGTCAAAATCGTTAAAATCGTTAAAATCGTTAAAATCGTTAAAATCGTCAAATCGTTCAAATCGTTAAATCGTTCAAATCGTTAAATCGTTCAAATCGTTCAAATCGTTCAAATCGTTCATCGTTCAAATCGTTCATTTCGTTCATTTCGTTCATTTCGTTCATTTCGTTCATTTCGTTCAAATCGTCAAAATCGTAAAAATCGTAAAAATCGTAAAAATCGTAAAAATCGTAAAAATCGTAAAAATCGTTAAAATCGTCAAAATCGTTCAAATCGTTAGAATCGTTAAAATCATCCATTTCGTTCATTTCGATAAAATCGTTTAAATCGTCAAAATCATTAAAATCGTCAAAATCATTAAAATCGTTAAAATCGTTAAAATCGTTAAAATCGTTAAAATCGTCAAAATCGTTAAAATCGTTAAAATCGTCAAAATCGTTAAATCGTCAAAATCGTTCAAATCGTACAAATCGTTCAAATCGTTCAAATCGTTCAAATCGTTCAAATCGTTCAAATCGTTCAAATCGTTCAAATCGTTAGAATCGTTAAAATCGTTAAAATCGTTTAAATCGTCAAAATCATTAAAATCGTCAAAATCATTATAATCGTTAAAATCGTCAAAATCGTTAAAATAATTCATTTCGTTCATTTCGTTATTTCGTCGTTCATTTCGGTTATTTCGTTCATTTCGTTCATTTCGTTACAAAATCGTAAAATCGTAAAAATCGTAAAAATCGTAAAAATCGTAAAAATCGTAAAAATCGTAAAAATCGTAAAAATCGTAAAAATCGTAAAAATCGTTAAAATCGTAAAAATCGTTAAAATCGTCAAAATCGTTCAAATCGTTAGAATCGTTAAAATCATCCATTTCGTTCATTTCGATAAAATCGTTTAAATCGTCAAAATCATTAAAATCGTCAAAATCGTTAAAATCGTTAAAATCGTTAAAATCGTTCAAAATCGTTAAAATCGTTAAAATCGTTCAAAATCGTTAAAATCGTCAAAATCGTTCAAATCGTTCAAATCGTTCAAATCGTTCAAATCGTTCAAATCGTTCAAATCGTTCAAATCGTTAGAATCGTTAAAATCGTTAAAATCGTTTAAATCGTCAAAATCATTAAAATCGTCAAAATCATTATAATCGTTAAAATCGTCAAAATCGTTAAAATAATTCATTTCGTTCATTTCGTTATTTCGAATCGTTCATTTCGGTTATTTCGTTCATTTCGTTCATTTCGTTCAAATCGTTAAAATCGTAAAAATCGTAAAAATCGTAAAAATCGTAAAAATCGTAAAAATCGTAAAAATCGTAAAAATCGTAAAATCTTAAATCGTCAAAATCGTTCAAATCGTTCAAATCGTTAGAATCGTTAAAATCATCCATGTCGTTCATTTCGTTTAAATCGTTTAAAACGTTTAAATCATTAAAATCATTAAAATCGTTCAAATCGTTCATTTCGTTCATTTCGTTCATTTCGTTCATTTCGTTCATTTCGTTCATTTCGTTCAAATCGTTCAAATCGTCAAATCGTTCAAATCGTTCATTAAAATCGTTCATTAATCGTCAAAATCGTTCAAATCGTTAAAATCGTAAAAATCGTAAAAATCGTAAAAATCGTCAAAATCGTTAAAATCGTAAAAATCGTAAAAATCGTTAAAATCGTAAAAATCGTAAAAATCGTAAAAATCGTAAAAATCGTTAAAATCGTAAAAATCGTTAAAATCGTCAAAATCGTTAAAATCGTAAAAATCGTTAAAATCGTTAAAATCGTCAAAATCGTTAAAATC